>CM076900.1:34029061-34473222 GCA_039519145.1 Kokia cookei | reverse complement strand
CTACCTTGTTACGACTTCACTCCAGTCACTAGCCCTTCCTTCGGCATCCCCCTCCTTGTGGTTAAGGTAACGACTTCGGGCATGGCCAGCTCCCATAGTGTGACGGGCTATGCATTATCTTGTAAAACTGACAACCTTTGGAAATGCAGTAAAGTTGATTGAGAACCAGAAAGGAAACAACAGCTGAAAATTTTAGTGAAGGAGCTTACCAAGAAAAAGGCTTGAGGGCACTTCTGCACATCTGGGTAAAAACCAGGCTTCATATATATGCATGTGTGTATAGCTTTTCAATCTTTCCTGCAGGCAAAGCATGGAGCACTTTATAATAATATTGTATTTCTAAAAATTATATAGAAAATATGATGGTTTATAATCTCATCATGTCAAATGGCGGATTTGTTATATATGTGAACACATGTTACACTTTAATAATATTGGCTTGGATTGTCATGTGTGAACTTCAAGTGAAATTGTTACTTGACATGGTCGTTTCACCATAAATGAACATGAAGCAATTTAATCCAATTTTTTTTTTCCTAAAAAAGCTAAAAAATGTTACATATGTCACACGGATAATAAACCCGTAATCTGACATGACAAGCCCATACTAAATTTAATTGAGAGATACAAAACTATTTATTCAGCATATGGTTCAGGACCAAGGATGAAAAAACCTAACATCTCAAGCCCTTTTGGAGGTTTGTGATCATGAGGTTCTATAAATATAAAGACTGACAAGTAATTATAATCAACAAATAATATTTTATAAGAAGATGGAGGACCACAATATGAAAATTAGACTAAGAAAAAGACGAAGAAAGGGATAGATGGAGAGAAGAAAGACCCATTAAAAAGCTTAGGAAATCAGTGATGAATATCACCATGTCTACTTGGTTGAGTTTAATGTCTGTTAAGAGCTTTTAATTCTATTCCATTTAAAGATTTGATTTAATTGAGAGAATATAGAAGGATTTTTAAAAAATTCATCTTAATCTAAGATCAGCCTTATTTTCGGAAGCTCTAGAAAATAGAAATGCTGTAAATTTTAATGGAACCTCCTCAAAGCTTCATTAGTATATGATCCATGGCTGCTGCTGCTAGGATCTTTATTTATCTAAAGAAGACCTGAAAAACTTAAAAGCCCTTTTGGCCCTTCTTCAAGAATCACACAATGGAAATAAAAACATAACTACATACATACATATATCTATGAGAGGAGCTGGAGCTGGAGCTAGCTACCATGGTAGAAGTGGCATTCACCTGCAATTACATCTGCACCTTCTTTGTACTCTCCCTTCACCACTATAAACACTTGATCTGCCATGAGACTGCCGTGCTTTAGTTTCTGAAGCTGAACCAAACTGAAGAAAACAAGAAGGTGCAGGTGCAAATGCAGATAAAGGCTACATCTTAGCAAGCCAGCCAAACCTCGAAAAACTGTATATATCAATGTATATATATTTATAATGGGAGAGAAAGAATCAAAGAATCAAAGGATCAAAGGGAAAAGGCAAATTAGAGTGTTGTAAGTCTGACAAATGAGAGAAACTATTAAGGAAGATAATTATGAAGGGATAAAGATTTGATAAGCACAAGCCAAGCCTCCATTATTAATGCCTTTTTGAAGCAAACTATATATTTATAGGTTTAATTGTAGTTTTACCCCTCTACTATGCTCATTTTTTAGATTTAACTCTTCTACCGCGCTAATGGCTATGGTTAAAATAATGACACGGATTTTTTTCTTTTTATTGATATTCGATACACAATTAAAACTATGTGAAAATTTAATTAATCATATTCAAATAATAGACTTCCATGTTAGCCTAATGCTTAAGGCTATTTAAACACACATATCATCACTTTTAATTTGGATTACTAATAATATTATAAAAACGAAAGATTAAATTATGCACAATTATAGTAAAATGATTAAATCCTAAACATTAGTATGATATAGGGACTAAAACCAAAATTAGAACTATATTTATACGTGTGTGTGTCCTATGACATGAACGAGTTACTTACCAGAACAGGTTGGTACCTCCTAGGCCACGTGATGCAACTCTTGGGATCATGTGGGCATTGGGGTCCTTACAAATCATGAACTGCCACGTCAGCAAATTCACAGAGTTGCCTCGTGGGCTTGAAATTTGAGGATTTGTGATAATAGGAAAAAGTCAAAAAGGTGAAGGAATTGGGAGAGTGGAGGAAATCTTCCATAAATATTCTCTCTCTTTCAATTGCAAACAAATATTTGATATGTTAGACTGAGGGTTTGCTTTCAATCTAAGGTTGAGGTCCAAGTTTTAGATTTGAATCTCACTTTATTTAAAAGCAAATGCAAATGGAGCCTGTTATTTGGATAGGCGGTACGTTTATTTATGATTAGTTTAAAAATAACAATGACGGTGATAAACTGTAATGATATTATAATGTGAGACAAAAAAAAAATTAAACACATAGTACTGAAAGTAAATGCCCATTCAAAGGGATCTTTAATACTTCTAATAATTTATATATCTTTAATTTTTTTTGATATATTAATAATTTACTATACCTCATTTTTTAATGTGGTACTTATGGTTTTTTTTTCTGAATTTGATACTTGTGGAATAGTTTCGTCCACTAATTTAACCCAAGCCATTACGAAAAATGACATGGCACTAAATGTCCAATCAACTATTGAAATGTGGATTGTCACTAAGTATTGAAAAAGTTTATCTGAACAACTTCAAAAGAGCTTTTATCTTCTGCCTAGTGTCATAGGGATGAGTAGGGGAATTGGCGATTGATGATGAAGTCGAACGAGTTGGAGGATTAGCTTGAGTAGATTTGCTAATGATGATCTTCTTTGAGGCCATTGCAACCTTGAACTTTGTCTTTTCGTTTGATTTTTCTCTCTAGTTTGGTTTCGATCCAAGGGTCATCTAACTTAATCTTGGATGGATATCGATTGCTTCAAAGGTCGTGTTGACTAGCTCTTGAAACGGGTTTGGGCTTTCTTTCTTCAGTTAATTTGGATCAAAAGTGACTTTCTCTATAAATGACTCTTGACTTCTTCCAGATGATCAAACTGGGTCATATGGCGGTTTTTCTTTAAAATGATTATAATGATCGTCAGAATTTCTTCAAGTTCTTGGACTTTTTCAAAGAAATCTACAAAGATCTTCTGTGCTTCTTGAACTTGTGTCTGTAAAATTGTTTGGGGTGACTTTTTTTATAGTGTCAATTACTTGAATAAAAGAGAATTTTTGTAGAATTTAACTTTTTCATTTAATTATTCTATATGAATTTAACTTTTTTATTTATTATTTATCTCTTATTCTATATGAATTTATCGAAGGCTTAATAGTATGAGCACCAAAGTAATTCAATCGTCCTGTTCTGCAAAAGATAACTACAGAACAAAAAACATAACAGAGTAAGCATTACGATTGCTTAGTAAGTTCATATAAGTTAAAATAGTAAACTCACCTCATATCACAAATAACATAATGAAATAGCTAATTATACGACTTTCCTATCATCACATTGCACATCATTAAAGTGAGTTCATCGGTTTTAATTTTATAGCATTTCAATAGGTACAATACATTTCCATACAGTATCATTCCATAGAATCATCTAACATATATATGTTATCTCATCATTGTAAACACATAATTATTTCCAAATACAATACATATAATCAATTAGATGTTTTTCGTTTTACACTAATCGTTTAATCCAATAAATTATAATAAACAATCACAGATACACAGATAACCACCAAAATACATCAAATTGCTTGTTCAAACAAAGATAAAGTTTCATTTAATGCTTCTTCACCAACTCTCCTAAGTGTTGCTTCTCCGTTCGTACAAATGATGATAGTGAAAGAGCCTCCTCCAATAATAACATTTTGAAGGCTTACATAATTTCCTAAACAAAGAAAGAATAGTCAAGCTAGTACTTCAATGGGAGAAAATCATATGATTTTTTTTTGGAATTTAGTGAGAAAAAAATTGAAATTACTTAGATCATAATATTTAGAAAAACAAACAATTATATAAGAGATTATAATTGTAATTATTTAAAATATTAAAGAGAATTGATTTTTTCTTAATATTAAAGAGATAAAATAATCATTTAATATTGTTACTTAATAGTTTTATTTTTAATTAGTGATAATATAAATTTTTATTATTTATCTCCTAATTAATTTAAATTAATTAAAGAAAAATAATTATGATATAAATATTATGGCATCATTTTCAACCATGGTAAATTTGACTTAACCCACGGTAGTGACATATGGTGCTTTGTAATTGGTCCGAAAATTTCCTGAGCTACATTCACATATAAAAATTATATTTACCAAAAATAATGATATTTTAACTAATTAATTGATTCTATAATTTAGAATTTATCATATTCATAATATAGATGAAAAACAATGATATTTAAAATATTTACATATAAAAATAATAATTATATTTATAATAATTATTTAATTTTATAATATTAAAATTCATCATACTCACAATTTAGGTAAAAAAATAAATATTTAACATATAGAAATTATATATATATTCGTTATAGAATTACATATTTAGTATTTTGTTTATATAATAAAAGAGTTAATAATTGAAACATGATTAAAAATAAAATAAAACATCTTGAAAACATGTTTATTAATTAAAAGCTAAAATTAAAAAAACTTCCAACATCATGAATTAAAAAAAAAATCAAATGCTTAACCATCCTACCAAAAAAATGATATGTAATGCTTTACATATAAAACGCTTTTCAAAAAAGCGCATCTCACATGTCATGCTTTTGTAATATAACAATAAAAAAATTGACGTAATTTTTTTTTGAAATCGGCATATACCCATAATTTTGCTAAAAAACTTTATTCATCTTCTGATGTAATTTTTTATGGTTGAATCACACACAAAAAAAAAAAACTAAAAAAGGAAGTTTTTAAGTCTGCATCTTTCGACAAAATTGACTATAATTTATTTTTTAGATCCCTTTAACCTTCAACATTTCATTTTTGAATCGATTGGTTGATTTTTAACGGAAAATATTGACTAAATCGTCAAGTTTTCGCAATGTCAGTATGGCATGATCATGTTTTCCAGTATGGTTGATTTGTTGAAAATGCAAATTTCAACCCCTATGAACTAAATTGTAGACACAAAATCTGGAATTGAAACATCCAAATGGAGATAATTTCGAGAGTTCCAAAACAACATCAACTCACTACTTTCATCATCATCTCCAACATCCGATACTTTCCTTCGTCTGTTTTCACTATAGAAAAAAAATCCTAAAGAAAAGCAGTAAATGTGAAGTAGGATTAAAAGCCTTACACAGGAGAAGTTAATGATCATGATTCAAGTTATTCGTTCAAACCCGAAGGTTCATCCGGAAAATGGGAGGGTTTAAACAAAAATATAAACTCGAAAAATGAGCTTGAATAAAAGATAAAATTCGTTTTCTAAATGATTTGGGCCTTAAGTAGGATTTTTTTTATTCAAGCCCGACTCGAATAAGTTGTTTTTCTCTACCATTTCGCTATTACATTGTTATCATTGTTTGAATATTGTATAACTAATTTTACTATTATTTTGAATATATTTACTTGTTGCAATTATCTTAGTGTTATTTAAATATAAAGAGTTATTTTAATTCATTTTCAATTTGTTGGAAAACATTTATTTTAATATTTTTAGTGTATTTGATGTATTATACTTTTTTAAATTTGTTTTCATATTAAAAATCATCTAAAAAATTAATACAAACTAATCAAGTTAAACTTGAATTTAATATTTTTAATCTAGATCGAATTTAGGTAGAATTCAAATTCATTTTTCAAATCTAAATCTAAAAAATTAACCTAAAATTTTGTATCATCCCTGGGTGACCTATGATGAGGTGTAGCCATGACTCTCCAAGACATGAAAATCAAACAAAATGATGAAGAAAAGGAATGTAGTTCGGGGTTTTCAAAAGAGAAACTGGATGTTGGGTTTTTAGTTCTATGGAAGGAGAAAGGATTTCTTTTTATTTTTATTTTTTATTTAATAAGATTTAGTTATATAGAGAGTTTTATTCACGGTGATAGAGAGTTGGAAGTGGAGAAGGAAGTTCAACGAGAGAATGAGGACAAGCGAACAGGAGTGTTCAAATTTCGGTTAAAATTAAATATATATATATATATACTAAAATATAATATATCGAATACATTAAAAATATTAAAATAAATGTTTCCCAATAAATTGGAAATAAATTAAAAAAATTACACTTAAATAATACTAAGATAAGTGCAACTTAACAAGTAAATGTCTTCAAAATAATAACAACATTAACGATAAAATAAGTGTTATACAATATCTAAATATTAACAACAAAATAGTAGCAATCAAGTGCAATTTAACAAGCAAATATTTTCAAAATAATAACAAAATTAGAGATAAAACAAAAGTTATACAATATCTAAATATTAATAATAAAATAGTAGTAACATAATGAAATAGTAACAAAACAAAAGCAAAAAAAATGGAAAAACAAACATAAAAAGCAGCAAGATTTATTTATTGAAAATTCGGGCCAAAACCAAGTAAAAACTCTACTTGAACCTCAATCCATTTTTAAAATAGATTTTATTTTTTTGTCCAAATCTTTTATTTTTTGGCGAGCCTCCGGGTCGGACCTAGGCTAATGAATATGTCTACTGAAATTAAAGGCAAAATATTAGCATGAAAGTTGCAAAAACCCAATCAAGAGATCAAATCAGCAAAGCAAATACAAAAGACAAGAAGAACATGGCAAGCAAGGACCAGTCAGACTCCTTGAGAAGCATCAAAATGAAGCAAAGATGCCAAGACACTAAAACAAACAGCCATTACCAAAAACTTGCAGCAGATCTTTAGAGGAAAGGTAAGGTTAATTGTTTCACTTAAATTAGTAACTTTTCAACTTTTTGAAATTTTAAAAATAATTGAGCAATGATATTATGCTTTATAAAAATTTAAAGTAAATAATTCATCGATATATAATGTTTTTGAGCCTAAACTAAGTATAAATAAAAAACATATTATTGGTTTAGCTCAATTTTGAATTTTAACTTAAATGGTATGAATATTATTTTTAATTTAATAGGATATGAGTTCGAGTACGTTGAACTGAATTATCTTTTTATTTATAAACTGAGAAAGTGATATGTATAATTCTAAGTATTATATAAAAAGAATAGATATGATGTATTTAATGATAATATAATTATTATTATTATTATCATCAAGTCCATTAATTTAAAATCTTTCACTTAATTAGACTAGATACGGTAATGATACTCACTGTATAAGCCATCCACTCAATCCACGGTTGAATCCATACATACATGCATACATCCACCCATCATCATATCAGCATTTAACTCTACCATAGTACCATCCCATCCCACCCCACAGTCTTTAAATACTGCAACTCTCTCAACCATCTTTTCTTCCTATTTCCTACTCATCAAAAAAACCCAATTCATCATAACGTAAAAGGGTTTTTCGATTCACAATGGGAGAGGTCAGTTAAGCAACAATTTATTCTCATTTCCCCCATCTCTTTGAATCTCTTTTTTCTTTTTGCCGTTTCATTTCCTTTGATTTCTGGTTCATGACTTACCATCTCTTTATCTTGTCACTTTGTTGCAGAAAAAGAATGGAAACAAGAAAGGAGGGAATGAAGGAGAAAAGAAGGAAAAGGGCTCTTCGAACTTCGTTTTCAAATTCGATTGTCTTTGTGAAGGATGTTCCTTCAAAATCCTCAAATGCATTCGTGAATTTCAAGGTATTATTCATGTTTTTACGTTTTAAATTTCTGTTTTCTTGTTTGGTTTTCCCATTATTCACTCTGACTTTTCTCTGTTTTTTTATGGAAGGGGTGGAGACGGTGAAAACAGAGAGCAACTTGAACAAAGTGACTGTAACGGGAACTGTGGATCCAGCCGCCGTTAAAGAGAAACTCGTGAAGAGAACGAGGAAGAATGTTGACCTCGTTTCTCCGCAGCCGAAGAAAGATGATAACAAAGAAGGGAAGAAGGAGAAAAAACCAGAGAAAAATCAAGCTTCTGATGACAATGATAATAAGAAACCAGAGAAGAAACCCAAAGAGGTTAACGTTTTACATGTTGATTTTGAATGTGAAAACTGGAAAAGTTTGTTACTCATTTTCTTGTTTCTATTTGAATAATTTTGATTCAGGCCCCTGTAACGACGGCAGATTTGAAGGTGCAACTGAAATGCCAGTGCCAGGGATGCATTGGTAAGGTTCGCAAAATCGTGTCCGATACCAAAGGTGATGACCCTTTATATATTTTTGACTGTTTGTTAGGTTGCTATAAAGGCGTGCGTTAAGATGTTTTAATTTCTGGGGTTTTTTTATATGTTCTTTTGACAGCATTGTAATTTGCAGGTGTGCATGAGTTCAAAGTAGACGAGGAGAAGGAGATGGTCACAGTGAAGGGGACTATGGATGTTAAGGCCTTGGCCGAGGCATTGAAGGACAAGCTGAAGAAGAGTGTTGAGATTGTGCCACCTAAGAAAGAGAAAGATGGAAAAAATGAGGGTGGCGAGAATGGTGGCGGCGGTGATGGAGGGAAAAAGAAGAACAAAGGTGGCAATGGCGGTGCCGAAGATGGTGGACATGGTGGTGGTAAGTTGGAAGGGAGCAAGATGGAATTTATGGTTCAACCCCAATATGGATACATGCCCGCTTACCCAGAATATGGACACCTGTGGTATGGGTTCGGTTACGAGCAGGGCTACTCCGGGTACGTGCCGGGTTACCCAGTATCAGTTCATCCTCCTCACCACATGTTCAATGATGAGAACCCTAATGCTTGTGCCGTAATGTGAGGAGAAATGGGGTTTAATGGCATAGGGTTTTAGGCTAAGGAACGTGTAAATAAGAAATAGAGAAGCAGAGAGGAAATCAACATTTTGGGATAAACTTGGATGGCATTTTTTAAATGTTCATTTTAGGGTTTTGGATATTGTAATTTGGTGCTTTTCAAGAAAAAAAAAGGGTTGAATGTTGCCATTTTCAATGCGATTAGGGTTGCTTTGCGCTATAAATTGGTGATGTTGGATTGAGGTATAGCTTTTCATCACCTGAATACATAAGCATGTCCGGGTCCCGGACTCATCACATCATATCAATTGTTGATGTCAGTGTGACATAAATGACCACCCATGTATATCCTTTTATATAAAACTTGATTCTATTTGAAAAATCGAAAAAAAAAAAAAAAAAAATTGAGTCCATTTTAATTACTCGAATAAGTAATTCGAGCTCAAATTAGAAATGAGTTAAATTTTATTATTTGAATAATTTAAATAATAAATTAGTGTAAATATTATTTTGATTTAATTTTGAAAATGAATAAATCGATTTTTTTCAACAAAAAAATTATAAAAAAAATTTCAAAATTTTAAAATATTTATAAAAAATTCAAAATTTATATTTTAAAAAATATAATAATTAAAAAAAATTTAAATAAAGAATTTAAATTTTAAAAATTTTAGGATTTAAATAAATTAATCAATTATTTAAATTTATCATGCTAATTTTATTATGGGAGAAGACGAAATGGAGTTCGACTCCTTTTCTCTTTCAAGCATTTGAATTAAATACGAAATTTAAAAAACATCATTATTGAGAGGAATTTAGGAAAGAGGGTTGTTTGAAAACGTCTGGTGATAAACGCAGGTAGAGAATACACCTACCCATCACCCCATTCAATGTGATGAACAATTAAGATTTGCAGTTGGCAATCAATGACTGCAACCTTAGGAGGCTGCTTTCTTTGAATCAATTTATTTCCTCTTTCACTCGATTTTGCTTCCGAATCTATACACTTGTTCATTTGAATGTACAGAATTCGAAATGAGTTAAATCCCAAACTTGAAATAATTTAAAATTTTTAAAATTTGAATTGATCTCGATCCAAAATCAATCCAACTTGCTACCCAATTCACATGTATAAATCTCAATATATTTTAACAAACTTGCAGTGAAAAGGTTAATGTAATTTGAAGATAATTGCTAAGATAAAAGAGTGTGAAAAACTTCTAAGATTGAACAAATTTGATATTTGCATGAATTTTTGTGAATACGCAAAAGCTTTCCCTCCCACTATGGCTCAGCAGAGACACTCCTTGGGTCCACAGCAGAAAAAATGACATTAAAAGGGTTGGCCTAATTCAGTTTTAATCCCTCTACTATGCTGAAATGTACACTTTAATTGGTTAAAATATGCTATAAGTTCCCTTATTCTTTGTAAATTTAGAATTTATTAGTCCATGTATTTTTATTTCTAGGAATTTGGTTTATTTGCTTTTCAGATTTCCAAGTTCAGGTTCAACTATTAGTATTGTTTAGATTATTTTGTTAAATTTAGGTTTATTACAACATTATTTTTTTAGTTGCATTGCTATTAAGTGAGTATTTTTTTAATTTCAAAATGTCTCACACCAATAAATTTAATAGTGTCAACAATTTGACTTGAATTTTGAAATTTAAAAAGTAAAAAAACTAAATTCTTAAAAATAAAAATATAAGGACTAAATTCCAAACCTGTAAAGATTTTAATTAATTTAATTCCTTTGCTTTAACTGGATATCATTTTATTCTCTATTTTAATGATGTTTTTCATAGGTTAACTCAAAATTGATAACAATATTAATATTTCAATGATTTTCATGAATTTGTTAACATTGTTAGCAACAAATAATATTGTTAATGCTTGGAGTTTTAACTCGATTGGTATGAGTTTTATTGTTGTCAATGTAGGATGAGACGGGTTCGAGTGCACTGGAACGCATTATCCTCTTACTTATGGATTAGGAGGAGACTATAGATAATTCTAAATATTGTATCACAAAGAACAGATATGATCAAAATCTATAAATTTAAAACAGTTAGACGAAATCATTTCAGAGAAAACAGGCAGGCCTATGAACCTTGTGAATTCTGTGTGTCGTTATTAGGTGTGCTCAGCATCAAGCCATTTTTTAACCTATTTCTTTCCTGTCCTGGCTTGGGAACAGGATACATGATAAGAGCAATCTGCTGTAATGTACATTGGCTCTTTCTACTCCCTTTCCTCAAATTTTGTATTATATCTGTTTTACTATTCGGAAATATTAAATTCTTTTAAAATTTGCAAGTCTTTAATGTTCAAAATACAATATAATTGTTGATTGAGTCTTAGCTCGATTGATATCGATATTATTGGACGTGAATAGCTTTAAGCATCGTATCAAAAAGAACAGATACAACAAAAGCCTATAATAAAACTAATGTTAAAAAAAAAAAAACAAGATAACTTATTACTACAAAGTTTACTCAAAGGCTAAAAAGGGACAAATACTAGGCAATCAGTCACCCAACAAGCCAATGCTTCATGTTGGATGTTGCCATCACCCCATTGTAAGCTTTGGTACAGTTCAGGATATTGTTTTATTAGTGAATTATAATTTTCGCTTTAAAAAAACAATTGATTTTTTTATATAGAAGAACTAAATTATAATAAATTAAAGTATAAGGACTAAATCTTTAAGTTGAATATGATGTATTTGACGCATATTATCTAAAATTTGTAAAAGTGAACATGAGAAAGAAAGTTCGTGATGATGTGAGTGTTCCTTTTTCTTTCTTTCAATCAAATGTTTTCTTGGCAGTATTTGAGCTTCCAATTTTTCCAAACAATTTCCTTCTGCAAGCATATTCAATTTTCTCTCCATTTTTCAATGAAGCCCATCATTTAGTGCCATGTAGATTTAACCCCTTTTTTCCCCTCCCAAGCTTATCTCTTTTGCATGTGCGCATGAAAAGTCATGATGTGGGTGGCATGCATGTACATGAATCCCATCATAGTGATGATGATGCCTAAATGTGGCATTTCATGCAGCATATAGCAGCTCAAACCCTCCTTCCAGTGCCCCTATTTTCCTTTGTGAAATTAAGGGGAAACTTCCACAAAGGAGTGGGAAAGGTAGCAATCTTATGTTCCTTTACAAGTTTAGTGTTGCTTGTAATAATTCCAAAATTTCTTTGTTTGCTAGACAAGAAAGGGAAATTAAAGGGTTGGAGCTTCAGAGGATGCAGGAATATTCCACCTACTTACCAAGAAATTTCAAGACTAGTTTAATAATGAACATATGTTGACTATTAAGAAATAGAGAATTTAATTAGGAGTTTAATGTTTTTTTAAGTAAGATTTCAGGTTGAACCCAACGAGTGGTTTCAGTGGTAAAGAGGATGTTATTCACCTTAAGAGATTCGGATTCGAGCACCTATGTGTATAAGGTGTGTGCGCGTTGTCAAAGGGTTGAGAAAATATGAACAAATATTACCATGTAATCACATTAGTATATTAAAAAAATAATAATAAGATCTCAAGTTCAAGTCTCGTGGATTGAAATTTTGTCTTTGGTAGGGGATTCAATTCAATTCGATTCTAAATTTAATCGTGGTCCAATATGATTAAGATATCTTAGATGAAAAAGAAGGGAATTAGTCTTTGACATTGCAAAGAACAAGAAAAGAGTGTTTAATGTCATGGATGAATAGAGACTATTCTTCCTTGTAATGTAAAGAGTATAAAAGGGGGGAAATTTACTTTAAAGATTCCAAATCCATGTGATCAAAGAGTCTTTTGAATCCTTTAAAGAAGTGATGATTGCATAAGCTCAATCCCATGTGAGAAAGAAGTAGATAACATAAAAAAACAGAGTTAAAGAGGAAAAAGGATTCATTTTTCATGCATGAGAAAAGAATCCAATTTTATATGGATATTGCCCCATAAATAAAAAGGAAAAAGGGTTAAAGAAAAAACATATGTTAAAGGTGTTAAAGGTATTTCCTTTTTTGAGTTCAGATCTTAATAGCTTACAGAATTTTGAAAAAAAAATTTAAAATTAATGCAGTTATTATTGTTATAATTTTGCATGGATTTTGAACTTTATTCCAGAGGCAGAATCAGCATATGCTATATATTCATGATGAATTCTTCGGAATATGAACATGTAAGTATCCTTTGGTCATTATGATTCAACTAACTTTTTGCTGGGGTCGGAGTTGTTTGTGACAATGATAAGCAATAATAATAATATAATATTCTCACTCAATTCAAGTTCATAAAAATTTTTTCATTTCTTTTGGGAAACATGAAACTGGAGCCCAAATATGTTTTGAAACATGTTTATTTACCAAGTTGCAGGGTTCCATTGTGGAACTCCCAGGCTTGGAAATTACTTATGAAACAAGAGTAGTATACAATATACATCCATAAATTACTGGCTTTTGTTTCTTTTCCCTGTACTGTGTCAAAAACTATATCA
Organism: Kokia cookei; assembly: GCA_039519145.1. NCBI lineage: Eukaryota > Viridiplantae > Streptophyta > Magnoliopsida > Malvales > Malvaceae > Kokia > Kokia cookei. The sequence continues at coordinate 34,459,831 of CM076900.1, read as the reverse complement.
GAAACTTGGCCGTGATGGATTGTCTTCATTATCTTCGAGAACGACTCTAACTCCATGGTTCTTAAGGGCATTGACAACGGCCCAGACCTTGGTTCGGTTCTTAAAGCCTTTCTTCTCGACCTCCTTGTTTACATCAACATGAATCCCTCTTCCCTGTCCTTGCTCAAGACCCTCCACCTTGAGTCGCATAGCCAATACCTCACCGACAACGGTTGCTGCCTTGGCATTGCAAGACCGACCGCACTCCAATGAGTTCTTGATGGAATGTTCAACTGTTGATGCTGTTGCAACTATCCGTCCATTATTTCTGTCTACGACATTTGCTGTTATGTACTTAAGTGATATGAACAACCTCAGCACATACCTCTTCAGCACTGTCATCCTTTTGAGTTCCCAAACAATCTGTTTAACATAACAAAACAATGTCAAGTTTAGCAGTTTATACGTTATAATAACATAGCACTTCATTTCCCTAAGTTGCAGCCAAACTGAAGAATAGCATACCGATATTTGTACTACAATGGTGGCAAAAACATATTCACCATTTCTAAAGTCTCCCATGGAATCATGACAAAAGAACATCTCAAGGTCAACTCAGAAGATGCATATTTACATACCTGGACCTGACTAAGTATCCCTTCTTTGATTCTTCTATCCCTCATTCACTCACGAAATGGGTGTTTTCATAACAAAGAAAAAGATAAGAAAAGGTGTTTCGATTGAGTTGATGCAGAGGAGAGGTATCTGAATTCTTGAGGATGTGTTGCAAATTTATATAGCAAATAAAGTAACTGTCATGTCATACAACACGGGGGCTTCGGCCTAAATTCTCAAGTCAATATAATATTAAATGAAACCCAACTTCTAACTTTATCTCCAATAGTTTATCTTCACCATGCAGTTCAAATGACGAAGTAAAGAGAAAGCAACAATTACATGTAAGCATCTCAATAAGCTCCGTAAGCAGAGTAAACACTTTTTCAACAACATTATGCCATATCATGGAAGGTTTTACTAGACCAACAACATCCAAGGAAAAAACAGCAACATCGATCTTCGATAAACCGTTTAACTTATTGAACATCAAAGAAATAGGAAAAGCCATGGCATGGATTTTTAAAGCTTAATGTTGATGCTAGCAGAGGTATACTAATAATAAGTTGGGGCTCAGGGCAGTGATTCGAGACGCAAATGGAGACTTTGTCGATGCTAGGTGCCTGGTGCAATTTGGCACTGCCAATATATTTATGTTGGAAGCTTATGCTATCTTGTTTGGAGTTCAATGGCTTTTAGAAATGTGTATTAGAAATCGTTATGGAAACTGATTTACTTGTGATAAATCGGTACTTTACAAGCACTGAACATGTAGTGTCAAGCCTAAGGCACCTAATTACTTATATTATTCAAGCGAAATGATTAACAATCATCCATATTGGAACTATACTAATTACCTCAACCCTAAAATTATTCCACATAAAATTCTTTCATTTGACGAATAACCCGTAAAAATCAAACAAAACCCATTTCATTAAATTCAATTTTCAACTTCAACTTCAACTTCAAACATTTCATAACATAAAGCAGAAAATTCAACACATAGAAAAGGGGTTAAAAGGGGAGAAAAAAATACCTTACACCGAGAATAAGAGCGGCTTCTCTCCGTGTCAAACTAGGCTGAAACCCACCTTCATAAAATCTTCGAACCCTAGCCGTCGGCGGTCTTGCCTTAAACGCCCCCAAGCCCTAATACTATATCTCCCCGTATAAGCAACCGCCGCCACCGCGATTCCGGCTATTGAAGGAGCAACTTAAAATTAAAAAGAACAACCCAAATCCTTTTTAAGCATATTTGAATATTAAATACCTATATTTTTTACATAGTACATTCCAAGCACTGACCATGTAGTGTCAAGCCTAGGGCACCTAGTCATTGAGGCAAATGATCGAACATTTTACGTTCTAACAATATGCAAACAAGCAAATTCAAGCAGCAGAGAAATGAACTTCACTACAAAATAAATTTAACTTCAAACCCAAAACAAGCAAAAAAGCCAGAAAAAAAACATACCAAAAAAAGGAAAGCCCAAATCAAGAGAAGAATCCAAAGGGAAACCACTGATGCATCGATAGAGCAATTAGCGAATAGAAGAAAACTTTTGTCTTTGCAGATACAACCAGTGAAAACTGAAAGCGGGAAAGATAAATGGGTCGGGCCAACATGTCCGCTCTAAAGCCCAATAAACAAAAAGATTAATTTTACCATACATCTGCAACTATGATTACAATTTCAAATTAGTCCAAAATTCAATATATCCTAATTGAATTTTCAAAATATCAACAATGAATTAATCAGATATTTTTGTTAACCTTGTTAGTTTAAGTATAATTTGGCTATTAAAAAAAGTAAAACTTGTATTTATCGTGAAGCATATTTTAAAAAAATATATATATATATATATATATATATTTGTGAATATGTTTGTACATATCGCATTAATAATTTAAATACGATGTTTTAAAGAAGTTCCTTCAAATTTCCATTCCATGATACTTTAGACTCTTTTAAATTTTCATGATATATATTTTTTAATATGTTATGTCAAAATTATCAATGTAGGGTGAAACTAGAAAATATTTTTAGGAGTAATCGAAATTAAATTATAATTTTTATCTATAGTAAAAATATAATTTCACAATTTTAATAGCTTATATATTTATAATTTTTAAAAGGTTAAATTAATTTTTATATTTTTAATGGGTTAAAATGTAATTTTACTTTTACTAATTTAAAATTTAAAAAAAATTAAAAATCTAAATAGAAATTTTCTATTTTAAGGGACGAGCACTTATCAACCCCTAGTTTCGCCCCAATATCTAAGCAATAATATAAATATATTCAAAATTTTCAAATTGACATTTAATACATTAGGGTGATGAAAATATTTGATTGATATAATAATTGTACTTTTAGATAATGTTTTGAAGCGTAGAGATTAATTTAAAATTTAATAATAATTTAGAGATGTATGGAGAAATTAACCCAAAAAAGAGACGTGGTTGAATTAATAACCTCGAAACGACAACGTTTGTTTGATTAAGAGAGGCAAACTGAGGTCCGTTTAAAAAAGAAACAGGTGGAGATATCACCGTACACGTGTCCTCAACTCCTTCCATCATTCTTCCTTTCTTCAAAAACATAACTCTATTCTTTTCCGAAAGCTTCCACAACTCAGAAACCCTATTTTTCGGTGTTTTACGTCTGATTGTATTTCTCCAGCAGCGCACTGTAGCACCAAATTTCCGTACGTTCAAACGCTAGATCCACTTTCACCTTCTTTGATCCTCCCTCGACTAACGGAGATATTGATTCTTTTCGAATTTAACTTTATTTCTTTTTTATTTTTTGCATTAATTGCAGTTCTAGATTTGTTGTGGTGGTTATTTAAAGATGGTGTCGGACGCGAGCAAGAAGAAGGCTGCTCAGAAGAAAGCTGCCGCCGCTGCGAAGAGAGGAGGGAAGGCCGCTACATCTTCCAAGACGGCAGCTCCAGCGACCGCGGAGAACGGCGTTGATAATGTTTCTGATAAAGTTAGCATGCTCCAGATATCCGATCGGACCTGTACCGGTGTTCTCTGCTCGCATCCTCTTTCCAGAGATATTCGTGTTAGTTGGAAGGATTTCTTCCTTTGTGAGATTATATGTGATTGTATTTGATTTGTTTCTTAAAAAACAGTTAAGTAATATCTAATCGCATGCCTGAACTCCTTAAACCGAAATCAATTAATAGGAATTAATCCACTCGAAGTCCTAAAGGTAATCAAAATCTTATTTGAAATCATATACGAAAATATATATATCATATTCTCTAAACAGTAATTCAAAACCTTCTCGATAACTGTTCAGTCCACTTGCGTATCATTTACTAAATTAATCATATTTTAAGTTACAAAATTTGAATTCATGATTGATTTAAAGTAAAAACCAGACTTAATATGGACCTTTTATAAAATGCAGTAAAGTATCGATGCTGCCAGGCAAACTGGACAACTTATGCTTAAAAATAAGATATCTCCAAATAAGTTTTTCAAAGAATACTCTTCTTTTTATGCTAAATTGTTTGAGGGAAAGAAGAAAAGTGTAAAGCTTGTCTTTTTAGCTTCCAAAAATTACTACTGGAACGATTCATTAGTTTGGGATTATACATTTATGTATATAGACAAATTAGTTAAAAAGTTTTGATATATATGATTGATTCCATTATTGGAGGTAAAAGAACCTTTCTGTATGTTAAAGATGAGTCCATGAATCATAATTTATATTGACGGTGAATTGATTTTCTTGTTGCAGATAGAGTCCTTATCAGTTACTTTCCACGGACATGATCTTATTGTTGATTCAACATTGGAGCTTAATTATGGCAGGTCTGATGACCTTATATCATGTTGCCTGGGAATATTCATTGTATAATCCTGTTTGGGATGTTTATCTGATGAGACCACTGTCAATTTCATATTATCTTTTGCAGACGCTATGGTTTGCTTGGATTAAATGGCTGTGGGAAATCCACCCTTCTTACTGCAATAGGGTTGCGTGAACTTCCAATTCCGGAGCACATGGATATCTATCACCTGACGAGGGAGATTGAAGCTTCAGATATGTCTGCATTGCAGGCTGTCATAAGTTGTGATGAAGAGAGGTTGAAGTTGGAGAAAGAAGCAGAAATCTTGGCAGCACAGGTTTTTCAGCAAACCAAGTGTTGTAATCATGCTAAATTTCATCAAAAACATGCATTGTAATCTCTTTTTCTGTTTGCTTTTTATCCATTAATTTTGTTTTAGGATGATGGTGGTGGAGAGACACTTGAACGTATCTATGAGCGGTTGGATGCCTTGGATGCATCAACTGCTGAAAAACGTGCTGCTGAAATTTTATTTGGCCTCGGTTTCAACAAGATGATGCAAGCAAAGAAAACCCGAGATTTCTCTGGTGGTTGGAGAATGAGGATTGCATTGGCACGGGCTCTATTCATGAATCCCACCATTCTTTTGCTTGATGAGCCAACCAATCATTTAGGTAGGTATTTTGTGTTTTTATGTGTATGTCATACTGTTCATTAATTTTTTTTTTGTGAATTGTTTATTAATTTTTTTAATTAATGAAGTCTATTCATGAATCCACCATTCTTTTTCTTCATAGCCCACCGATTGTTTAGTTAGGTCTTTAATGGTCATTTTGTTTGACGTCATAAGTTTGACATGGAGAACATTTTCACTATGATTCTCAATTCTGATGTTTACAATTGGATTAATTGGAAACAGATTTAGAAGCTTGTGTCTGGTTGGAAGAAAGTTTGAAGAAATTTGATCGTATCCTTGTCGTTGTATCACATTCCCAGGATTTCCTGAATGGAGTTTGTACGAACATTATTCATATGCAAAACAAAAAACTTAAGTTGTACACTGGCAATTACGATCAGTACGTTCAAACTCGTTCTGAATTGGAAGAGAACCAGATGAAACAATACAAGTGGGAGCAGGAACAGATTGCTTCAATGAAGGAGTACATTGCTCGCTTCGGTCATGGGTCAGCCAAACTAGCCCGGCAGGCACAGAGTAAGGAGAAGACATTGGCAAAGATGGAGCGAGGTGGACTCACGGAGAAGGTAGTCAGGGACAAGGTTCTGGTGTTTCGATTTGTTGATGTCGGAAAGCTTCCTCCACCGGTACTGCAGTTTGTGGAAGTTACTTTCGGGTACACCCCTGAGAATCTAATCTACAGGAACTTGGACTTTGGTGTAGACTTGGACTCAAGGATAGCATTAGTAGGACCTAATGGTGCAGGGAAGAGTACACTGCTGAAACTGATGACAGGTGAATTGACTCCTACTGATGGAATGGTCCGACGGCATAACCATCTGCGAATTGCACAATTCCATCAGCACTTGGCAGAGAAACTGGATATGGAGATGTCAGCTCTCCAGTACATGATAAGAGAATACCCTGGAAATGAGGAAGAGAAGATGAGAGCTGCAATCGGGAAGTTTGGATTGACAGGGAAAGCGCAAGTGATGCCAATGAAGAACCTGTCTGATGGACAGAGGAGTCGAGTGATCTTCGCGTGGTTAGCATTTCGACAACCCCACTTGCTGCTGCTAGATGAGCCCACTAACCATTTGGATATCGAGACGATCGATTCACTGGCAGAAGCATTGAACGAGTGGGACGGTGGGTTGGTACTGGTGAGTCACGATTTCCGGCTGATAAACCAGGTAGCGAAGGAGATATGGGTGTGTGAAAATCAAGCTGCAACACGATGGGAAGGGGACATCATGGACTTCAAGCAGCATCTCAAGAGTAAAGCTGGTTTATCTGATTGAAACAAAACAGTAATTAGCATATAACTTAAAGCAGATGGTGTCCATCACCCCAGATGAGTTATTCTGGCGTGGTGGATTAAGCTTTGTAGCTGCTTTTTAGTCTTTTTATATAGCAGAGTTAACGAGGAAAGGCTTTGTTATTGTTTGAAGCCATCGAGTTTTCGTGGCCTCTGTTTGGTGGGTTTAGGAAAGCAGCATTTGTTGCCATTTGGTTTTTAAAACCTGGGTTTACTTTCTCCGAGGGGTTGGTTGTTCGGTGATACCTAATCTAGGTTTAAAGCTTTTGAGGCATTGTGCTGCTGAGGATTTGGCATCATATAATCATTCCTATGCTGTATTTTGAGTTTCCCATCTTTTTGTTTTTTCTTGCATTAACTTGGATTTCAGATTGAATGGTATTATGCATGTAATATTTTCTATTCTCTATTTTAAGAAAGAGGGTTATGAACAATTTAAGCATTACAATATGCAGAATGCATGAGAAAGAAAAAAAAAGTATAGAGACCTTCTATCCCAATATTTTCTATCAACCCTCTTACGCCCCAAGCTCCCTTAACTACCCCATCTTCTCCATCCAAAATTTCTTGAACTTATTCAAAATCTTCCCCCAAAACCGAAATCTCTTTTTGGCTTCCTTTCATCTATCATAGCTTCATCCAAAAATTCTGACTGCGTTGGAATCGACTCCTTATCGTGTTTTGCTAGACAAATCAGCGTCGAATTCTTTGATCATTTTTTCGGAGTTGTTTATGGGAGTGTTGTTGGCCTAGGGAGCGCATGATGGAAGCATGTTCAGATGATGCCGGGGATATGCATAATGCATTTTAGTGGAGCACAAACCGGAAAGGCTTCTTGAAGCTGTTCCAGCAACAAAGGCTTGTAAGCCACAATACATGATGCCATTGCAAATTTCACTAATCAAATTATTCATTTTATAATTTTAAGTAAATTTCAATGTCAATAGAATCCTGGTATAAAATTTGATCTTTTAGCCTTCTGTTGTAACAGAGAATGAGATTAGAAAGAATTAAAGAAATGAATGTGTTGTCCTTTTTAAGCTTTTTAAACTTCTTCAAATAGAGATGATTGGGAATTGTTTCAAAGCCCCTGAAAAGATTTGTAACCATATAGACTACTAATAAAGAACGTCGATTGAGTGCACGAGGGAATGTCCACTCTTTTGATTGGGAATTGTTTCAAAGCCCCTGAAAAGATTTGTAACCATATAGACTACTAATAAAGAACGTCGATTGAGTGCACGAGGGAATGTCCACTCTTTTGATCATAAACTTTTGTGTTTTTGATTTTATTTGATGAGCTAATAATAGCGGTGAATTTAAAGGTAATAGATTCATTTTTTAATCTCACAGATGAGTGATAGATTAAAATCACTTGTTGTTAGCGTTGATGATAGTGAATGTTTTTATTTTCTGTTTCACGTAGTGCTTTCAAGCACATAGCCTATATATTGGCACTTGTTTTAAAGCATCAATTGAAATAAGAATTTGCTACTTAAAAGTAGCTAGTGAGATACCTAGTATTGCTAGATTCAAGCTATAGAAGATTAATCTACTTCAAAATCCCATATGCTAAAAGTTGACAATTATGCATACTAGTAAGCACTCATGAAGGCATATATTAAACTCATTGATGAGAAAACATGGTGAGCTATGTTGATTAGATGAAAACCATATAAAATGGATATTGAAAGTGGAAGGATTATTAAATCAGAGGTTCAGTGGATCATTGAAAAAAAAAATTGGCCAATACAAACTTTGAAGGAAGCCTTGTACGTCATGAAATTTTTTTATGAAGAACTCAATTCGAAGTAAAACATTTATGTCCATTAAATATTTTATTTTTTATTTATCTTTTTATAAATAATTTATTTATTTCTTTTAAATGTTTGACATGAAAAAAATAATACACATGTCAAAGCTGGATTGGTCAGGGATTTTTCCAAAATGCCGTTATTCAATTGGACTAAAAAAGTTAATCGAGTAAAAATTTAGGTACATATTTGGGATAAAAAGAAAGTTTTGATACCTATTTGAGAAAAAAGAGAAAGTTTGGGGGCTAAAATGTGAATAAATCCTTTAATCAAAGTTAAACCTATAAGAGACGTGGTTGAATTATAAACATGATACGACAACGTTTGGTTGGAAGATAGAGAGGCAAATTGAGGTCCGTTAAAAAACGAAAACCTACACGTGTCCTCACCTCTTTCCATCATTCTTACTCGCTTCAAAAACAAAACTCTCGCCTCTCTTCTGAAAACTTCTATAATTCAGAAACCCTATTTTTCGGAGTTTTACGTCTAATTGTATCTCTCCAGCAACGCACTGTAGCACCAAATTTCCGTACGTCCAAACCTTTGATCCGTTATCACCTCCTCTGATCTTCCCTCGACTAACGGAGGTATTGATTCTTTTCGGATTTAACTTTCCCTTTATTTTTCTTTTTCTTTTTTCTTTTTGCATTAATTGCAGTTCTAGATTTGTTGTGGTGGTTAGATTTAAAGATGGTGTCGGACGCGAGCAAGAAGAAGGCTGCTCAGAAGAAAGCTGCCGCCGCTGCGAAGAGAGGAGGGAAGGCCGCTACATCTTCCAAGACGGCAGCTCCAGCGACCGCGGAGAACGGCGTTGATAATGTTTCTGATAAAGTTAGCATGCTCCAGATATCAGATCGGACCTGTACCGGTGTTCTCTGCTCGCATCCTCTTTCCAGAGATATTCGTGTAAGTTGGAAGGATTTCTTCCTTTGTGAGATTATATGTGATTGTATTTGATTTGTTTCTTAAAAAACAGTTAAGTAATATCTAATCGCATGCCTGAACTCCTTAAACCGAAATCAATTAATAGGAATTAATCCACTCGAAGTCCTAAAGGTAATCAAAATCTTATTTGAAATCATATACGAAAATAAATATATCATATTCTCTAAACAGTAACTCAAAACCTTATCGATAACTGTTCAGTCCACTTGCGTATCATTTACTAAATTAGTCATATTTTAAGTTACAAAATTTGAAATCATGATTGATTTAAAGATTTAAATACCGGACTTAATATGGACCTTTTATAAAATGCAGTAAAGTCTCGATGCTGCCAGGCAAACTGGACAACTTATGCTTAAAAATAAGATATCTCCAAATAAGTTTTTCAAAGAATACTCTTCTTTTTATGCTAAATTGTTTGAGGGAAAGAAGAAAAGTGTAAAGCTTGTCTTTTTAGCTTCCAAAAATTACTACTGGAACGATTCATTAGTTTGGGATTATACATTTATGTATATAGACAAATTAGTTAAAAAGTTTTGATATATTTGATTGATTCCATTAGTGGAGGTAAAAGAACCTTTCTGTATGTTAAAGATGAGTCCATGAATCATAATTTATATTGACGGTGAATTGATTTTCTTGTTGCAGATAGAGTCCTTATCAGTTACTTTCCACGGACATGATCTTATTGTTGATTCAACATTGGAGCTTAATTATGGCAGGTCTGATGACCTTATATCATGTTGCCTGTAAATATTCATTGTATAATCCTGTTTGGGATGTTTATCTGATGAGACCACTGTCAATTTCATATTATCTTTTGCAGACGCTATGGTTTGCTTGGATTAAATGGTTGTGGGAAATCCACCCTTCTTACTGCAATAGGGTTGCGTGAACTTCCAATTCCGGAGCACATGGATATCTATCACCTGACGAGGGAGATTGAAGCTTCAGATATGTCTGCATTGCAGGCTGTCATAAGTTGTGACGAAGAGAGGTTGAAGTTGGAGAAAGAAGCAGAATTCTTGGCAGCACAGGTTATTCAGCAAACCAAGTGTTGTAATCATGCTAAATTTCATCAAAAACATGCATTGTAACCTCGTTTTCTGCTTCTTTATCCAATAATTTTGTTTTAGGATGATGGTGGTGGAGAGACACTTGAACGAATCTATGAGCGATTGGATGCCTTGGATGCATCAACTGCTGAAAAACGTGCTGCTGAAATTTTATTTGGCCTCGGTTTCAACAAGATGATGCAGGCAAAGAAAACCCAAGATTTCTCTGGTGGTTGGAGAATGAGGATTGCATTGGCACGGGCTCTATTCATGAATCCCACCATTCTTTTGCTTGATGAGCCAACCAATCATTTAGGTAGGTATTTCGTTTTTTTTTTTATGTGTATGTCAATACTTTTTATTAATATTTTTAATTAATGAAGTCTATTCATGAATCAACCATTCATTTTCTTCATAGCCCACCGATTGTTTAGTTAGGTCTTCAATGGTCATTTTGTTTGGCGTCATAAGTTTGACATGGAGAACATTTTCACTATGATTCTCAATTCTGATGCTTACAATTGGTTTAATTGGAAACAGATTTAGAAGCTTGTGTCTGGTTGGAAGAAAGTTTGAAGAAATTTGATCGTATCCTTGTTGTGGTATCACATTCCCAGGATTTCCTGAACGGAGTTTGTACGAACATTATTCATATGCAAAACAAAAAACTTAAGTTGTACACTGGCAATTACGATCAGTACGTTCAAACTCGTTCTGAATTGGAAGAGAACCAGATGAAACAATACAAGTGGGAGCAGGAACAGATTTCTTCAATGAAGGAGTACATTGCTCGCTTCGGTCATGGGTCAGCCAAACTAGCCCGGCAGGCACAGAGTAAGGAGAAGACATTGGCAAAGATGGAGCGAGGTGGACTCACGGAGAAGGTAGTCAGGGACAAGGTTCTGGTGTTTCGATTTGTTGATGTCGGAAAGCTTCCTCCACCGGTACTGCAGTTTGTGGAAGTTACTTTCGGGTACACCCCTGAGAATCTAATCTACAGGAACTTGGACTTTGGTGTAGACTTGGACTCAAGGATAGCATTAGTAGGACCTAATGGTGCAGGGAAGAGTACACTGCTGAAACTGATGACAGGTGAATTGACTTCTACTGATGGAATGGTCCGACGGCATAACCATCTGCGAATTGCACAATTCCATCAGCACTTGGCAGAGAAACTGGATATGGAGATGTCAGCTCTCCAGTACATGATAAGAGAATACCCTGGAAATGAGGAAGAGAAGATGAGAGCTGCAATCGGGAAGTTTGGATTGACAGGGAAAGCGCAAGTGATGCCAATGAAGAACCTGTCTGATGGACAGAGGAGTCGAGTGATCTTCGCGTGGTTAGCATTTCGACAACCCCACTTGCTGCTGCTAGATGAGCCCACTAACCATTTGGATATCGAGACGATCGATTCACTGGCAGAAGCATTGAACGAGTGGGACGGTGGGTTGGTACTGGTGAGTCACGATTTCCGGCTGATAAACCAGGTAGCGGAGGAGATATGGGTGTGTGAAAATCAAGCTGCAACACGATGGGAAGGGGACATCATGGACTTCAAGCAGCATCTCAAGAGTAAAGCTGGCTTATCTGATTGAAACAAAGCAGTAATTAGCATATAAACTTAAAGCGGATGGTGTCCACCACCCCAGATGAGTTATTCTCGCGTGGTGGATTAAGCTTAGTAGCTTCTATTTAGTCGTTTTATAGAGCAGAGGTAACGAGGAAAGGCTTTTTTATTGTTTGAAGCCATCGAGTTGCTGTGGCCTCTGTTTGGTGGGTTTAGCAAAGCAGCATTTGCTGCCATTTGCTTTTCAAACCTGGGTTTGCTTTCTCCGAGGGGTTGGTTTTTCGGTGATACTTATTTTTTATAGATACTTATTGCAGTTAACTCTACGAAATTTAAGAATTACATTTTATATCCTTCATACGTGGCAGTATTTCATAATTATTTTGAAATTTGCGATGTTTATGAAATGATTAAATAATTCTGGTGAAGTATTGACCTGATTATTTTTAATTTTTTTATATGGTTTGTGATGATGATATGGAACTGAGATTATGTTACAGCATCATTTAAATTGTTTTATACGGAAAGTATAAGTTTTAGGTAATGTGTGGTACAATAGCACATACTTCATTCTATTTTTTTATAAAATAATGTTTAAGTGATGCGGAGATACAATATTAAATGGATAAAAATTCAAAAGCTAGATCGACTAAATGAAGTCGTTCTTTATCACTGAATAATTTAAAATTAATCAATAACCGACTATATGCCTTGAAGTTGGGCTTCCTAGATCATTCCGCCGCATCTTTGATAACTAGAACTGATTTTCTTTTTTAATATACTACAAGACCTAAAGTCATTTGACTCTTACTACGTTTGAGACTAATCCCTCAAATTTTTCATATTTCAAAACTCTGATATTTTTTATGTTCTCCAATTTTTTAATATTGTGAAACTTTTTCTGTTAAGTGAAATGAAAAATTCAACGTTTGATAATTATATTACAGCAAATCGAGCTTGAATTTAACAAAAACTTCAAATCTTGATTGTTTATCCTACCGAAAGCAGGAAATAAAACAAAAAGTTGGTTTCAAAGTGATTCAATAAATAAAATTAAGGGAAACATCAAAGTAATTATGAATTATATTTTGCACCATATTGGGATCGAATTGTGTTAATCACGTTTGTTGTTCGGGGTTTGTTCTGTTGTAATTTACCAACAAAAATATTTGCACCATGATTGTGGGTTGCAGCAAGATTCCGAAAAGAAGAAATATTAACAGTAATGTTAGAAAAAATTGTTTTCAAAAGATTACAATGACACAATATATGTCGTAAAAGTAATTCTATTCACTCTACAAACCAATCATTTTATGTTGCAACTCACCTCTTTTTGATACCTCATCTTCCAAGCAATTCTGTATTATTTTGAGACTACATATGGCTTGCATACAACAGGCTCTTTCGATTCCCTGACGGCAGTTAGTAGCTTCTAATAAATGATTTAAGAAAGCCTCCAAATGGAAGCATGTGGGGAAGGATTTGTTTGTAACCATCTGTGTATCTTTTTGAAGGTCGAAGTGTGCATTTACAGACAAAGAAGGCTGTAGAAGACAAGTGGTATAAAAGCATTATCGAGTTGCGTTGTGTAGGCCTCCAACAAACCACTTGTGGTCACGGCTATGAAAATGGGGAACCAATGCTGCGGAAATTGGAATTTAGGTCGTCACCATATCCATTATGTATCAATACTCCAAACATTAAACCATGCCCATGGAACCATATAGTAGTGTTATATATAACATAACAGCAGTGTTATATATGCACATATAATAATAAAAGAAACATCCTGAAGAGACATGTAGGATGAGAGAGAGAGAGACCTGAGTTTGAAAGTAACCGGTGGATGCCAAAAGTGGAAGCAGAACAGAGCAAGCAGCGAGGACAGATGTTATACCAGCTGCAGTGCCTTCAATAGTTTTCTCTGAAGTGTAAGAAATTTGCTAGAATTAGCAAGTATATCGTAAAGCCCCTCAAAAGAAAGCTTAAGCATTAAAATTCAATAAAAGTAGAGATAAAGAAAGAAAATTCTTAACTGCCAGTTTTGCTCCACCTAAGGACACCATACTTGTGGCCAACCATTGATGCCTAAGCATAAAAGCAAAATGATCACATATTTATGATCCACTTGGAAGGAGCACCATGCAGGCAGCCAATTTTATTACTTTTTAGACCTTTTCATATTTATACCTCTACTAATTCTCAATTATGTTTCAAATTATTTTGTATTATAGCCATCATAAGTTCGACCCCCCTGGGGTTCCTTCATAATGGCACCAGTGATGGTGCAGTCCTGGTGGTTCTTTTAATCCTTTATAAAAAATCGCTAAGACTTTCCCCTTCTCTCTCTTTCTGGATTGGCTCGGAGTAGAATGCTTGCCTAGGTTTAGAAACACTGGCCATGTTTGCATGGGGATGTAAGCAGTTCATACTGTCAATTACTTGATATTGAGCAAATCCAAAATTGTAAAAGATTTTAGTTCAAGAGCCAAATTTGACATCAATGAAAACCAAAAGAGCAGCAAGTGACAACATCATAATAATTGTGACATGTAGCACAATATCAACAAGAAATAATGATTAGGATCATAATGCGACTTTTTCCTTTATTAAGTAAAAAGTAAAGAATATGCTAGCCAAATTATTTGAAGATGGAGAGGGAAGAAGTGGTAGAGAAGAACAAACATCCAAGAAATTTAAGGCCACAATGGCAAAAATAATAATCACACTCACCATCGTATCTCCAATGCCAAGGCTTAAAATTCCAGCAAAAGGGGTAAGTGGTCGATCATTGAACCCAAAGGACATCCAGATAGGAAGTGCACATCCCAACAATAGTGAAAAGTGGCTACATAAGCAAAAAAATGGGACCTTATTTAGGATTGCTTACAACAAATATATGCAATTTAGTTTCCAGTAATGGTTAAAATGTCATACCTGACAATGATAAGATCTGAGTCACGATGATCAGTAAAGGCACTCATAAATTGATGTACAAGTTGCCCTAAAGGCCAAATTCTCCAAACCTGGCTCCAAAGGAAAGGTTACATCAACCAAGAAACTTCTAAAAAATCAGCAGTTCCCCAGTACATTGGTGAACATAAACCTTGACTGTACATTGTAAGGACTAGGATATGGTTGCTAATTTTTGACACTTGCAAGAATATCACCCTTTAAAATCCTTAACTAGTGAACATTTGGACAAAAAGTAGAGCAACTTCCGTCGACATAATTACTTGATAAATTGTCAACAACTACAAAATATTTGCAAGTTCAGTGAACTTACTCGAATGATTTCTAATACCAAGAAAACAGCCAAAGCAGCACCAAATGCTAGATCAAGAAATTTTGGCTGGAAAAAGAAATTGTAAAGTCAATATGACATCTAAGCAAGTAAGTACAAGGAAGAAGGAGCAAAAAGTTGTTAAATAATTTATACATGATACTCAAGTGTATGCTCACCTGGTAAATAAGAGCGGGCAAAAACATTAATACAGCCAGCAGATGGTAGTACTTCCGAAGAAGAATCCTCTCAATCTTACTATTCTTAGAAATGTTGTAGAACCTCAAGACAGATGCATATATCAAAACCAACCAGTAGATACATAGTGAAAGTCTTTTAAAAGGTTCCGAAAATATAAACTGGAATATCCTGTTAAAAAAAGATGATGTAAAGATGAGATAATTGGAAAGTTGGAGATAAAGCAAGCTATCTTTATTTATAACAATAATTCCTTTAAAGTCATGTATTAGCATAAATCAGTTCGCTCTTTTCTTTCTCCATCCATCACCAGAGCACATAGGATCATCAAATACCAAGGCAAGAAAACCAGCAATTACATAAATAATATCTATTTCCATCACCAAACAGTTAAATTTAAAGTCACCAAAATCTCTTCATAAACATATACTTACCTCCTTTTATCAGATTACATTACAAAAACCAAATGCGAAGGGGATAAACAAAAGTCTTATTGAGAAAATAATTGAGCAAAGTTATACCATAGTACAGGATGTACATCAAAATCTAGGACAATCATCATCCAAGATGGCGCAACTGCAATCATGATAAATCCAAGGGAAGTCAAAAATATAAGAGATCTCCAAATTTCTTTTCTTTCTCTTGATTCAGAGTTGTTAGCTCCCCAGAAGTATTCCCATAAGTGGATAAGAAATTTAAATACTGCTGAAAAAATAAGAAGTCCAAGCAGCACACCCTGCATATAAAAACAACTCTTACTATCCAGCTAGACCATTTATGAAAGTTTCAACACTTGAAGATCCGTACCTGGATAACAATACCTATCTCACTTCTTTTAATTCCATATCGTATGGATACCAACTCTGGTGGAATCAACAATCTACAAACCTATTCTAACAATGTTGTTAACATTAAAAAGCTAAGCCTGCGGGAAATTTCAGCCATAGCATGCTGTATCTGTATGATAAAGCAGCTCTAACCTTTGAAATAGTACATGCCAGCATGTCACCAAAATAGAGTACAAGACCTGAAGTCACCAAATGTGCTTCCCCTGCAATATGAAGGGACATAGAAAACATTTTCATTTTGCTCAATAGCAAACATTTGGGGTCATAAAGTTGACATAAAGAAATAGTAGCATGAAACAAACCGATTGAAGCACAAAATGGGAATGTACAGAGAAGATGTTGAATTAATTTAACTGTTGCAAATCCATGACATAGCAACCACAGTAACTTTAAAGCTGTGTTAAATCCTGTATGCATAAAAAGGAAACCATTGGTTACTCAATGCAAGAAACTAATGCTAATTTAAACCTTCACAGCTTACCCAATGCATGAATGAAGAACATAGAACCATGACAGAACTACTAACTCACCAGTATGAGATATTGTGGCAAGCGATATACAGCAAACCGCTGAATATAAGATGACATAGCTTAAGCTAAACTTCGCATCCCAAACACTACAGGAGAAATGGGGATTCTTGTTGTTGGCAGCACACCATGTAACTATGAAGAGGAATATAAGCACACCGCAGCTACAAGCCGATGCAGCCCAAAATTGCATAGTCATGTGTTCAAGCTCTATATACAAAATTTAGAACACAAAAACATCAATGTAATCCATACTTTTCTTATAAATATCCCCTACAATTCCTTGTAGAATTCATTAGTGAATCCATAATTTGTCATTTAAAAAAAACTGCTCTTGAATCTTTTTCGAGGCGGAAATGAAGTACCTCCAATCTCAATATGTTGCAAAGAGACAGCTCTGGAAAGCTGGATCAATTTCGATAGCATTACAGTTGGCAACGTAACTGCTCCTAATATTATTCCTGATGAAGCACCTGGCCTAACAAAACAAACAAAATTTCAAAATTTAGAAATTAAGCATTTAACGAATTGAGATTCTCTAAAACCCTAATTCCCTAATTGAAAATCATTTTTCTTTCTTTTTCGGTTGTTCTTACCTGGTTTTGAAGAGGGAAGGCGAATCGTCGACGCGGATCTCGACGACGAGGGAGAAGAGGGAAAGGAGAGAAAGTGAGAGCGCTTGGGGAAGGAGGGCGAGTGGAAGAGAGGAGAGAACACGGAGAACGAAGATGAGAACCACGGCTCTCTCTCCGTTCATCGCCTTCGACGGCGAGATCGCCATGGAAAACGGTGACAAATCTGCACGGGAATCGATTGATAATAATAATAAATAAATAAAATTATCTTCAATTGTTGGATTTTCAGAATTCGGAAATGGAGGCCCAATGGCTCGGATTTTGCTCGACCCGAAATTTTGTTGGACTGGTCTGCTATGTGCCCACCTTCTTGGAATATTCTTTAGCCCAGATTTTTCCACCTAGTTTTTATTCTCTAAATTTGGCCCTCAATCTTATACAGATATTTCACGGGGATTAATAATTTTATATATAATACTTGTTTTTAAAAAATTATTAATATATAATATTAAGTTTTGTATAATTTATTGAGTATATAATAATATTATATGATATGCATATATTGTAATAATTTATTAATATTAATATTAAATAACTATATAATATTTAATTTTATATTTTAATATCGTTAGACTAATTTATATAAGAATTTAATATACATTAATATTTATTACTTGTTATATCTATACATATTACGTGTACTAATTAAATTTATATAAATTTATTATGAGTTAATTTATTATATATATTTGGACTATCTATTTATTCATATGGTGTAGATTTTTTGGATTGTATTTTAATTAATTTTATTATGTGTATCATTTGGATTAATTTATTCACTTGATTGTATTTTTAATTATTTATTATATCTTTTTATTTGAATTTTAATAATTTAAAAAAATATATATATATATGTATAATATGTTATCATGTGTCAATATGATAAATTTATCACATATAAAAAATTTAGGCTGTCATGTCAGCTAATAATATAGGATCTTGTAATATATACAAAGGGAATATTTGGTACACTACTAGTGGAGTTTATTTTTTTAATATACTTGGTGTAATGACATGATAGTATTTGTTCATATTTTCTTAATCTTTTGACAACGCACACACACCTTGCACGCACAGGTGCTCAAATTCGAGTCTCCTAGGATGAACAATATTTTTTTTTACTAGAGCCACTCGTTGGGTTCACTACTAGTGGAGTTTTTGAACTCCACAAATATGATCAAGGGATTGGCAAATATCCTATAAAAGTATAGTAAAATAACCTATTAAGATCTACTCATAAATAATAGGCTTAATGATAAATTTGACCACTAACGTTTGCATGTTTTGTCAAAATGATCCTAATTGTATTTTTGAGTCTTTTTGTTTTTGCCATCAACCTTTGTTCTTTTTTTCAATTTGTTTTTTTTCAACAAATCTAATGAATAAATTCAAGGTTTCAATTTTTTTTTTTTTCAAAAGGTTTCAATCTTTCATACGTTTGTTTATTGGTAAGTTTTTCTACTCAGTTAATTTTTTTTAGATAATTACGTTTATTTTCTTTAAATTAATGGTTATTTTTTAATTTAATGTATTATTTATTTGTTTTATTATTTTTCACATGTAATTAGTTTATTGGGTTACCTAAGTAATAAATTACATCTCATTAAAAATATTCCACACATGAAATTCCATATTACTTTTTTAATGTTACTTTCATGAAATTTATTTAAAAAAAAGTTAATGACAAAAAAAAATTCAGAAATACAATTACGATCATTTTGATAAAAGTCAAAATTATCATTAAATTATAATGATAATAAATAGGTATATTTGAAGGTTGATTTTTGGTGTGTAAGGTACTAGCCTCTTACCCCCTTCGACAATTGAGAACACACTAGATGAGGATTTTGGAGTCACATGCAAATTTACATCCAAATTTGCTAATAACTTTGTTTGAAGAAAGAAAGTACACTGGATGAGGATTTTGGAGTCGCATCCAAATTTGCAAATAACTCCGTTTCAAGGAAGAAAGCACACTAAATTAGGATTTTGGAGTCACATGCAAATTTACATCCAAATTTGCCAAATAACTCCGTTTGAAGGAAGAAAACACACCAGATGAGGATTTTGGAGTCACATGCAAATTTGCTAACAGACAGAAAACGACATAATAAACCGCTTAGGATTTTGCAAGGGCCAACCGAGTTGTTCGAATATGAATAATTTTTATATTTGTTAATTTATTTATTTATTTTTTATCTTTTTATCTAGTAAAATACATTAATTATTTATAACATCTTTAAAATTAGACTCTCTCTTTTTTGTTGTTGATAAAATTTCAGTAATAATGATAGATGAGCATATAATATATCACCGATTGGCGACTGCATCGAGTCCTACCTTTCTGGACTTACTTAAGACTCCATCTCACCATATTTTAAGTGAGTTACAAATATCAAAGATGGTTATTACCAACAACATTAGTCAATGAAACTAAAGAGCAGCATAGAGCTATTCAATCCTTCAAATCTCTCCTTTCTCTACTCTTTGCATTGTTGAGGAAGGAAAAACAATGCTGAATTTCTTTTAAACCCTCCGATGTTCACAGCTAAGACGCTGCCCATGCTTGGTGTATTAATACAATTTTATCCGACTATAAATATTAAAACTGATCAAATTAAAATACAGAATTATATATCAAAGATTAATATACTATCAACTTATAATCATGTGTTTTAAACCAATCCTGTTCGGATCAAATATTTAATTTATTAACAATTTTTATAATCAGATATGTTATCGACTATAAGTTGATAAAAAATCGAATATTTTTTTTTCATAAAAGGTCAGGTATTTATCGTACTGAAACTAGAACTACTCGATACACTGTCCCATCAAGCATATGGGAAACATCCAAATAATAAAGAGAAGACTAAAACCGCTATGTCAGGACATCAACCGACATCTCCCTCAAGAATTGGGTATTAATTAAAATAACGAGTCTTAGTTTGGTTGGTATCTTCATCATTATCAATGCAAAAAAATGTGTATTCAAATATGTTAAAACGTATTTATTCTCTTATTTAAATGTTAGGAATGGATTATGAGTAGTTCTAAATCTTTTATAAAAAAAATTATATTGATAGATAGATATGGAGGCAAGGTGTAATTAAGAAGCTGACAGAGGTCTTAATCCTTAAAATGAACCGTTTAAACCATTAATTTTTTTTAAAATTTTAATTTAGTGAAAATTAAATTACACTTTAATTTTTAAAAATAATAAAAATTTGATTTAATTATTTTAAAATTATAAAAATATAAATTATTAATTATAAAAATTACAATTTAATTTCAATCGTATTCACCCGTTAAAATGACCCTAATTAATGATAGAAAGAGAAAAAAAAAAAAAAAAAAAGAGCTTACTATCCATCCGTATCCGCAAAGGAGGCAAAGTCGGTCATTTTAGACTACGTTTCCCGCGAAATTAGTTATGACGTCCATAACAATGAACCTTAAAAACCTCACCCTTCTATTCTTTTATTGAAAAAAAGAAAAGCCTTGTTTTTTCATTGCTCTCTGCAACTTACAAAAGAAAAATCTTCCAACAATGGCGGATGGATCAAGCCAAAAGTCACATGCAATCTTCATACCGTACCCTCTCCAAGGCCACGTCATCCCATCCGTCAACTTAGCCATCAAGCTAGCATCCGAGGGCTTCACCATCACCTTCATCAACACCCACGCCGTCCACCACCAGACCGCCAAGGCTCACCCCGACATTGGTTCCGACATCTTCGCTAAGGTCAGGGAATCCGGCCTCGACATAAGGTACGCCACCGTTTCTGACGGTCTCCCCGTGGGGTTCGACCGGTCGTTGAACCACGACGAGTTCATGGCTTCGTTGTTGCATGAGTTCCCGGCCCACGTTGACGAGGTAGTCGGCCGGATAGTAGGGTCCGGGGAGAAGGTTCATTGCCTCATTGCTGACACTTTCTTCGTTTGGCCTTCAAAGATTGCCAAGAAATTTGGGTTGCTTTATGTCTCGTATTGGACGGAACCAGCTTTGGTGTTTACTTTGTACTATCACTTGGATCTTCTTAGGGAGAATGGTCACTTTGGTCACCAAGGTATTTACTACTTTCGGTTTTTAAGGTAGTTTTTTTTCCAAAGTCTAAGTATTTTAACCTAAATTAAGATTTTAATGAGATACTGATGCTCGTAAACTATTCGGATTCGATTAAAAATTTGAATTTAATTTGATAATTATCGAGTCGAACTCGAGTTCAAGTAGCTTAAACTATCGATCGAGTTAAATTCAAATTAGTAATACTTGACTGGAATAATTCATGAAGCTTGTTGAATTTTTCATATTTTAATATTACTAAATTACATTAATACTCCTAATAAAAAGCTTTGAATTTGAGCATATGTATAAAAATAATTAAGTGAATTTAATCAAGTTCGAGTCAAGTTTGAACTTAACAACATTCAAGCTCAGCTCGACTTGATTAATCTAAATTACACTACGGAATAATATTAATAACAGTAGAAATTCTTATCAGATACTCGTAAAGACACCATAAAATATATACCGGGAGTGGAAGCGATGGAACCCAGAGACATGATGTCATACCTTCAAGACACCGACACAACATCCGTGTGTCATCAAATCATTTTCACTGCCTTCCAAGATGCCAAAAATGCCGATTTTGTTCTGTGTAACACCGTTCAAGATCTCGAACTTGGAACCATATCAGCTCTACATGCCAAAGTCCCTTTTTATGCAATCGGACCCATTTTCCCACCCGGCTTCACCAAGAGCAGCGTCGCTACCAGCCTATGGTCCGAGTCTGACTGCTCCCAATGGCTCGACAAAAAGCCCCATGGCTCCGTTCTGTACGCGTCCTTCGGTAGCTACGCCCACGTTAAAAAAAGTGAGCTAATAGAGATAGCTAAAGGGCTTGCCCTTAGCAAAGTGAGCTTCCTTTGGGTGCTTCGGTCTGATATTGTCAGTTCTGATGATACGGATCCCTTGCCCGTTGGGTTCAAAGAGGAAGTGAATGACCGTTCGATGATCGTACCTTGGTGTTGCCAAAACGCAGTGCTGGCCCACCCTGCAACAGGAGGGTTCTTAACCCATTGTGGGTGGAATTCGATACTGGAGAGTACATGGTGTGGGGTTCCCTTGTTGTGTTACCCATTGTTGACGGATCAATTCACTAACAGGAAATTAGTGGTTGATGATTGGAAGATGGGGATTAATTTGAGCAATAAAAGACCCATCACCAAGGAGGAGGTTTCGGATAATGTCAACTGTCTCATGAGTGGAAATTCAGGGGATGAGTATAGGGTGAAAGTCAAAGAGGTGAGGAAATCATTAGAAAATGCATTGGCACCAAATGGGTCATCAGCAACTACTCTCGACCGCTTCATCAAGCAACTCAAGGCTAAGTCCGTCTCTCAATAGTCTTTACAACAATTTAGATACGGGTTTTCATGATTTTTATTAGATTAAAATATGTTCTCCATATCTGTATTAGTATGAAACTTAAAATTTAATCTCTATACTCAAAACTTTGAAAATAAAATTATAAATATTTTATTTAAAAATTATAATCCGATTCGAGAATTGGTACGTAATTCGCAAAAAGTAAATAAACCCATATTGTTTAAGAACAAACAATAAATAATTTGAGTCCATATAAATTCATATTCTATATAGCTTAATAAAACAAGAGAAAATAGATTTTGAATCTATATAAAGATTTATTTTGTAAGTTTTATTTTCACATTAATAAGTGATATAAGAAAAAAAAATAATATCGGTGTTATTACTTTTAGTGTTAATATGACAAAAAAAACGTTTTTAGTTAAAAGCATTTTTCTGTCAATATATTGGCAATTGATTTAAGAGTACATGAAAGGGTGGTAGCACACCTCTCAAGGACTAAGGGTTGTCATTCCTCTCTATTAAATCGGGTTTTATTGGATCTAGTCACGTACTAGATCAATTATTTGTGTTATCTGATTTTTAAATCAACTTATAATTTATCTAACCTAATAAATATATTTTCTATGCCCCAAATATTATTTATTTATTTATTCAAACTATTTAAATTATTTTCTCAACTCAATTTTAACTCCGTTAAAATATTGACGAATTTAGCAATACTAGAATCTATGAGTAGATTAATTTAATCAATTTGTTCTTATGAAACTATAATAACTTAATAAATTTAATTTTCACTTCAAATTCAACTATCTAATTACAAATCTATTAAATAATATTTCAAAAAAAATTAATTAATTACCAAGTCATTCCACATTTCATTACTTTCATAACGTATAATGATATATACTATCTATTTTTCTAATTTGTTGTTTCACATTTTCATATCATTGATTAATGCAAACTATCAAGATTATATTAAGCTAGCGAAGGATCCATTAGGCATATATAATTAGGATTCAAATAATTTGTAATTATGTTGCAACTCTTCTTTTATTAATTACAATATTATATAGTCATGAAATTATTCCACTATAGTATCTTGACTGAACTTTCTTTATTATATACCAATATGAAAACTATTTATCAAGTATCCATCCAATGATCTTGTCATATGTGTGTTACATTCATAAAACATCATTAATCTCTTTGGGATAAAATACGTTTTCAATATATAATCTTATTTTATCTTATGGTAATCATTACGTCTTTCCTCCGTAAAAAAATCAATTATTAACATATAATAATTAAATCATTCGTTTTAAGGCAAATAACTCGTGACCATATTATTTTTCTATCTATCATTTAATATTAATGAAAAGAGATCATTTACACTTTATTAAGCTATGAATTTCATTATTGTAAGTAAATATATGTTATACAAAAATTGTATACCCAATATACCATTTTTTTCAGTTTTATTTTAAATTGAACTCAAGATATCACTATATCAAAATATACAAGTCACAATATATAATCTATCATTTACCTAAGATCAAGATAAATCACAATATAAATGTCAGAAGTGAATAATTCATGAACAAATCTAAAATTTATTTTATTTAAATATTATCTGATGTATTATCAATCTAAACAATTACATCTATGTCTTTATCCTGTTAAAATCATCCACATTGATACCCGAAACAAAATTTCATTAATTAAACTCGAAAGACAACATATTAATCTTTTAATCAACTTGTTCAATTTCGTTTAAATTATCTATTAATATAAATTGTCTTTTTGTATTATAATCCAACCAAATAATGCAACTTATTACAAGTTACACGTTAAATAAACAAAGAACTAATATTTGCTTTCATTTAGTTGTGTACAAAAAAACAACTGAGGACACTATAAAAAGAATATTAATAATAACAATGAGATTTTATTAAACCAAATTATTCGAAAAATTACAAGACGAAATCACTACACTAAAAGCACAAGATCCTAACACTACTATGCTGAAATTTGAAATTTAATCCCTTTTGATTTGGCAAACTTTAGTCCCTCAACTTTTATAATATTATTAGTAAGTCAAAATTGACAACAAACTTAAATTTCACATCAAGACTTCAACAACTAACAATATTATAAAAGTAGCGAGACCAAATTATACTAATTAAAGAGATTAAATCTCAAATTATAGCATACTAGAGGGATGAAGACCATAATTAGACCATACTAAACCCATGACTGGATTTGAAGGATTGTCACCGTCGTCATGAAGAGTAGCATCAATGTCATCAATGGACATACCATTTAACATCACTTTCACAGTCTAATATATGAATGATATATATAACTTAAAAAAAAAAGGGGATTATACGAATCGAAAAGCTGACAAAGATTAAAGATCGATTCTACCTTTTTCATTCATCTCAGGTTGTTGATTTGCGGCACTGCCAAATTCTATGTAGGGATACATTTTTCCTAACATGAAAATGTAGCAAAACAAACACAAGGATTCTATATCCAATAGCCATGAGGAACAATACCAGTAAATTCTCCCACTTGGAGTTGCTGCTTTGAGAGATGTCGTAAGCACTATGGAGTGCCTGAAACCCCGATATCGTCCGCACCTGCCCGACAGCAAAATTGGTCCCGAGGTACTCGTTCTCCAGAAGCCCCTATGGCGAAAACATAGGTAATTAATGATCCATATGGAAAATATAAAACGGCCCGGAATGGTTTCTGTGAAGCATGAAGTGACTGATGTGATGAGAAATATATGAAGTAACGAATCTGCACACACCTGGATGGAATAAGTGTGGAAAGCGATATATGATAATGGATACTTCCACATGGGTCTGGGCAGCTCATTGCGGATTCTCAAATAGCCTGCGGAAAGCATCATTACTACCTGAAAACATCATGCATTCTGGTCGTAAGATTAGTGAATGCTTAGGTAAAAAGGTAAATTGTGGAAAGCAAAATGATTATAAGAATGTAAATGAATGGCTAATGAATAAGTGAAAACTCACATGTATGGTTACAAGTGTTAAGATACTCCAGAAAATATTTTGCCACAAAGAAGTAACTGCCAGCAGCAATCCTTCATTAACAAAGAGGCACATAAAGAAATTCAGCACGAAGTACATCAGCAAGCTGAATCCATCTCGCAGTCCTATTAAGAAATAGAAGACGAGACTCGATGATATGGAGATGAGGAACAGGAATGGGATGCTGGACAGAAGTTGGCCGAACAAAAAGACTAAAGCTCCTGAATGCTGGTTTGACTCCTCGCTCGCATAAATCTGCAAACCAAATAGCAGCGATCATACAACTTTCAAAATTGGGGGGACGAAAATGAAAAGAATTGATCAATCAAAATTCGGAAAATAAGGGGATCACCTTGACTTCTTTCAGTAATGCAGGTACTCCAGCGATGCTTAAAAGTGAAGTAAATGACACAAATACGAAAATTGCAGCGACTCTTTTCTGAGAAGAGAAAAAAGTCAGAAAAACGCCCATGCTTCATGAGCGAATCAATTATATTAATCAGAAACAAAAAATTCAAAAAAAAAGTCAAACTTCAAAAGCAGGATAGACAAGAACTTACACCATGCATCAGAGGCAGTAATAATTAATGATGAATATCACATGCGTGTTAATCAAACTACTTCTATTTGCTTATCACAACAAGGTTTCATAATATAATTTACTGAAAACATTCCCAAGAAATGCATCTATAGGCCTATTGCTTCAACAAGTGGATAAAGCAGAGTATTGAGAAAAAGAAAATAGGAAATACACCAATGATGGTTTTTAAATTGAAGTTACTTGAGAAAATTCCACATTCACAAAAGAAAGCTAGTAGAAGTAGATTTTTGCAGCTCAAAAGCATCGGAGACTTGCAAATAAAGCATGCAGCACATGCTGATTATGACAAACCATCTATAAAAGGCAAAAACATAAGAAAAATATTCTACAGAAAATGAACAAGATGCAACTCTATTACATACAAATGTTTGCATCACACTGGTATAACTGCTTATTGAACATGTTTAGATTAAATTAAGTCCAATTCACTTAAACATAAGAGCAGAGATATTTTGACTTGAGAACAAATAGGTTACTCACCACAACTGAAGACAAAGAATGCCCCAAGCCAGAAAATACTGTTCCAATACACAGTGTAAGGATCATATAAAGGATAAGGCGAAGCCAGTAGTATTTCCACTCCCTTGACATGATTAATAATGACCTCCAAGTCAAGACTGCAATTCGTGTGGCATTGCCAGCCTTTCCTTTGCTTTTGAGAAGAGGACCCTCCTGTGGAATGCAATAAAGTGAACAAAAATTGAAAGGGGTGACTTACAGTCACCGGACCCACTATTAATTAGGCTCCAGGAAAGCATGCAAGAAAAATGCTTAATACTTTAATATACATTGTCAACAGATGTCAGCCAGCTATACTCCACCATTCACTTAGCTTTGCTCATTTTAACCTTTAAAGTATACAAGTGAGGTATGTTAAACTATTAATTGAACCCCAGGCTTAACCCAAATGGTTCATCCACCTCCATTAGGGGGATCCCCAGAGGGACAGGGTTTGACCCTCAGCACTTGAAGATTCCTTTTCCTAATTACCCATAGGCATTGGCCTCCTTTGCACCAAAAACAACTATTCCTTGTGTATGATAAAACAATTTAAGGATATGAGAGCACCATTAGGTTAGAATCTAACACACACCCCAAACAAGAACCAGTCATACATGATGACACATGTAACTAAAGCTTCCTACTATCGAATTAGTAAGGGCCAATAAATGATAAATGGTTATGGTTCAATACAAAAAGGAAAACATATTGCACCTTCTCGGTGAGTCTCAGCATCATAGTTTCAACTGCAGCGGCATCAGCTGATGATTTATATGTTGCCTCAAGAGTGCGAATTGCAACAGCAGTATCCATGTTCACAGATGAGAAGTCCCCATTGTCATCCTGCACAGTGTACCAGTTCATACAAAATGAAGTTCACAAGTAGCAATAGCAAACTCTAGAAGCCATGATTCAAAGGTAAAACAGTAAAAAGAAATGTTTCATACCAAATAATATAACATACCATTTGAGTATTTCTAATCCTCTTGATTTACCATCAAGTCTACAACATCTAAAAGGTTTTGAGATCCAACTCACAAGTTTTATACTCTTTCTTGTTTATTTTTTGGGTTTTACTTGTTTTCTGCAAGTACCATTTAGGTTTTGAACTACAACATACAGAATGAGAATCATTGAATACCTGCCAATTTTTGCACATCGCAATGATCCTGTCAAAATCTGTATTTATGGCACGTAGAAAGTGATCAGAAGGACTTTGCATAATTGGGCAAGGAAATCCAGCATTTGAGAAGTGCTTCATCAAGAAAAGGGAGATAAATTAGAATATAAGGAGG
This sequence comes from Kokia cookei, assembly GCA_039519145.1. Lineage (NCBI taxonomy): Eukaryota > Viridiplantae > Streptophyta > Magnoliopsida > Malvales > Malvaceae > Kokia > Kokia cookei. Next base: position 34,431,711 of record CM076900.1, on the reverse strand, counting down.
CAAAATAGGCACTCTTAAGGAACACTAAGAGAAAAACAATTAGGATACTTAAAATGGATTCTGTCTTCTTTTCCTCACTCCACGTTACAGGAACCAAGTGCACATACAACATAATCTTTAAATAGACATTTTTTAATCTTCCATACCAACTTATGCTTACATGATGGAGCCACTGCTAATAGAAAATCAAAACAAAGACAAGATAAAAAGTAATCATATTCATATTCTCACTTACCTGCAAGCAAGCTAATGTTTCCCCAAAAAACAGGGTGTTTCCATTTGAGAGTAGACAGATACGATCGAAGAGACCAAAAACTTCTGTACTGCTCTGGTAAATGGTGAAAATGAGAGTGCATCCTGTGCTTGCAAGTTTCTTCATTGTTACCATCATCAAAAGGGCAGAGACACTGAAAAACATACAGTCTTAAATTTTAGCTGAAACATTATAAATGATCTTGATTCTATGGAAAGTAGATAGCACACCAATCATATGGTCAGCATTGTAAAGATGCAGGAGATGAGGAACAAGAGATGATAAAACAATTTAAAGAATTAAATCAAGGAAAATGAATAAAAAAAAGTCTACCTGTCAAGATGATAAAGAGGCTCATCTATGAATAAGATACGAGGCCTCATCACAAGTTCCCGAGCAATACTAACACGCCTTCTTTCACCCCTAGCAAGGCCTTTCATATAACAATGGCCACCAATTAGTTTGTTTGCATAGTCGCCCAAGGACATGGCTTGGATGGCTTCCTCTACTACACTCTTTTTCTGACAGAAAAAACCAGGAAGTTGGAGCAAAGCTGAATAGTATAGATACTCCCGGACTGTGAGTGAACCAATTAGAGTGGTTTCCCTGTCAACAAATCCCTGCAAATTGGACGTTACAAAGTAAAAATATAAAACAACCTTGAAACTCAATGCTTCCTAGCAGTTTCTGCTCAACTAAAAGAGAAATAATTTTGATAAGGAAAGGATTTAAAACTACCACTTTCACAATGAGAATAAGTAGACTGCTTTCAACACAAATGATAAAAGATATAAGGAAAAAAAATCAATTATCGGTTTAAATAAAGGAATTCACAGAAACCATACTCATGATGCTAGTTAAATCGGGAACCTAAGTGGTACTGAGCATTAAAGATGTATCACCTAAACGGATTCACAATATGAGACAAGTAAAACCGAAAAAAAAGGATCTATGAACTACATAAGATGATTGCTCATCAGAAATTTTCCTATAATCTACAGTTCAAAACTGAAATGAGATTTGAGCTTGTATATTTCAACTTCTCTAAAGTCAGTTGGACATATTATAATTGCAAAATACCAAATCCAAAAGGTTTTAAATGAGAAAATGCTTATATATCAATTTGGGACCAAAAAAGAAGAAGAGACAATCAAGAGTAATCACTTTCACCAAGAGAAATCACTCTGTCAAGGTAAGAACCATATGAAGCATCAAAAGTAACATCTAGAAACTTCACCACCCATGAAAATGTAACTGAAACTCACATATGAACCATAAAGCAAGCGTGTTTTCGCCCCATTAATGAATACTTCACCATACATTTTAGCCGAAGGGTGTAATCTTCCTAAATTCAAGAAAAAAAAATTTCAGTCTTAAAAATCTGAAATGAAACAACATAAAAGCATAAAAAAATTTGTTGTTTGATAAGTAGCCAATACAAGTGTCACATTAAAAGACCTGCTATAGCCCTCAGTAGCGTGGACTTCCCAGATTTTGCAGGACCCATGATTACTGTCATCGTGCCAGGTAAAGCATAACCATTGGAACTCTTCACAACTTTATCAGAATACTTCCGCTTTCCCTTTATGGTAACAGCCAAGTCTTTCCACACAACCGATGCACCGGCAGTTTTTCTTGTAACAGCTGCACCTTCTGGCATCGGCGGTGACGGCAAGGACCCACTATTGAGTTTTGAGAGAGATGGTGAGACTGGCGTAGTTGCAGCATTGATAGAGTCACCTCCTTCCTCCACCCTGACATCGGCATCTGTATCTTCCCACTCGGGCGAATCCTCAAGTGAGATAGGTTGTCGAAGAGAACCAGGTTTCCGTAGATAGAAAAAGTTACTAGAGGGCACCCTACTTGCAGGACTACTGGCTGAGGAGGAAGAAGACCTATAATTGTCCGATTGAGACTGTATTTCTTCCATTTTTCACTCCTGATTTCTAAACCTTCTAAATTCCAATTGTAGAAATAGCCCTGGCAAATGCTATGGGGAAACTTCCTAGTGCCCCCACTTTAATAATTAAGGGATGAGATTGGTTGATAACTGCAGACTGAGTTGTTGTACCGTCCACACTTTCACAACCCTAATTAAAACATTATGTCACCTGTTAAACGAAAACATAATATTAAGCAACAGTTACGAATTCGTACCAAGATACTGTAGGAGATCAAAAGCTTAAAGTCTACTTTTAGGTGTTAGAAAAGCATAGCCTGCATTCAATGGAAGGAATTAATTAAACAAAAAGCTCTCAACTTCCATGGAGATAATGAACACCATCAATGGAGCACAAAATTAAAAAAAGAAACCAATAGCTTAATATTAAAATAATCCACCAATCCACACATCAACATAACATGTTTGCCAGCATATGAAAGCAAAAATACTAATGCATTGGACCTTCCCCTTGACCACATATTATCCATCTATTTGATACAACTCAAACTACCCAGTACTAAATTTCATAACTAAAACAAAATAATGCAGGAAAATCCTCTAAATTTGAAAGCTTCAACAAAAGAAAATAAGCAGCTTAGTAACTAAAACATAAACCATTATTTCTTTTTACGAACAACAGATTATTGAGACAAGCCCAATAATTTATTCAGCTCAAGATGCTGAGTTACATACAACCAACCAACCCAAACCTTGAATATTTTGGTGTTCTAATAGTATCTCAAGCAACCATAGCAGACAAAACAATAAACTAAAAAAAATAAGAAGAATAAAAAAGAAGTGCAAGAGACAAACCTGGATCTGAGTAAGAAAGAACTTCAATGGTAGAGAGAGAGAAAGAGAGAGCTGGATGTGGAAAAAGAAAAGAGTGTAGTGACGAGCGAGTCACTGAGTTAAATGAAACACATAAAAAATATAAAAACTCGGTAAATCTTTCCTGGATTACTTGACCCGCTTTTTTCGGGTCTCTTTTTCGATACTACTGCTGGCATCTCTTTGTCTACTGAGAGAGTACTTGACTAAATTCTTTATATAAACATTTATATATGGTTAATTCCATCCCCCATACTTAAACTATGATTTAGTTTTCAAATTCATCCCTAATTCATGGAATTATAAATATTGCATGGACTACTTAAATTCAATGAGTTAAAGAAAAGTATATAATCTTCTTAAATTTTATTCACAATGTCCGATTTTTAGGTTAAAATCTGCTACAACTTCTTGCATTTTCCGTACATTTTAAATTTGATCCTACTTTTATTTCAAAAAAATTAATCCTTTATCTTTTGGATTTAAAAATATAAGTCCAATGATCAACACTGTTATAATTCTCTTTGTTAAATATAAGTTCATTGCAACGTCTTTTTTTGTCTCATGATTATCAAGTGAATTTTTATTTTATTTTAAAATGTCACACTAATTAATTTTATAGAATAATTTAGCCAAAATTAACAATTAAACTTATATTTTGAAATTCAAAAAGTAGAAGAACTAAATTTCGAATGTACAAAGAATATAAGAACTTAAAGCATATTTTAATTGATCTTTTAACGCATCAAATCTAAACTATCTATATAGTAGATATACACGTATTTGGAAATTGACTAAGTTTTCAAATGTTTCAATTCAAATTTGAGCTAACATTAGACTGATAATATTAAGATAAATGGACTAAAATATTTTGAAATTTAGGGACTAATTTGGAAGCTAGGTCAGAATTTAGAGATTTTTACGCAATTAGACCACGAATAGTCTTTGATATTTCTCTTTTATTAAAGGGGTGTCCTTTAATTTCTTTTTGTTGTGGAAGAACATAATGACGTTTATTTTGCCAACGCAGCATATGGAAAAGCGCTCCTCTCTGCTTTCATTTTAATTCCCAAAAATTATATCCAAAACTAATTAAAGAATATATAACTATTAATATAATATTAAAAAATATTTTTGTTATTTTCAAACAATAAAATACTTCATTTTGAGGAGTTGAGTTATACCAAACTCAAATTCAGATTTAAAAGTATTTTAAAATTCGTCGATTGATTTTTAACTTAATTAATATCGATATCAGTAAAATGTCGATTCAAGTGCGTTAAAAAACATTATCTTTTCATTTAAATATTGAGACTTGAGAAACACTACGAATAATTTTAACATTTGTATCAAATTTTTTTTTTTTAAAACTCAACCACAACCTCTCCATAAATTAAATAATCCATCTTTCTATTATTATTATTTTTTAATTTTTTGAGCTTATAATTTTAACTTTCTTAAAAATGGGAAAATTACATCTTGCTAATATTGTCCAAAATTGAATATACCATATGCTTGATTTTGCAAAAAAAAAAAAAACTTATGGGTATAATTGTTAGAACTGGATTAATTTGATCAATTAAATCGAAAATTGATCGATATATTGATTTGGACATAAAAAAATAAATTGATTAGATTGCAAATTGCTCTAAATCGAGATAAAAAAATCGATTGAATTGACAATTAAACCAAATTTTATATATTTATAATATTTTATTTCATTAAAATCAAACTTATCAAACCATTAATTAATCATCTCGCCAATAGGACCACTCAACTAATTCCAAAAGTATGGGTTTAATTCCCTCATCTCCATTTCAGCATTACTATATTCATCCCCCCAAAAGTAAAAATTTATGTAATTGTATTGCTTTTTCTTTTAATAATATATTTTTGATACATTAATAATTCTTGCCATCTAAACTTTTCACATTTAATTTATTGAGTCTTAATTCAATTGGTATGGACATTGTTATCAATGCAGAATAACATGAGTTCAAGTGAGTTGAAGCGCATTATTCTCCTATATATGAGTTGAGAGGAATTATGAGTAGTTCTAAACATTATATTAAAAAAAGAATACATATAATCAAAACTTGTAATAAAATTATTCAAAAAAATCATATTCAAATATTTTATATTTATGTATTTTATTTATATTTTTTCATTTTATATAAAAGAAATTATCTAATCTACAAAATGCCAATATGTATACTATTAATAAAAATCATATACTACTATAACTTTCCTTTAAAGAAACAATTATATATTGGAATTATTGGTTATTGACAAATTTTTGTAAGCCCTTAGAAAGAAATTGTGTCCACGACATTTGCCACTCTTCTATTTTGTTGTTTCTCATATCAATCATTTTAGATATTTGCTTTCACCTTTTTCTTTATACTATTATTTGAATGCATAAAAATAGTACTATCATATATCAAAATAAGGTTAAAATGAGCCAGAAGTTTTTGTACTTTTCAAAAATTGGGAATTCAATCTTTATACTTTTATTTCATGGAATTTAGTTTTTTATTTTTATTTTTTAGATTTCAAAATTTTCAAGTTAATTACAAAGTCATTTTTTTAAGTACATGACTATCAAGTGAGTGTTTTTTTTTATTTAAAAAATATCACAGCAACCAATTTAATAATAACAGTTTTAACAGTTGAACCTGAATTTTGAAATTTGAAAAATAAAAAAGCTAAATTCCTAAATTTTAAAAAGTGCAAAGACTTCTACCACATTTTAACCATCAAATAAAGGTGGGAAAATTAAAAACGTGTGGGACACATATATGAAACATCTAAGACCTTTTTCTCTTACCCAATAATGCTCCAAACACTTGTTGGAGAAAATGTCCTAAAAAGAAAAAAAGTTGTAATTAGAGATGTGATTTCAGCTTTAATTTAAGATTTGACAAGTTTATGTACTAATACTATTTTACTTACTTTTTTCCGTTCTTTTATCTTTGTCTTTCAAAGGATAGATTTTAGGCAAAAAAAAAAAAGAGGAAAAATAAAATAGATAGTCATAATCTTGAGTTTTTTTTTCCTCAACAAATTGATAGCAATAGTAATTTTGCTTTTATATATTGACAAATAAATTTTCAAGAAAAACTTGTAAATTCTATTAATTCGAGTTTCAGTACCTTCGATAGTGGTGTATCTAAGGGATTAGTAAGGGTCTCAACCTCTCATAAAATAAAAAAATTTTCATTTAGGTTTTTTAAATTTTTTTTAAATTTTAAATTAATAAAAGTAAAGTTACATTTTGATCCCAAAATTAATAAAATATTTATTTAATCATTTTTAAAATTATAAAAATATAAACTACTCAGATGCTAAAATTACATTTTTACTTATCATAAAAATTATAATTTAATTTTGATCTTCTAAAAAGATTTTTAATTTCACCCCTACATCTACTCCATAAGTTTTAAAGGGAATCATTCATTTTTTAAAATTTAGATTTGTAATAAATTTAATTTAATATTTTATAAAATTTTAAAATCCAAAATAATAAATACTGAAGCACAAAATCTTAAATCTTAAAAGTAAAATCATATATCCTTAAATCTAAGCGATTATTTTTTAGATTTAAGATTGGAATTTTATTATTAATATAGTAATATTAAAACTAAAATCACATATCCTTAAATCTTAGAAGTAAAATTTTATAAATTTTTAAAATCCTAAATCTAATGTCTTAAAATCCTAAACTTAAAAACCTTCTAAAATTTAAAACCCTATTGTTTTTAACTTTCTAAAATAAAAAATTCTTGAAAAAAATTGTTTGTGATTACTCTTTAACTTTCACGGAGTTTAGAAAACTGCTTTCCATAAATAAATACTAAGAAGTATATTTAAGGGTAAACTATTAAAATAATCACTTTTGTTTAATTCAGGTTACATTTTAGTCGATTATGTAATTATGTTTGAAATGTTATGTTTTAGTCACTTAAGTTATCGTTTTGTTATGAAATGTTTACTCTGTCGTTAAGATCTATTACCTTCCAAACGACAGTTCGATATGATAGTTAAAACGGGTAGGAGTGTCGAGTTTAAGGTTATGGAGACCAACCCAGCAGAGTATTGTGTTGTTGCAGCAGGTACCGAAATTTTTTGCGAGGGGGAACATGTTAGAAGAGAAGATGAGGATAGATTGGATGAAGTTGGTTATGATGATGTAGGAAGCAACTGACTCAGATTCGTGAGTTGGTGGAATTGCCATTAAGGCATCCTCAACTTTTCAAATCAATCGGTGTTAAGCCACCTAAAGGGATTCTGCTTTACGATCCTCCAAGTTCTAGCAAGACATTAATAGCAAAAGTAGTTGCTAATGAAACTGGAGCTTTCTTCTTCTGCATTAATAGACCTAAAATTATGTCCAAAATGGCTTTTGAAAAAGCTAAGAAGAATGCTCCATCTATCATCTTTGTGGATGAGATTGATTCGGTTGCTCCTAAGCGAAAGAAGACTAATGGTGAAGTTAAGAGAATGATCGTTTCGCAGCTTTTGACTCTCATGGATGGATTGAAATCAAGGGCTCATGTGATTGTTATTGGGGCTACTAATCATCCAAATAGCATCGATCCTATATCGAGAAGATTTGGCAGGTTTGATAAGGAGATAGACATTTGTGTTCCGGATCACTCGACATTATAGACTTGGCACTTTTGCGGCCCGAAAGGCTTAACTAATTAGTCTACATTCCTCTTCTAGACGAGGAATCATGTCATCAAATCTTCAAGGCTTATTTAAGAAAATCACCCGTCTCTAAAGATCTTGATTTGAGTGCACTGGCTACTTACACCCAAGGTTTTAGTAGGGATGATATTACTGGAGATTTGTTGAAAAAAAAATTCAAAATGTTATTTATTGTTATAATTAGCATATGTTTTTACCTTTATCAGTTAGTGGATATTAAGAAAATCCTATTTTGATTTGGTTGTTTATTGGTTAGTTTTATTTGGCACCAAATCTGATCATGGGTTAGTGTTCCTAATTTTTAGCATTTTTAGTTAACACTAGCGTTATTTAAACCATGTACTCTATTTTTTTTATCAAGAAATAAAAGTGCATTTTCTGTTCTGTCATTTACTCTTCTCTGAGCATTCTTTCTTGGTTGTTTTACCAATATTTGTGGTATCAGTAAATCAGGTTTCGATCCCAAATTGAGTGATTCATGGCGAATAGTGGAACCAACCTAGCAGCACAACCACTAATCCCAATTTTCAAAGGTGAAAAATATCATCTTTGGAGTCTAAAGATGAAAACAATATTAAACTCTTAAGAACTATAGGACTTGGTGGAACATGGGTATGAAGAGCCTGATCCGACACTAGCAGAGCATGACCAACGATTAAAGGAAAATCGCAAGAAGGATGCAAAAGCACTAATGCTTATCCAATCAGCACTTGAGGATGACATATTTTCTCGAATTTTAGCAGTAGACACCTCAAAACAAGCATGGGAGATTTTGAAGCAGGAATATTTGGGTGACAAGAAGGTAATAACTGTAAAATTACAAACTTTTCGTCGTGATTTTGAGACTTTAATTATGAAAGACAAAGAATCAATGCAGGAATTCTTGTCTAGAGTCTCTGGGATTGTTAATCTAATGAGATCTTATGGTGAAATTTTGAGTAATGAAATTGTTGTGAGCAAGGTGTTAAGAAGCTTAACATCAAAGTTTGATCATGTTGTTGCTGCAGTTGAAGAAACGAAGGACTTGTCCACTTATACTTTTGATGAATTAATGAGTTCTTTGATAGCTCATGAAGCTAGACTAAATAGGTCTCACGAAAATTTTGAGGAAAAAGCTTTTCAAGTGAAGGAAGAATCCTCCAAAGGCAGGCGTGACTTTCATGGATGTAATCATGGCAGTGGCAGAGGTAGAGGCCAGTATAGTAAATCTTACAAAAGCTCAATTAAGTGCAGATATTGTAGTAAAATGGGACACAAAGAAGCTGATTGTTGGGCCAAACAAAGAGAAGAGCAGAAACATGCTCATTTTACCGAGAATGTAGAAGAGGGAACCTCATTATTCATGGTCCATTCTCCAATTCAAAATGACAACAATAGCAAAGATGTATGGTTTTTGGACAGTGGTTGCTCTAACCATATGTCTGGAAACAAATCATTATTCAAAGAGTTTGATGAATCACAGAAAAGTGAAGTCCGACTTGAAGACGACAAGTAGATGAAAGTTGAAGGAAAAGGTATAACTGCCATTAAAACCGTGCAAGTTATGTCAAACTTCTTTTTAATGTGCAATTTGTGCCTAGTTTAGCTCCTAACTTATTAAGTATTGGACAATTAATGACTAGTGGGTATTCTATTGTGTTTGATGGTGATTCATGTGCTGTTCGTGATAAAAAAAATTTAGTCAGATCATAGAGATCTTCCATATGACTCAAAATAGAATGTTTCCTCTTGATGTCTCAATTGTAGTGAATAAGGCCTTAATTGCTAAGAGGGATAATGAGGCTAATTTGTGGCATTTACGTTATGGACATTTGCATTTGAATGGCTTGAAACTTCTTAGAAAAAAAGAAATGGTTCTTGGCTTACCAAACATCGGTGAACTTAATTTTTGTAAAGGGTATTTTTATGGGAAGTAGAATAGGAAGTTATTTCTCACTGGAAAATCTTGGAGGGCATCTGATTATCTTGAACTTGTGCATATTGATTTATGTAGACCTATGAAAACTGAATCACTTGGTGGAAATTACTATTTTTTGTTGTTTACAAATGACTACAACTGCATGAGTTGGGTTTATTTTTTGAAATTCAAGTTTGAAACCTTTGAGAATTTCAAGAAATTTAAGACGTTGGTGGAGAAGCAAAGTGGGAGAAGCGTAAAAGCACTTCGAAGTGATCGTGGTGGTGAATTTTTATCTAATGATTTTAATGTCTTTTGTGATGCGAATGGGATTAGCAAGGAACTTATAGCACCATACACACCAGAATAGAATGGAGTTGCGGAACGAAAAAATCATACTGTTGTAGAAATGGCCAAAAGCTTGTTGAAAGCGAAAAAACTCCCAGATCAGTTTTGGGGTAAAGCAGTTACAACAGTGTACCTTTTGAACATCTCACTAACAAAGGCTATTCTTAATTAGACACCTTCTAAAGCTTGGATGGGTAAGAAACCTTGGGTAAGCCACTTAAAAGTCTTTGGTTGTATAGCATATACTTTAGTTACTTCTCGATCTAAACTTGATGAAAAATCCCGAAAATGCATTTTCATTAGTTATAGTTCTCAATCTAAAGCATATCGTTTATATAATCCTATAAGTGGCAAAGTGATAATTAGCAGGGATGTTGTATTTAATGAAGAGATGAATGTAAATCTAAATTATGACAAGGTAGGCATGTTGAATGAAGTTCCAGCACCAGCAGATTTTAAAGTTGAATAGCCTGCAATTCAATTCCTTTATCACTTGCAAATTCAGCTCCTTCGTAACATCCACGTTTTTGAACCGGAGTTGGAACAATAATAGTAGAGTTAAGAGTTAGAATATGTGGTTAAAATAAGAAGATTAGGAAAAAAAATTAAGGATTAATTAGTAAGTGTGAGAAAGGAGGAAGGACTAAATAGCAATTTATCCAAATTTAATTATGAGTCATCATGGGAATTAGATTGATTGAGGAGGGGCAAAAGAGTATTTTGGTGGAAGATATTTTTGGAGGCAATGTTTTGGGCCAGTGTAAAGTTGGAAGGCCCAAGGACTAAAAGTGCAATTTTACCATTATTAAAGAAAGATATTTTTATAAAGAGAAATTGATAGAAAAATCTAGAGAAATGAAGAAAAGAAGTGATGAAAAGGCTATAAAAGCCATCAGCCATAGTGCTTCACGTTAACCACCATTTTTCCACCATTTCAACTTTTGCTTTTCTTACAAATTAGTCCTTTTTCACCAAATACAAATCAATTAAGCTAGTTTCTTCCAAATTTCTTCAAGATTAGTGAATAAAATTGATATAGAAGTGTATTATCTATCCAATTGTTAAAAGAAATGCATCCATTCTTGTCTTGGAGGAGAAAGAAAATGGGAATTAGTGTTGAATACAAGTGATTAAGGTAAGAAAGCTAAACTCCTCTTTAAATACATGTTAGTTTTGGTTTAGAAACATAGATTATGATATGTTAGAATGATTTTAATGTGAATATATGTGTTTTGTATGAAATTGAAGAGAAAGAAAAGAAGGAGAAGGACTTAATTGAAGGGAAAGGAAAAGAGATGATCAAAGAGAGAAAGGAAGCTTTCTACAAGAGTTGTAAGTACTACAAGATTTTAAATTGAAAATTTATTCTCTTTAAAGTATATGATTAATAGTGATAAAAATGAGTAAAATGATATGTTTAGTTATAAATATGGTGAATAGGTGTGATTAAATGAAATTTAGTGCAAAGGAAATATGGGAAGGGAAAAATTCACTTCAAAACAGTTTGGACAGTAACAGGGGACTAACTTTGAAAATTCACCAAAAGTTGTATATAATGAGTTAAGGGTCGAATTATATATGTAATTAAATCTTTTTGAGTTTAGTTTCATATGGAAGAAACAGTTAAAGAAAAGGAACTGCATATTTCGAGATATACTAGTTTTAGTGTAATAAGGTCAGAATAGATTCGAGTTCCCCTGTTCTGACTTTGGAAAATTATAGAAAAATGTAGAAAAATTATTAGATACTGAAATTTATATAGATTAATACTTAATGAGTCTATTTTCAAAGGAAACAGATAGGGACATCATTTGATCTCTGTACAAAAAGATAGATAATTTTTAGTGAAGAAAGTCGAAACTGTCAGGCAGCAGCGAAGGGGTAAATTGAAAGAATTTAATGTACAAATTGGCTAAAGTAAAAATTCTGGAAATTTTATGGTAAAAATATGATTGAGTTTAGTTTCATAAAATTCAAGCGGATTATAATTTTGAATTCTGTAGCTCTAGATTTAAATAATTTAGTGACTGTGACGCAAGTGGACGGTTTTGAAAATTAATGTGAAAATAAAAGTAAGAGGTATATGGTGATGAATATATGAGAAAAATATCTGTGTGAGATATTATGTGTTTAAATATAAATATTGATTATATGACTAAATGGTGATGTTGTGGAATCTTTTGAGAAAATAAAGGTGAGAAATACATGAATATATATATGTGAAGAGAAATGTAAATGTGATATATGAAATTATAAGAAATGATGAATATGAGAGATTATGCCCATGTAGACAAGTTAGAACCATTGTGATAATAGTGGCATGCCATTAAGGAACGCTAGCGCGCTTATTGTTCAGCACTGTGTGTGCTTACTGTTTCGCACTTTGTGTGCTTACTGTTTCGCACTTTGTGTGCTTACTGTTTCGCACTTCGTGTGCCTACTGATTTGCGCTATGTGTGCCTACTGATTGCACTGTGTGTGCTTACTGTTTCCCCAGCACTTGTGTGCTTACTGTTAAGTACTTCGGTATTTTATGTTCCGTTAATCTGATGAGTTCTATAAAGTCTACTATGAGCCAAGTGGATAAATAAGCTAAGTGAGCTATGGTTAACAAAGCTATGATGGCTAAATTGTGAAAAGTGAAAGAATGTGCAAATTATTACATTGAGGTAAGTGAAATGATAAATACATGAAAGAGAAGTACTATATGTGTATGTGTAATTATATGTTGATAATTAAGTGAAATGACTAAGTTGTGAAAAAGGGATGAAAATGTAAAATCTACCATTGAGGTAAGTTGAAATATGAGGATGAATGTGTGTTATGGTGAAATTATGGTAAGTTAAATGTTACATGCAAAAAAAAAAAGGTTAGAAATTTTATACGCATGAGTAATTAAATGTTTGATAAAATGAAGCAATAAATAAATAATCATATATTATGCTTGTAGTGCTTACTAAGCCTTCACCGGCTTAACGTGTTTGTTTCAACGCATAGGTTCAAAGTTACAAGGAATAAAGTCAAGCTCAAGGACCTCTCATCACATCACATCACTTTTGAAGCTCAAGTTTAGGTAATTTACTTTGAAAAAAAAAATGACATGTACAAATGGTATACTTAGGTGTCCCTAATGAATAGGTTATCAATATTATTTTTGAAAATTTACTCGAATGGTCCTAAAAGACATCGGTTTTTAAAGAAAATTTTCTGTTACTTGACTTTCTGTGCCGTACTGTAATGTAGTGCTTCTATATTGGGTTTATATGTATAAACCGAGTATAGAGGTGTTACATCCTTCCTCTCCTAATGCTACTACAAGTTCTAGTTTTGAATCTATAGCAACCCATGCCTCCAACAGCAGTAGCGAAAGCGAAACACCATTAAGAAAATTCATGTCTCTTAGAGAAATTAATGCGTCTAGTGACTTCGCCTTGTTGGTCACTGACCCAACTTCTTTTGAAGAAGCTGCAAAACAGCCTGAATGGCAAATTGCTATGAAGGAGGAGATGCATGCCATTAAAAGAAATTCAACGTGGGAGTTGCTTGATGTTCCCGAAGGCAAGAATGTTGTAAGACTGAAGTGGGTAATTCTAACAAAGTATATTGCAGATGGAAGCATCCAAAAGCATAAAGCTCAGCTTGTGGCAAAAGGTTACTCATAACAACAAGGTATTAATTTCGAAGAAACATATTCTCCTGTTGCTCGTTTTGAAACTGTGAGATTTGTTTTAGCATTGGCTGCTCAATTACAATTATCTGTGTATCAATTTGATGTAAAATCTACCTTTTTTGAATGGTGATCTTGTGGAGGAGGTTTATGTGTCACAACCATCAAGTTTTGTAGTCTGTGGTGATGAAAATAAAGTTTATAGATTAAAAAAAACTCTTTATGGGTTGAAGCAAGCTCCACGTGCCTGGTACAACAAGATTGATTCATTCTTTCAGAATAATGGGTTCACTGGAAGTGAAAATGAGCCAACTCTGTATTTGAAGAAGAGAGGTAAAAGAGATTTTTTGGTGGTCTGTCTTTATGTCGATGATATGATCTATCTGGGTTCCTCAAAGTTGTTAATTGATGATTTTAAGTCATGTATGGTGAAAAAATTTGAGATGACATATTTGGACATGTTGCAATATTTTCTAGGACTTCAAGTTATACAGGGTGATGATGGAATTTTTGTATGCCAAAAGAAATATGCTGCAGATCTTTTAAAGAAGTTTGGCATGGCAGATTGTGAGGTGGCACCTACACCAATGAACATTAATGAAAAGTTGCAGCATGAAGATGGGACTGACAAAGTTAATTTAACATTGTTCAAAAGTTTAACTAAGGGTTTGAATTATCTTACACACACCAGGCCCGATATTGCTTTTTGTGTTAGTGTTGTGTCTAGATTTATGCAAAGTTCTACAAAACAACACTTTGGATCAGCAAAAAGAATCCTTCGTTATGTTGCAAGAACTGTGAATTTTGGTATTTGGTACTGCAAAGTATCAAATTTCAAATTAATTGGTTTCACTGACAGTGATTCGGCATGTTGTTTAGATGATTGAAAAAACACATCTGGCAATGTTTTTAGCTTTGGTTCTAGAGCAGTAACATAGAGTTCAAAGAAGCAAGAAACAATAGCGTTATCATCATCTAAATCAAAATATGCAGCAGTAACAGTAGCAACACGACAAGCTTTGTGGCTGAGAAAACTTCTTACTGATTTTAGTCTTGAGCAAAAAGAAGCAACTGAGATCTTTTGTGACAATCAATCCACAATTGCAATGACAAAGAATCCCGCTTTTCATGGAAGGACTAAGCACATTGATGTGCACCATCATTTTATTCGGAAGTTTGTAGTTGATCAACAGATAATACTGAAATTTTGCAGCATAAATGAGCAGATGGTTGATGTATTTGCAAAGTCTCTTACTCAGGCCAAGCACCATTTTTTCAGATCACAGCTTGGAGTATGTGATTTTGAATCAAGAGGGAAGTGTTGAAAAAAAAATTCAAAATGTTATTTACTGTTATAATTAGCATATGTATTTACCTTTATCAGTTAGTGGATATTAAGAAAATCCTATTTTGATTTGGTTGTTTAGTGGTTAGTTTTATCTGACACCAAATCTGATCATGGGTTAGTGTTCCTAATTTTTAGCATTTTTAGTTAACACTAGCATTATTTAAACCATGTCCTCTATTCTTTTTCATTAAGAAATAAAAGTGTATTTTTTTGTTCTATCATTTACTATTTTCTGAGCATTCTTTCTTAGTTGTTTTACCAACAAGATTTGCCAACGAGCATGCAAATATGCCATCAGAGAGAACATTGAAAAGGTACACTCTGCTACCTGTAGTATCATTAATATAAATGGTTATAGAAAGCTTGAGCTGTATTTGATATGCATGTTTTAAGATGCTTAGGGGATGTTAATGATTTCATAACTAAACATTAAATCAAGATGGAACTATTTGCAGGACATAAAGAAGGAAAGGAGAAGAAGAGAGGATCCTGAGGCAATCGATGAGGAAGAAGTTGAAGAAATCAAGGCTGCACATTTCGAGGAGTCCATGAAGTCCGCTCAAAGGAGTGTTAGTGATGCCGATATCTGAAAATACTTGTCATTTCCTCAAACATTGCAGCAGTTGAGAGGTCTCAGATCTGAATTCATGTTTTCAACATCCACAACTACTGTTGGTGGTGATAAAGACTATTTGTATAACTAGGATTATGTTACCCAACTCTGCTCTTTTTGATACAATATCCAGAACTATCCATAACCCCTCCTTAACTCTTAAATAAAAAGATAATGTGCGCAATCAAACCCATGACTTTTTACACTGACAACAATACCTATACCAATCAAGCTAAGACTCAATCGGTAAATTAACACCTAATTCTAAGCAAGACTTGGTATACATATTATTATAAGCCAAAGTTCTATTCATTAGAAGACCGTTCAATTCTACTTGCAACAACATCCTCATCTTATCAATCATGTTCTTAATCTGCTTAACCTCAATGTTGATCATGCTTATTTTTCACAAATATAAAAATTAATCTCTGTTAATTTTGTTGGTGTGATATTTTGAAATTTGAAAAAAATTACTCACTTCATAGTCATGTAATTAAAAAACATGATGTTGTAATGAACTTAAATTTAACAACAACAAAAAAATAACAACTTTAAATAGTTGGATTCGAAGTTTGAAATCTAAAAAGTTAAAAGATTGAATTTCAAGTTTTTGAAAAGTACATGAACTTATGACATATTTTAACATTATTATGATATAGTTTCTTTGTGCTTAATCTTTAAATTACTACATGATATATGTCGAAACCATCTTTTTTGGAAAACGACGTGTTTCGAAAATTATTTTTAAATTGGGAGTCGCCACCAATCCTTTATATGGTGTGATTGGATCTCCTCAAAACATTTAAAATCCGTTTTGAAAAAATATTTTGGTCTTCGTAATCTAGAAAACAAGTTCGGGAGTCGGTTACGCATGAGGAAGGGTTAGCACCCTCATCCGCCCAAAAATTGGTACCACATTGATTATCTTAGGGTCTTGTTTGTAAAATTTGAAAACTCGAATAAAGTTTAAAATACGGTCCTCTAATGCATGAGTTATGTTTAAAAGAAATTGATTTTGTTTGGAAGTCTCACTATTTCAAGGTAATCGAGAAAGAAAGTCACGTCCAGTGAGTTAGGACAAAACATTTCGAGATCCAAAAATAGCGAGCTTTCCTTTGTTGTAAACCTCTTAAATTTTGAAAAAGGATGTTCGATTATCTCGATTTGAAGCATGGTTGCACCTAGTAAGTTAAGGCACAAATTTTCGGAATCGAAAATAAGAAAACATTACCTCGATTAAAGGTATTCGATTATTTCGATTTGAAGAAAGACCGTGCCTAGTAAGTTAAGGCACAAATTTTCAAAACTCAAAATAAAAGAATATTGCCTTGATTTTAAAGTATTATGAAAACAATTTTGAAAACAAATATGTGAGTTTAATATGAATGAGCAGTTAGTATTGGATATTAGGTAACATGAAGCAAAAATAATTAAGCAGATAAATTACATACAAAGATAAAAAATACGAAATACGAATGCATAATGATTAAAATTTAAAATACAAATATGGATGAGGAAGAAGAATAAAACTATCGGGGTTCGAAAATGTGATTTTTGGATACCCGAGGGTAAAATGGTAATCTTGGGAAAGTCAAGGGTCAAAAACATGATTTTTAGACATCCGGGGGTAAAATGGTCTTTTTGGAAGAATCGAGGTCAAAAATGAAATTTTTGAAAGTTCGAGGGTAAAAATGTAATTTTTAGAAAAATCGAGGTCAAAATGGAATTTTAAAAAGTTTGGGTGTAAAAATATTATTTTTAGGAAAATTAAGGTCAAAATAGAATTTTGGAAAGTTCGGGGGTAAAAAATGTAATTTTATAAAAATCGTGGTTAAAAATGGAATTTTAGAAAGTTCGAGGGTAAAATATAATTTTGGAAAAGCTTGAGGGTCAAAATATGATTTTTGGATAATTTAGGGACCTTCAGGGTAATAAAACCAAAAATAGGTGACACGTGACAGCATCTCAGTCATCAGAAAGTCAAAGGACTAATTTGAAAATAATGTAAAATTCTTGGGACAATTTGTAATTAATAGAACTTGATTTAAGGGTTAAATTGAAACAAATTAGAAGTAAGAGGGATTATTTGCAAAATAGGCTAAAATCATGACACGTGGCAGCTCTTGGTGCTTTCAAAAGGTCAAGGGATTAAATTGAAAAACATTGAAAATTATTGGGCTAATTTAAAATTAATTAAAAGTATAGAAAGGACCTAATTGTAAATTTGGA
Source organism: Kokia cookei (assembly GCA_039519145.1). NCBI lineage: Eukaryota > Viridiplantae > Streptophyta > Magnoliopsida > Malvales > Malvaceae > Kokia > Kokia cookei. The sequence continues at coordinate 34,413,873 of CM076900.1, read as the reverse complement.
AAAAGCGAAGGACCAAATGCAGAAATAGACCATTAATAAAAAACACGCGGATCTTGAGACGGGTCGGGTCAGATTCGGGTCGGCCATGGGTTAAAGCTCAAAACGACGCCGTTTTGGGCTGAAACTCAGCCTCTAAAACGACGCCATTTTGGAAGCTTATATAGCCCTCATTTGGGTTTTTTTTTTCATTTTTACTTTCCTTTTTCAAAAAAAAGTTTTAAAACTCTCTCATCCTCTCTTCTCCCTTTCATGGTCCCCACACCACGCGCCGTTGCTGCCCTGTTGTCCGTGCACCGGTCTCCACGCGCCCACTCACTACGTGCCATTCGACCACCGTCGTCTCCGACCGCCGGTAAGTTCGAAGGTCTCCTTTTCTTATTTCTTTTTCCTTAAAAAAACTCTTTTCTCATTTAAACCCCTTCGTTTTCATATAAAACCTATAGATCTAGGTTTTAATCCTTAAAACTGAGTTCTTTTTATTTATTTCTTTAAATCTGTTTCATGTTTAAAAAAAAATTATCCTTTTCCTTGTTTCTTTGTAGATCATGATCTCTATGGGCGTAACGGCGACGAATCGGTGGGCTCTGATGACAGTGCAGTTGGGGAAGTGCTTCCGTCCTTTTGTTTTCCTTTTTTATTATTATTAATATTTTATTAATAATTATTAATACTATTTATTGCCACCGTTTATTATTAATATCATTAACGTTATATTATTATCAAAACTATTTATTTAATACTTATTGTTTAAAATTACCTGCTAATAAATACGGACATGAGTGACAGTTAAGGCGTATATTAATAAGTAATCAATGTGTTAATGAATATATATATAACTTTGAATAAAGCAGATAAAAGATTAACAATAGATGAGCATATAACTATACTTAAATGATGTACCTCATGAGCCAATACTCGGATGTTTGGTGTCTGTCTTGTATTGCTTTGAATGCATTGTTATTGGCTAACACTAAACCTGAAAAATGCTAGGTATTCTGATTTCTTTTGGTATTAGCTGCTTCTATTGATTGCACATGCACTGCTATTCTTTTTAAAGAAAATGTTATCTTTTGTATTGATTTTGAATATGAAAAAAGGTTCCTCCCCCTACAACAGAATTGAATTCGGCTTTTTAAAGCCTCAATTCCATCATTACAAATTTTTGTTTGCAATTTAAAATGCTGTCTATTCTCCTTTTTGCAGGTTCGGCAGTGCAAGTTGAAGCTGGTGGCAGGGTAAGTTGCAAGGTGCAACTTGGTGGTGGTGACATGGCATGTCTTGGTTGGCTGAGAGTGGACGGTGGCTGCACAAGTTGAAGCAACAGATTGGATTTAGGTTTAGGTCTTTTGGACCAATTGAGATTGGGCCTCCAATTAGGGCTTGTTTGGGTCTTTTAGAATTTGGGCTTAGGTTAGCATTTGGGCCCAATTTGGATTTGTAAAGTGAACATTTGTAACTGGACTTTTTTAATTGATTTAAATTTTAAATTCATATTAAATTTAAACTTAATTTAAATTTAAACTTAATTTAAATTTAAACTTAATCAAAAGTTTAAACTTAAACTAAATTTAAACCCAAAATGAATTGAAATTTAAGAAAAAATTAAAAATTGGGTTTAAATGTTGGGCCCGATCAAAATTGAGCTTCAACAATATATTATATATAAATAATATTTTTTATAAAATAAAAGAATAATACTTAACCCACACTCAATACATAAGTTTCATTCATTGTAACTGTACTACATCAACTCATATTATCAATAAGCAAAACATAAAAATTTGATGATATGAATTAAGATTATTTCTAAAAAAGAAAATATTTAATCGATGGATCACAAATTGATATTACTAATATTTGATAATCTTAATAAGAATAAACTGCCTCTTTATTGCATTATACATATAATCCAAGTTCAATCCAAACTATACCTCGAAAATAAACTATATTAAATCATCTAATCATGGTGTTGTCAATTTAGAACTCTAATAACATTATAAAAATAAAGGGACTAAAATCATAATTAAACCATACATCACCAGTCTAAGGCTGTCTAACTGTTGCATGAATGATAATGCAAGGAAACCAGATTTTCATTGCAGATATGAGTCTATATTCCTCATTAGCAATCGAAGTACAAATAAAGAAAAAACTTAAAAAAGCCAAATTTTCATACTATGCAGTTAAATCAAATTTTATTATTTTAAAGTCAAAATACAATTTTACCATTATTAATTTAAAATTTTATAAATTATACAAAATGTAAATTAACCATTATAGGGAATAGTCGACTAAGCTCTGTTTACAAGGTAAAAAAACTAATAGGAGAGGAAATTAAGATAACAGTTCTTAAATAATGTCAGTTTTTAATAGTTAAGTTCGACTTATTTGCTAATTATACAGTACAGGTGGTCCAAGAGTGTTACCGCCCAGGATCCAAAGTAGAGAGGGGCTCTTTTTTTTTGAAAATTTTTTCAGTTTTTTTAAACAGTAAACCCATCATTATTCATGCATCAAATTTATTGGTAATAAGAAAAAAAAATTATAGGTTTTAATTTGATTGGACATGGTATTTTTCTATTTATTTTATTGGTTTTGTTACTTTATCTTCTTTTATTATGAAACTTGCTTTTGAAATTTTTTTTTTATTACTTTGGGCTATTGATATTTGTTTGACTTTGAGTTTTTTTATTTATTTAAATTAAATGTTCAATTTTATTATTTAATAAAGAAAAAGAAAATATGAACTTTGGGTTTCTTTTTTCTATTTGATTGTAGCGAAGAATAAAATAAAAAAGTGTGAGATTAAGTTTGGAAAATTAATAAAATAAAAATATTTGTAATTTTCCATTTCAATATATTTTTACTATATTGAGCAATTTTTGGTTGGCGGTGAAAACTGAAATTAATCATTTTAGGGGATTAAAAAAGGAAATATACTTTTATTAAGTTGGGGAATAAAAAGAGAAAAATACTTTATTTTTTTAAGTAGAGAATTAAGCCTATCAATAATTATTAGTCAAACTATTTCAATAAGGGTAAACTAGTAATATAACAATCTATTTGTGAAATAAACAATTTGGTGGAAAAACCTACTAGCGTTTGTCTTTTTCCTTGAGTTGAATGAAAAGAAAAGAAAAGAAAAACATCATTGAAAAGAAAGGAAGGCTCGGTTGGAACAGAAAACCTTTTGCATGTAAGTGTTTTAGATTGAATTTCTTGTTAATTTTTTATATTTTGGGATCTTTGAAGCTAAATTAAGCTTAATAAGGGGTCAAACTGAGATAAATGGTGACATGTTAGGGACTGATTTTTTATACTGTTAATGTTATTAAAAATGTTGGAAGTATTGATTAGTTTTGGATTGTGATTAAACATTTTTGTGAGAGACTATTTGCTAAATATTCATCTTTAGGGAGTTAGAAGTATGAAGAATAAATTAAAAGAGTAAAAGCTGTAAATTTAATGGAATAATGGATTGTTAATGTGCAGCATAAATTCAGTTAGTTGAAAAATAAATTTAAGAGGGATTAAATAGTTAAGACTTGAACAATGACCGAATTGTATATGAGAAAAAATATTCGGAATCAAATGAAAATTTTGTTGCTGTCCATGGGGAAAAACATTAGATGTCCAAAATTTAGGAATTTAAAATTCAATTTTCTATTTTCAGCTGATTTAATAAGTACATTGTTGATGATCTAAAGCTATCCAAAATTTGACTTTTTAATATGTTATGTTGAATTTAATTTTTGTATTATTGGAGATTTAATGTTGTTTAAAGTAAGTGTTAATGTTTGTAAACTTATGGTTTTAGCATGTAAATACTGGTTTGAAAATGCCAAAATTTTTTAAAAGGGGCCCAATTATTTTTTTACTCTAGGATCCCAAAAATATCAAGAACGGGCGTAATTATACATCGATTTAAACTAATCCTATGTATATTAAACCTGAATCGGCGTAGAATTCGGCAGAGTCAATGCTGATAAAACCACATTATCGACCCGTTTTCCATGTTCGGATCTGCTATTTTCAGCAAACTTTACGCTTCCTTCATGCAAACCCTTCGTTTTCTCATCTTCACTCCATTCTTTCATGTAGTAATATTCTTCGGTTGATTTTACAGGGTCTTTTGATGGCGGAAGGAACATGCTTCCCCATTGTGGAAATGCAAGAACGCTACGGGTATGGTGCAAATGACAGCCGTTTCTCCTATCAACGAAAGGCCGGTGGCCGTGGAGAATCAGGAGCTGGAGAAAAACAGTAGCTGTGTCAAACCTGAACCAAAGTTCTCGCCTACGCCAGTAAGGCCCGATATGAGTCCTAACGATCGTCGCGAGACAAATGGGACAACACCGAAGGTCACACTGCATGCGGCTTGGGTCCCAAGCGAGAAAAGGATCATTGTTAAGATGGCAATAGGGAGTGAGTCGACTCGATCGAGCCAGATACAGAAGGCACCTCCTAGGGTTTGGAAGAATCAGAGGATCCATAGCCTACCTCTCATACCGAACAATTTGTGGCTTTATCGGAGGCTAGCCACCGAAGAGACGAGCAAAGAAGTTGGCCATGCCGAAGCTTGCTGCTATAGTCCCGGCCGTGTGGATTTTAAGGTTAAATCTATCGTAAAAATATCCAGAGATGACATTATTAGTAGTCAATTCAATGCCCATTGAGAAGCCATAAAGGAGGAAAAAGATCTATGTTCTATAGTTGGTGACGGCATATCGAAAAAGCTAAACAAAGAAAACAAAATCAGGTCAGCACCATATGTAAGAATAACTTGCTCGGGTTTAAATTTTGTTGGATTAAGGACTTCACCTTGGAGAACTTGTCTTTGGAAACTTCGCCATTCTTTTGAAAGGTAGCAAGGTTACCATCAGGCAAGTCTTGGCCAAGGGTTAGGACCAAGATGCCCATAATGACATGGAACCAGCCAGGGATGAAAAAGGCAATCCTCCAAGCAGTGAAAGGGGTTGCACCAACTAGCTGGATTAATTGAAAAGCTAAGGGCATCAACAGTTGAGTCACACCACCACCCATGTCACCCCATCCACCAGCACACCCATTCACAAGCCCTATGATCTTCCCATTGAACATTATGGTGGTCCAGTATTGACATGACACGAACATGGCGAGGGCGAAACCGATCATGAATTGGATCGCCAAGTACCCCTGTGCATCGACAACGAAGGACATGCAAAAAACGGTGGGGCCGATAACAATAGGAGAAAGGCAGTGTCGTATCTTGCACCAATTAGGTCACAAACAGCACCCATAACCAGCCTGGAAAATATACTCCCAGAAATTGAAGCAACCCCAACATTCCCAATATCTGTTTGTTTCAAATCCAGGTTGTCTCGGATGATGGGAACCAAGGGTGCTGCAGTGAAAGTGGAGATGAAACAAGCGAAAAAGGAGATCCAAGCAAGGTGAAACGCTCTCATATGAGGCTTAGCAAATGAAAAGACTTTGAAAGCTATGGCTCTATGCTCTAAATTAACGGGCAAAGCAAATTTCACCATGGTGCTATCAGTTGGGGCACTTGATGATGCCGCAACTGAGAAGGCAAATGTTTGCTCTCTACCCGTTAGTCCACCATGCATTGAAGTCCCTAAGGAATCATTTTCAGCCATTTTTTATTGATTCTCTGTTATGCAAAGAAAACAAGAAAGTTGCTTGGTTTAATGTACTTGGGGAGGAGAAGGTATGGGTATTTATAATTGAGCTAAGGCAAGGAACCTGCACATGGTGTGGTATTGGTTGATTATAAAAATGCACTTGAAAGAAAAAACAATGAAATGAGTTTACAAAAAAACTTTTGAATAAAAGTGATTATATAAATCATATATATAATTTTTTCTATAGAAAATATATTATGCTTGAAAATTGAAATATTATATGGTATAAAGGAGCATTATTGGTCCCTTCGTACACGTAGCCATGACCAACCATCTAAGTTTTTACCTTGAAGTAATTGGTTGCTCGAGAAGTAAAATTAAAACTCAACTCAAGTTTGAGTCTATTTGATTTATTAACATAATCGGTATTTATAGTTGTCTCTCCAATTATATTATCTTATTACTATTATTTCATCCCATAACCCATGGTCGACCAGAAATCTGACCTGACCCGACCTAGGATCCGCGTGTTTTTTAAAGGAGGGGTTATTTATGCGTTCGATCCTTCCGCTTTTTTAAAATTTTTAATCAGGTCCTTTTTGCACTTTTAATTAATTTTAAATTGGCCCAATGATTTTCATGGTTTTTCAATTTAATCCCTTGACCTTTTAAAAGCACCTGGAGTTGCCACGTGTCATGATTTTGGCTTATTTATGCAAATAGTCCCTCTTATTGTTAATTTGTTTTAATCTAATCCTCAAATCGAGTTTTATTTAATTACAAAATTGACCCAAAATTTTTTCATGGATTTCAAACTAGTCCTCTGACTTCAAGATGCCTGAGGGGCTGCCATGTGTCACATGTTTTTGGTTTTATTGCCCTGGAGGTCCCTAAACCTTCTAAAAATTCTATCTTACCCCTAAACTTCCAAAAATTCTATTTTTAACCCTAACTTCCAAAAAATCCCATTTTTTACCCCCGAACTTCCATAAAATCTCTTTTTTAACCCCGAAACTTCCAAAAATTCCATTTTTACCCTTGAACTTCCAAAATCTCCATTTTCGACCTCGAAACTCTCAACATTACCCTTTTACCCCCCGAATGTCTAAAAATTACATTTTTAAACCTCAAATTTTCCAAAAATTACCATTCTACCCCCGGGTATCCGAAAAGTCTCATTTTCAAACCCGATCGCGTCCTCTTTCTTCATAATCTATATTTGCATTTATTTTAACCATTATGCACTTGTATTTTACATTTTTTTTTTGCCATTTATCTTCTTACTTATCTTACTTCACGTTATTTAATATCCATTATTAACTGCTTATTCATATTTAACTCGCATGCTTGTTTTCAAAATTGTTTTTCATAAAAGCTTTAAAATCGAGGTGATATTCTTTTATTTCGAGTTTTGAAAATTTGTGCCTTAACTTACTAGGTACAATTTTTCTTCAAATCGAAACAATCAAATACCCTTCATCGAGGCAATGTTTCCTTATCTTCGATTCTGAAATATTGCGCCTTAACTTACTAGGTGCAACCTTTCTACAAATCGAGATAATCAAATATTTTTTCGCAAAAATTTAAAAAAGGGTTTTACAAAGGAAAGCTCGTTATTTCTAGATCTTGAAATGTCATTTCCTAACTCATTGGACATAACTTTCTTCCTCGATCACTTTGAAATAGCGGGATTTCCAAACAAACCCGATTTCTTCTAAACTTAACTCATGCATTCAAGGATCGTATTTAATTTTTTTTTTCAAGCTTTTAAACGTTACAAATTAAGACCCGAAAATAATCAATACGGTACCAATTTTGGGCGTATGAGGGTGCTAATCCTTCCTCATGCGTAACCGACTCCCGAACCTATTTTTCTGGATTTCGATGACCTACATGTTTTCAAAACGGTTTTTAAAGCGTTTTGTGGTGATCCAATCACACCGAATAAAGGGTTGGTGGCGACTCCCATTATTTTTCGATTTTAAAATAATTTTCGAAACACGTCGTTTTCCAAAAAAAGGATGGTTTCGACACTTTTCATTTAAATACCTGTCTTGTTTTCTTCTTTTGCAGGTGCGGTGAAGAAGGCTGTAGCAGTGGCAGTGGCAGTCTCAGCTGCTGGTAGTGCAACCTAGTGCTGACGTGACAGCCTTTGGATGGCTGGGAGTGAGGCAACAACAATGCAATGCAGCAAATTGGGGCTTCTGTTTAGGATAGGGTTTGGGTTATTTGGGCTTATTTGATGTCTGGGCCTATTTAGTTTTGTTTGTAATGAGTTAGGGATATGGGTTGATTAAATGTAATTTGGGTTTTTTAAAAATTGGGCCAAGTTGGGCTTGTAGAATTTTGGTCTCTCCAAATTGTATTTGGACATTTTTATTTGGGCTTTTTAATTTTATATTAAGTTTAAAATCATTTCAAATTTAATTAAATTTAAATTTAAAGTAAATTTAAATTTAAAATAGATAAATTTAAATTTAAAAATAAATTTAAAATCAATTTAAACTTAATTTAAAATCAAAAGCTCGGACCCGATTAAAATTGGGTTTAACAAATAATATAAAATTACGTGAAAAATACGAGAAAGCAAAACACCTCCACATAATCAATCTTCCTACTACTATCATTTACAATAATATGAATAAATGAGCCTAATCTAAAACCTGACTCTAGAAAACTAAAGTCTTAACTTATTCAAGTTTTGGTTTGATAAAAATATTAAAAATTTGAAGTCGAAAAAGTTTAATCCCAAAATTTTAGATAAAATTAAAATCAAAATTAATCTGAGCTCAAATTTAATAATAAATAAATAAATAATCAAAGTGTAATTAAATATTTTATAAAAATTTACCAACACGCGCGTCGGTTCGACCGTGTCTCCGTCGCCGCGTTTCCTCCCACGCGTCACACGCCTCAGTCGAAGGTAAAAGCCGTTTGATTTTTTTCTCTTTTTTTGTTTTAATTTTTTTTTTCATGAAACCATTTTTTAAAAATCTCTTTATTAATCTTTCATTTCTTCTGTGTTTTGTAGGTCCATGCGTGACGAGGTGTAGGCAGTGTTCGGCTGGGTTCGAATTCCGGCGACGACGACCAGGGAAGTTTCCTTCTTTTTGTCCTTTCAATTTCCATTTATTTATTTAATATTATAATATTTATTATTATTATATATTTATGGTTAATAAAGTATTTAGTAATAAATATGAAACAAATGACAGTTAATACATATATTAATATGTAATAAATGATAGCCAAATATACTAATAAATACATATAAAAACTTTTGAATTCCGAAAGAGATAATAAGTCAACAAATAAATGAACAAGTTAGTATGTTAGGATATTTAAATGATGTCAAAAGCCAATATTCAGAAGCTTGGTGTTGTATTTAATATTGCTTCGAACTTTGGTATCTGTCCTGTATTGCTTTGAATGCGCTGTTTGCTATTGATCTTTTTGAATCCCTATTTTTGTATTGATTTTGAATGATCAACCGAGGGCTCGTTCCTTATTACAAATTTGAAACTTGTTTTTATAACCAGTGTTTCAATGATGATTTTTTTGTTGTTTTACAATTTAATGTCTATCTTCTTTTCCTTTTGCAGGTTCAGCTATGGTGGATCGTGGCAGTGATGGTAGCAGTGGCAGAAGCAAGTTACGGTGGTGGCAAGTTTTCGATGACGTGGCGGCTTCTGGTTGGCTGAGGTAGAGGCAGCAGCAAATTTAGGTCTTGGGTTAATTGGTTTGGACCTATTTGGGCCATTTAGGCTTAGTTTGGGTCGTTTTGAATTTGGGCCTAATTGGGCATTGTAATTGGACATTTTGGACTTTTAAACTTAATAAAATTAAATTTAAAATCCATTTTTTGGTTCAAATTGGGCCCGGACAAATTGGGCTCCAACAGTTGCCCCTCCTTGCTTGTTGCTGTGTAACAGGAATGGAGTAAGGACCAAAAGGCGGCCCAATTTGGTCCCGTCTCACCTCTTCGATGATCTCTCTTCAATTGGTCCATTTTTCGCTTTGTTTAACCGTTTTATTTTGCCGCATCTACCTCTGTATCATGACTCTATCTTGCCCTAAGGTAATATTCAAAAAGACAAAATTTGCTACTGTAATTTCATTCCTTTTAAGGGGATTGGAATTCATCACCGTAGTCTTTGAGTCTGGTTTCATTGACTTGGCCTTCTTCTTAGTATCTTATCAAGAAGACGACCATACTTGTTTTGATCTACTTCTCTGTGTTTCATCAAGAAGATGGTTTTGGTTCACTTCCCCATATTTCATCGGGAAGCTAACCGTTTTATTACTTCGACCTGCTTCTCAGTATCTCATCGAGAAGCTGGGGTTCGAAGATCTGGTCTTCTTCTCAGTATCTCATCAGGAAGCTAACCATTTTATTGCTTCAACCTGCTTCTCAGTATCTCATTGGGAAGCTGGGGTTCGAATATTTTGCTCGCTTTGAGCGTGGGTTTGATTTGGTCTTCTTTTCAGGATCTCATCAGGAAGATGACCGCATCGCTTGTTTCAATCCACTTCTCTGTATCTCATCAGGAAGACGAATTTGGTTCACTTCTCAGTATCTCATCAAGAAGATAATCATTTCATTGCTTCGACCTGCTTCTCAGTGTCGTATCAAGAAGCTGGAGTTCGAAGATCGAACGTGGGTTTGATTTGGTCTTCTTCTCAGTATCTCATCAAGAAGATGACTACATCGCTTGTTTCAATTCGCTTCTCTGTATCTCATCAGGAAGATGAATTTGGTCCACTTCTCAGTATCTCATCAGAAAGCTAGCCTTTTATTGCTTCGCCCTACTTCTCCGTATCTCATCAGGAAGCTGGGGTTCGAAGATTTTGCTCGCTTTGAGCCTTATTTGGGTCTTTTTCTCAGTATATTATCAGGAAGATGATCACATCGCTGTTTGTGGATGGTTGCAATCTGGCCCGTGATCGGGGCAAAGTTTTGGATTCCTACATCTATTCAACTTTTCCTTTGTGGTCTTAATGATTCATCTCGCCACGTGGCGGGGATGTGACCTGTGAAACATGCTTCTATGGGCCTCTATATAAGCCTAAATTAGAAAGTCATGATTTAAATGCTCCTAACTTATATTAATGTGTATGATGAATGTCAGATTTATTTATTAATATTCAGGTCAGCATGGTCTGTCGCCCGTCCAAATTTTGTCTTTGAATGTGTTGCTCCATCTTTTCTAGGTTGTTCTGAAACTGCTTGTTTTTTAAGCTTGTCTTCCTATTAGTGGTTTTGTTTCGAACTTCATGTAATTTCTCAAAATTCCAGAATAATGCTTGGACAAAATGCAAAATGCTTGGACAAAATTGTGCAGAAACAAAGTCGTATTCCATTAAAAGAAGGATCAAAGGAAACAATCATTAGTTGAAAATTGCCAAGTATACAATGAAGAATAATTAGTTGCCCTAGATATCGCAAAATGAGCTACTCTGCGCCAACTTGCTTGAGAATTATTCCTAGCTCGGATGTGTGTCTAAAAGATCTATAGTGCTTTGTTGATGTTTCAAGTTGTAACCTTCCTCAATCTCGTTGACCCGTTCTTGAACCTGAGTCGCCCTTTGCGGGTTTTCAACTCAAATTTTCCTTGGTTTCAGGACGCCCTTTGCGAGTTTTCATCCTGAACTTTTTTTTTTCAGGACGCCCTTTGCTGGTTTTCAACTTAAAGTTTCCTTTTGTTTTTAGACGAAGTGTTGTTTCACTGAGTCTGAATTGATGGGGTTGTACAGATCCTTACCGTCCATTTCTGTTAGGATGAGAGGTCCTCTTGAGAAAGCTTTCTTTACCACATAAAGTCCTTCCCAATTGGGCATCCATTTCCCAGGAAAATCTTTATGTATGGGAAGTATCGTTTTCAAAACTAGATCTCCCTCATAGAATTCCCTGGGACGAACCTTTTTGTCGTAAGCTCGCATAATTCTTTTCTGGTACATTTGGCCATGGCGAATAACTTTTAATCTCTTTTCCTCGATTAAATTCAACTGGTCATATCGAGCTTGGATCCATTCAGCCTCGTCTAGTTGAAGCTCGGTTAAGACTCGAAGGGAAGGTATTTCAACCTCAATAGGCAAGATTGCTTCCATACCGTATGCCAACGAAAATGGTGTTGCCCCAATAGAAGTTCTGACTGAAGTTCTGTAGGCAAATAGGGCAAATGGTAGTTTTTCGTGCCAGTCTTTGTAAGTCTCAGTCATTTTTGCGACGATCTTCTTGATGTTCATATTAGCTGCCTCTACAGCTGCATTCATTTTTGGGCGATAAGGAGAGGAATTATGATGCTTGATTTTGAACTATTCGCAAACTTCTGCTATGGTGCTATTGTTCAAATTTAGGGCATTGTCAGATATGATCCTTTCAAGCATCCCGTATCGGCAAATAGTTTCTTTTTTCAGGAACTTGCTAAACGCAGACTTGGTAACATTTGCATATGAGGTTGCCTCTACCCATTTAGTAAAGTAGTCAATCACCCCAAAGATGAATTTATGGCCATTGAAATCCTTTGGAGAAATTGGCTCGATGACATCTATGCCCCACATGGAAAAAGGCCAAGGAGAGGTCATGACATGAAGGTGTGATGGAGGTACATGAATCTTATCTCCATAGATCTGACACTTATGGCACTTCTTGGCATAATTGATGCAATCGCCTTCCATAGTAGACCAGTAATACCCAAATCTCATTATTTGCCGGGCCATCGTGAAACCGTTGTCGTGTGTCCCACAAATGCCTTCGTGAACATCTTCTAAGATCTTCTTAGCTTCAATTGCGTCTACAAATCTTAGCAACACTTGATCTTTTCTCCTCTTGTACAGGATTTCCCCGTATAGGACATATTTACTGGCCAATCTTCGTAATGTTCTCTTTTCATTTTCTGAGGCATGCTCGGGGAACTTTTGATCTCTCATAAATTGAAGAATATTCTGGTACCATGGGCGATCATCTTTTTCTTCTTCTTCCTCTGCCTCAATATCACAACAAGGAGCAGGAGCTTCATAGATACTCATCTGAATGAGATTTACATTTTCCGTCCTACTCACCTTAATCATCGAGGCCAGAGTGGTAAGAGCATCGGCTATCTGGTTTTCTTTCCGTGGGAGACAATGAAATGTGACGTCATCGAATTCTATGATCAACTTGAGGACCAATTTGCTGTAATCCACTAACTTAGAATCCCTTGTTTCCCATTCTCCTTTGAGTTGATAGATTACCAGTGCGAAGTCTCCATAAATCTCCAAAATTTTGATTCCCTATTCTATGGCCGCACGGATTCCCAAGATACATGCTTCATATTCAGCCATGTTGTTTGTGCAATCAAAATAAAGTTTGTTGGTGAAAGGGTAATGATCTTTCTCTGGTGATACCAAGACTAACCCGACCCCATTACCTATGGCATTTGAAGCTCCATCAAAATTCAATCTTCAAGGTCGTTCTTCCGTGATTGCCCCTTCAGTAGTCCAATATACATTAAATCTTCATTTGGGAAATCGAAGTTTATCGGCTCATAGTCCTCTAAAGCCCTACTGACCAGGAAGTCTGCTATCGCACTCCCTTTTATTGCTTTCTGATTGATGTAGACTATGTCGAATTTCGAGAGCAAGATTTGCCATCGAGCTAATCTCCCATTCAATGCAGCTAACTCCATCAGGTACTTCAGAGGATCTAATTTCGAGATCAACCAAGTGGTATGATATAACATGTATTGTCTTAATCTGCGTGTAGTCCAAACTAGTGCAAAACATAATTTTTCAATTGGTGAATACCGCGTCTCGCAATCAGTGAATTTTTTGCTGAGATAATACATTGCCCTTTCCTTCTTTTCGGATTCATTGTGTTGGCCTAGTACGCATCTCATGGAATTTTCAAAGACTGTTAAGTACAAGATTAATGGCTTATTAGGAATTGGAGGTACCAAGATGGGTGCCTTGGATAAATAATCTTTGACCTTGTTAAAGGTTTCCTGACGTTCGTCATCCCATACACCCGAGTTACGCTTTCTAAGCAAGCGGAAGATAGGATCGCATTTCTCAGTCAACTGTGAAATGAACCGAGCAATGTAATTTAGTCTTCCGAAGAACCCTCGAACTTCTTTTTGCGTGCTGGGTGGTGGTAGCTCCTGTATGGCTTTGACTTTATCCGAGTTAATTTCGAATCCTCTTTTGCTGACTACAAAGCCTAACAATTTTCTTGATGTGGCCCCGAAAGTGTATTTTGCTGGGTTTAGCTTTAATTGATATTTCCTTAGCCTTCCAAATAACTTTCTCAGGATTCTCACATGTTCTTCTTCCGTTTGGGATTTCGCAATCATGTCATCGACATAAACTTCAATCTCCTTATGCATCATGTCATGGAACAAGGTCACTATGGCTCTTTGATAAGTTACCCCTGCATTTTTGAGTCCGAAGGGCATCACCTTGTAGCAAAATGTTCCCCATAGCGTGACAAATGTGGTTTTGATCATATCCTCAAGGTCATCCTTATCTGATTATACCCAGAGAATCCATCTATAAAGGAAAACAGAGAACGTTCTGTCGTGTTATCGACTAAAGTGTCGATGTGGGGTAAGGGAAAATTATCTTTTGGGCTAGCTTTATTTAAATCTCACATGCGCACCTTTCTGTCTTTTTTAGGAACGGGGAGTATATTAGCTACCCATTAAGAGGATTTAACTACCTGGAGAAAACCGGCATCAAATTGTTTCTTGACTTCTTCTTTTATTTTTAACAACACATTTGGTCTCATCCTTCAGAGTTTTTGCTGCACAGGTCTGCTTTCTTCCTTTATAGGGAGTTTGTACACCACAATGTTAGTGCTCAGGCCGAGCATATCCTGGTAAGACCATACGGAGATATCTTGGAACTCTCGAAGCAACTCGATCAGATTCTTTCTGGTTTCTACGAATATGCTTGTCTCAAATTTTTATCTCTTTCTTTTCATCTTCGTGCCCCAGATTAATAACTTCCACTGGGTCCGAATGAGGCAAGATCTTTTTTTCTTCCTGTTCCATCATTCTTAATAGATCCGGAGGTAGATTATAATCTTGATTATCTTCAAGGTCCTGAAGCTCTTCCAAACACGTATCTTACTCGAAGTGGAGTTCTAAGTTAGCGTCAGGGTTGCTCATATTATTAATATTCGAGGATCTGTCAAGGGATGAAAGGAAGGTCCAAAGAGCAAATAAATTTACGAAATTATTATGTGGTATGTATGAGTACGTATGTATTAAAGAATAATAAATATTGTTTATTGGATATGCATGAATGGTTTGTTAAGCTGAATTAAGAAATGAAAGAATAATTATGGAGAAGAATATAAATGGAAAGTGCACTTCATTCAAAATAACTGAATAATGACCATGGGCCCTTTTACAAAAAGATCCATATTGCTTTCGAGCCTAAAGCAAAAGGTGTTTTCGAGCATTACTCTGAGGAAATCTTAAAAATTACAGGGAGTACCTCCACGGTCCAATTATTCAAGGTGCTTTCCGGTGCATACGGACCAATTCTTGATGAATTCCTTTCCTTTTCTTCATCTGATATAGTATTAATGCCTAGATATATGATGCTCTCTTTGGTTCCAATGGTCACTCGCTCATTTTCTTGCTGGTTGATTACCCCTCCTAAGACGAAAGTCTCATAGATGTGTGGAAAGACCATGGGTTCCCATCAGATGTCCTTTCCAGACAGTCTGACCTTCCTTCTTTCTTGCCTTTTCTCAAGCTCCTTCCTCTTTTTTCTCGCGTCCGAGTTGTACCCCAGGCCATAACGATCCCGCTTTTCTATTAGCATCGGCACATTAACTCTTCCTTGGAGGTATTTTCCCAGTCCTTTCTCAGATATAGCCCCCTTTCCGACTGTTAATTGCAAGCCCATCTTAGTGGTCGTTGATATTATTGGCACGAGCATCTTGCTCCCTTCCGAAATGAAAGTCGCACTAACAAACTCTAGTGAGCGGAACGAGCACTCCACAGCCTCCTCGTCTATCCCCACGTAGGGTAAGTCGCTCATTATGGACGCAATTATTTCCTCCTCAGCATTAATCGTGATTAGCAACCCTTCATTTATTAGCTTCACTTCTGGTACAAAGAGGAAGGTACTGCCTCAACTGAGTGGATCCATGGTCTTCTCAGCAGACAGTTATAAGTGGCCCTAATATCCATCACTAAAAAATTCACTTCGTATGTATTCGGCCTAATTTGAAGAGGTATTTTGATCCTTCTCATTACCTTCCTTTATGTCTCGTCAAATGCTCTCACTATGTTATTACATCCTTTCATGTGAGAGTTATCAATTGGCAATCTCTGCAGTGTAGCTAGGGGTAGCATATTCAGGGCTGAACCATTGTCTATTAGTACTCCAGGTATCATATACCCTTTACAACGGGTAGTGATGTGCAGAGCCTTGGTGGACCCTATTCCTCTCATCGGTATTTCATCATCATTAAAGAAAATGAAGTTATCAGCACTCACGTTATTGACCAATCGATCTAGCTTACCGACGGAGATGTCATTTGCTACATATGTTTCGTTCAGCACCTTCATTAGTGCGCTTCGATGGGCTTTCGAGCTTAAGAGCAATGATAGAATTGATATCCAAGCAGGCTCGTTCGTGGGTGCTTCGGGCTTGCTAGTTATTTCTTTCTCAGGCTCACACATTCTTGCCTTCCCTTTACTGACCTCTTTTTCTTTATTTACAAGGTCATAATTTTTACCGCTACGGGTAACAAGATTCTCGTCCTTCCTCGGTTCCTCCATTCTTGGTATGGTAACGTTACAATTGTAACTCCATGAGACCTTCTTACTATCCTTGTAAGGAAACATTACAGGCTTCTGTATGATGATGCGAGGGGTTGTCTGTTCTCTTGTCGTGCCACAAATAATCACCTTGGGGCGATTGCTTTCATAAACCTTAGTTGCCCCGTCCTCGGAGGCACAAGCATCATTAGCTTCCTCTCATTCTTCAAAAAGTTCTAGCTCTCGATTGTCCATCAGCATCTGGACCACGACTTTAAACTCGACGCAGCTTTAAATTTCATACCCCTTAACGGCATGAAACTCGCAATGGTTATCTTTACCGATCATCATACTCTTTTTATCTTTCACGATTATCCCTCCTTTGACCATCTCTTGCCATACCCACTGAAGTGGAGACTTAATTTCTTCAACGCTTTTCTTAATTTTCCGAGCTCCTTCTTCCAGCAAGGCATTTACCCTTGCTCTGGGTGATTAGGCAGAGGATTCCCAACTATATTAGGCTTTGCGGGCTCTTCTAACTTCACGACTCCATGCTCTATGAGTCCTTCAACTCGTCTTTTAAAAGTAGGGTAGTTTTTAATCGAGTACCCTTCTGCCCCTGCATGGTATTCACAGTGAGCATTCGCATCGTACCAAGCTAGGAATGAGGGTTTATATGGTCTTACGCGCTGAGGAGCTACCTCATGCGCGTCGTATAGGATATTGTATAGTTCTCCGTATGACATCGGGAGGGGGTGTATTGAACTCTTCCTCTATTTGGCCTGATGCCCGGTTCCTATCGTGGGGCATTTTGGTAATTGCCCATTAGAGCTTTGGGCTGACCTGTCACGAAGGGTTTGGTGTAGCTAGATCTGTATATGCTTGCATTGTTGATCTCATTATCCTTTCTTTTGGGGGCAGGCCTTTTAGGGCTTTTTCTAGTTTCAATCTTGTCGATCTTGATCGTATTTTCGATCATCTCCCCCGATATGACCATATCGGAGAAACTCTTGGTGGCGTTTCCTAACAGGTGATTCAAGTAAGGAGCTTTGAGGGTATTGACAAACAACATTATTGTCTTTTTTTCTGTCAATGGTGGCTGTACTTGGGTTGCCACCTCGCGCAATCTTTGCGCATATGTTCTAAAGCTGTCGTTCGACTTCTTCTCCATATTCTGCAGTGTAAGCCGATTAGGAGCTATTTCTATCACATGACCGTATTGATTTAAGAAAGCTTGTGTCAAATCTTTCCATGAATGGATCTTTGATTGGCTCAATTGATTGTACCATCTGATTGTCTACCCGGCCAGGCTGTCTTGAAAGCAATAAATTAACAATTGGTCATTATGCACGTGTCCCGCCATCCTCCTGCAGAACATGGTCAGGTGGGCTTCAGGGCAGCTCGTCCCGTTATATTTTTCAAATTCTGGAACTTTGAATTTGGGAGGGAGAACCAGATCCGGAACCAGACTTAATTCTTTGGCATCTACCCCATAGAAAATTCAATCCCTTGCATCACGTCGATTTTCTCCTCTAACCGCCTGTATTTTTCCTTTATTTGTCTAGGGAGATCCTCTCTTATCATCTCGTCAAAGTTTGGGACACCCAGATTTACAGCATTATCTTCTAGGTTTGACCTAGATCCAATTGGATAATTGGCTGGTCTCGACGTGCCGTAGCCTGTTGTTGTGCCCTTATAGTAATGGTGGGCTCTCGTGTCGGTATCTCATAGGAAGCCGGGTTGTGACGAGGTGTAAAGCCTGGGGGGACCATTGGGTCCTCTTCTTCCTCAATAGCAGGGCTCTTTCCTTTATCAGTCATGCTTTGTTTTACTTGCGCTATTTCATTTATTAAGCTCTTTTGTACCTCCATGAATTGACTTTTCATTTCTCTACACATCATGGTTATCTGCTCTTGGATGTGCTCTTGCATCTGGTCTTGTAATTCTTTTTGGATTTGTTCAAGTCTTTGCTTCATAGCCTTAGTTTTCTTTCGGGTATTATAACGATGTGAGTTTTCAATTATTACTGATGCAGCTGGATGGTAAGTTTTTAATAAGTTAGGATTGTTATGCAGAAATATGCAAAAATATGATGCAAATAATATGCATGTATGCAAGAGAAAGGTATTGACTTATAATTCATTTTCCATTTAGAAAACTTCATTTGGATAACAAGTTCCTTAACATAAAGCAAATTACATAAACGGTTTTGCTTTGATGCTCAGAGCCTTGAATTTCTTGAGGAGGCTTGATAGCTTTTGACCTCGTTCCGTCTTCATCTCGTACTGTATGCCTAGCTCTTGTGATTCAACTGCCAGTGTTTACATATGATCAGCTACTCCACGGATTTGATTTAAGGCCTCACCCATAACATAATCCCTCTCTCTGACTTCTTTTTGGGTTTGCTGAAGGTGCCAATCATTTGTCTTCAACATCCTTTCCAAAATCTCAGTTCGTATTTCACTATTCTGCAAGGAGGCTTCTAATTCTTCTACCTTCTTACTCAGTCTCTTAATCTCAGCTCAGCTTGCTTTTAACTCCATTACTGAATTTCGGCTACAATGCCTATACAAAGACTCCTTCAATTCTCCTACTCGAGCTTTCAGTCACTTCAGCTTGGCTTTCCAAAAGGCTACTCTTCATAGCATTTTCCTGAACTTGGGCGTCTTGAAGTTTGCTTTTCCAGTGACTTGTTTTATTTTTCTCTTCGCGGATTTCCTGCTGCCATTGCTCTGACGTCTTACCTAAACCGCGGTTCTCTTTGACAATCGAAGCTTTTTATAGTCCTTTTTTAGGCTGCTAAGATCTTCTTCAGCCTTGTTATTCCCTTTTCTCAATTTTTCTGCTTTTAGCTTCTGAACATCGACATCCAATCCTAAAAGCACTTTTTCTTCTTACAGCTTTTCTATCATTTTCTCCATCTCAACATTTTTCTTTTCGAAATCTTGTTTAATTATTTCTAATTCAATCGGGACGACCTGCAAGTGTTCTTTAATTAGGTGGAAAATCTCCGGGTTTGGTACAGGAATATTGTTATTGATCCTTCTGTTTCTCCACCAATCATATTCTGCAGTTATCATGGGATTGGCGCCGAATGCTTTCATCTTTCGAACCTGGTTCCATGCATTTGAGATTTCTCGAATCCTTTTCTTATTATTTTCTCCCCGGTACGCGAATTCACACTGAGCTAACCTTTGAGTCGCGGGTATGAATTGTCTTGATCTGTATTGTCTTGAAACTAGTAAAGGTGCATATCCGGTTGCTCCCCATATTCCTGCCAATGAGACCCAGTCGAGATCTCCGCACCGATACAATATTTCATCAGGAACGAACCATGGTGCTCGCCATTCTATGTCTTTGTCTTTGAGGCTTTGGAGTATGGCCATCCACTTCTCTTCCGAGAAGTTTTCTTGTCTTTGCGTGGCCGCAAACTATTTCAAAGGGGAGTAATCTTTAGACAAGTACTGATAAGAGACTTTTTCTATTTTCCAGAAGTGACTATAAAACCATACTATCAATAGTGGTGCGCAAGCAATAAATCGACCTTTTCCCTCCTTTCTGCACGCATTTAAGATCTGAAAATTTCAGCTAGTATGGTCGGGACAGGTGTCACTCTTTTACTCAATCTATCAAACAAATCTAGTACCACGAAGACACATAGGAAATGTTTAAGCCGCAACGGCCAACCCTGTACCTTGAAGACACAAAAGGGAAAGGTTTAAGTTGTAATAGCGAACCTAGTACCTCAGAGACGTGAAGGGAAAGATTTAAGCCGCAACGGTGAATCCAGTACCATGAAGACACATGGGAAAGGTTTAAGCCGCAACGACGAATCCAGTACCATGAAAGGAAAAGGAAAGATTTAAGTCGCAACGGTGAATTCAGTACCATGAAAACACAAAGGGAAAGATGTAAGTCACAATGACAAACCTTATACCTCAGAATCATGAAAGAAAATTTAAGCAAACGGCGGATTTTGTATCAGGCAGAGTAAAGCAGCAACAACAAATCTGATGCCGTGATGGAGCAGTTGAAGCCATGACTGTAAAGCTTCTGCATCGAAGTTGCAGTAGATTGGGTCAAGATAGCGAATCTTTATCACTCTGAAATTGTAGTAAAAGCAAAATGAAGCCTCGACATCAAATCCTATTTGAGCATGCAGCAAAATTGGATAATGGATCTCACTCTCCCCACGGTCACAGTGGAGTGGAATGGAACTACCAGTCAAGTGCTATCATTTTGGAAGTAGTCAATAGTGGAGCCGGGATTCAACAGGATTGGACAAAATTGGTCTTCTTTTGGTCTTTGCTCCATTCCTGATTACACAGCAACGAGCAAAGAGGGGTAGCTGTTGAAGCCCAATTTTAACCGAGCTCGAGCTTTTGATTTTAAATTAGGTTTAAATTGGTTTTAAATTTATTTTTAAATTTAAATTTATCTATTTTAAATTTAAATTTGCTTTAAATTTAAATTTAATTAAATTTGAAATGATTTTAAACTTAATATAAAATTAAAAAACCCAAATAAAATGTCCAAATACAATTTGGAGAGACCAAAATTCTACAAGCCCAACTTGGCCCAATTTAAAAAAATTCAAATTACATTTAATCAACCTATATCCCTAACCCATTACGAACAAGCCTAAATAAGCCCAGACATCAAATAGGCCCAAGTGACCCAAACCCTATCCTAAACAGAAGCCTCAATCTGCTGCATTGCATTGTTGTTACCTCTTTCCCAGCCAACCAAAGGCCGCCACGTTAGCACCAAGTTGCACCACCAGCAATTGGGATTGCCACCGCCACTTCTACAGCCTCCATCACCGCACCTGCAAAAGAAGAAAACAAGACAGGCATTTAAATGAAAAGAACAAATTAGAATGATTGTATTAATGGCTATAAAGCCAGAATCCAAACAATTTGTAAAGGACTTTTTTTTTTCTTTGGTTGTTCATTCAAAAAAAATCAATACCAAAGATAGTCTTTTAACAATACTATAGAGTATTATAAAAAGTCAGAAACAGGAAGTAGTCGGTAGTAAACAGAGGCAACCGAATAGCCATACCAAATAACAGAAACACAAGCCAAGGTCAGAAGCATCCAGGTCATTCAGGTACATTCAATGTATAGTTATTATCATTAATGAATTGAAACTCTAACTCATCAGTTTCTAATATGCACTAATACATATTTAATACTCCAATTAGTATTTATTATCTTTTTTTTTTCAAACATATTAATAAATATCTTTATTAAATGACATTAATTTATAATAATAATAATAACAGTAGTAATAAATATAATAATAATGATTAATAATATTAATAAAAAAATAATTGGAAAGGTCGATCGGAGTTACTGTCCTTTGATTGCGCCATTGCTGCCACGCCGAAACCTTTCTCCGACCCCTATCGGCACCTCGTCGTGACAAATCTGCGGAGTAAACATTGAAATAGGTTTAAAAAAAGGGGAATCTAATCTCGTCAGAATAAAAAAGAATGAATCAAAGAGACAATTCTCTCGTTTTGGAAACAAGAATAAAAAATGTTTTACTCTAAATCTGGTTACGTCCTCATGCATGCAAACCTAGATCTGGTTTTGAAACAAACTAAAGATTTTTTATTTAAGGGTAAAACCTAGAATTTGAATGAAAAACGAAAGAGTTTTTAAAGGAACAACAAAAAACGTTTTTGAAAATAAAGAAAGAAAAGACGATTTTGCTTCCCTAATCGATGGCGCGTGCGATGGAGGCGAAGGGGAGAGATCAAACAGCAACCGAGGCGATGATCGGCAGCAGCAAAAAATGACGCGTGCCACCGACGCACGTCGGACGATGAGGCGAGGTTCGACCGAAGCTTAGTTGGCCATATTGGGAAAGAATAGGGTTTGAGAGAACTCCGAGATGATTTTTGGAAAAAGAATGGAAATAATAAAAAAAAAAACCTAAAAGGGACTTCATATAAACCCTTAAAACGACGTCGTTTTGAGTTTGATCCAGGCTCTGACCTGACCTGATCCGACCCAGGCCAAGGATCCGCGTGTTTTTATTAAATGAGATATTTATGCATTTGGTCCTTCCGCTTTTTTTATTTTTACAATTGATCCTTATAATACTTTTAATTATTTTTATATCTGCCCAACAATTTCATCTTTTATTCAATTTAGTCATTTAACCCTTTTGAAGCCCCGAAGTTGCCACATGTCAATATTTTGGTCTATTTATGCAATCGGTCCTTCCCCTTTCATTTTTGATTCAATTTTGCCCTTAAATCAAGTTTTATTTTATTACAAAATTGGCCCAAAAATTTTAAATGGTTTACAAATCAGTCCTTTGACTTCAAGACGCCTAGGAAGCTGTCACGTGTCACTTGTTTTTGGTTTTATTGTCCCAAAGGTCCCTAAACTATCCAAATATTATATTTTAACCTTCGAACTTCCAAAAATTCCATTTTGCCCTGATTTTCCAAAAATTACCATTTTACCCTTGAACTTTCAAAAATTCCCTTTTTAACCTCGATTTCTCCAAAAATTAACGTTTTACCCCTAAACTTCCAAAAATTCCATTTTTGATCTCAATTTTTCCAAAAATTACCATTTTACCCTCAAACTTCCAAAAATTCCATTTTTGGCCTCGATTTTCCAAAAATTACCATTTTACCGTTGGATGTAAAAAAATTTCGTTTTCGACCCCGAACTTCTCAAAATTACCATTTTGTGCCCTAACTATCTAAAATTACCATTTTACCCTTGGATGTCAAAAAATTTCATTTTCGACCCCGAACTTCCCAAAATTACCATTTTGTGCCCTAACTATCTAAAATTACCATTTTACCCTCGGTATCCAAAAATCATATTTTCAACTCCGATTGTTTTATTTTTTCTCTTCAATATTTGTATTTAAATTTTAATTATTATGCATTCGTATTTCGTATTTTTTATTTTTGTATATTATTTATCTGCTTAATTATTTTGCTTTGTGTTATCTAATATCCATTATTAACTGCTCATTCATATTAAACTCATATTTGTTTTCAAAATTATCTTTATGAAAACTTTAAAATCAGGGCAATATTCTTTTATTTCGAATGTTGAAAAAATGTGCATTAACTTACTAGACACGACTTTTCTTCAAATTGGAATAATCGAATACCCTTAAATCATGGCAATGTTTCTTTATCTCTAATTCTGAAAATTTGTGCATTAACTTACTAGGTGCGACTTTTCTTCAAATCGAGATAATCGAACATCCTTCTCTAAAGTTTAAAAGGTTTACAACAAAGGAAAGCTCTTTATTTTTGGATCTCGAAATGTTATTTCCTAACTCACTGGACGTGACTTTCTGTCTCGATTACCTCAAAATAGTGGGACTTCCAAACAAAAATCGATTTCTTTTAAGCGTAACTCATGCATTCAAGGATCGTATTTTAAACTTTATTCGAGTTTTTAAATTTTACAAATCAAGAACTAAAAGTAATCAATGTGATACCAATTTTAGGTGTATGAGGGTGCTAACCCTTCCTCATGCATAACCGACTCCCGAACTTGTTTTCTGGATTGCGAGGATCAAAATATTTTTCAAAACGTATTTTAAACGTTTTGTGATGATCCAATCACACCAAATAAAGGATTTGTGGCGACTCCCATTTTTCAATTTTAAAATAATTTTCGAAACACGTTTTCAAAAAAATGGTTTCAACATTATTAATTTCTTAAGATATTCCTTTTGGGCTTGTATTATTTAAATAATTTTATGGGTTAACTATGATGTATTCAAATATTTTTCATATTCTAAATTAATTTTTAAAATTTAAAGTACTGTTCTAATTAAGGTAAATAAAGAGTTCTTTTTATAGAAAGAAGAAATGTTTCAGATGAGTGAAATGAATATACTGAGAGAAGGTAGAGAGGAACACTGAACACAACAATAAGTGATGATTTGTAATGTGGAAGAAGACTCTATCTGGCTAAGGGAAAGGCTAAGCAAGAAAATAAATTGAGTGAATTTAAAGAATTCAAATGCCAATAATGTCAAAAGTCCTTTCACTAATTGTTAAAGACTCTTATTTATAGTGTCTAAAAAATGAGAACGACAAAGTTAACATCAAATAGGAATAAAGAGTGAGATTTCAGTTACAAAGGCATTAATATTCTTTTTCTTTTTTTATAATAAAGAGTTTAAGTTATAATAATAATGGGGATGATGAATAATGAGCAAGAGTTCCCTATTTTTCCTAAAGAAAAAGAGAGAATCACTCAATGTTATAGGAAGTAGTTAAGAGGAAACTATCTCTATATCTGATCCACCAAGCTGAGCTCTCTAAAACGTCTCAAGAATGAAGACAACCTAAGAATCTTGCCATATTTTAGGGTTACTTCTACCTTTACTTTGGTGAAAATGATACCCTATGAAACATCGTTCACAGAACATCTCTTGAAATGCAATGGGATGGTTGTCATATTCGCTTTTGTAAATTTGAATTATGATTGGCAACAATTAAAGGTGTTCATATGTTTACTTGACTTGGTCGACCTCACTCACTTTGAATCGGGTTTGATAAAAATATCCTCAAAATTATTTGTTATTTTATAAAAATATTGGGCTTTTGATAATCTCACAACTGAATTAGATGTTGATTGAGGATGACACTAACTCAATTTAAGTTTTAAATAATAATTAAATAAATATAATTTTATATTAATATTTAGATATATTATAAATAACTTTTTATAATGGATCGACCTAAATTTGTTTTGAACAATTTTATTATATGTTCTGACCATATCTACTATTTTTGACACAATAACTAAAACTATCCATAGTTCCTCCCAATCCATAAATAGGAAGATAATTCCTTTCATGGGCACTTGAACCCACGTTCTCCTGCATTAACAATAATATCCATATCAATCAAATTAAAACTTAATCAACCAACTTAAAATTTTTCTTAAAACCAAGCATAAACTCAACCCAATACAATTCAATAACACCTCTAAATCTTTTGAGGTTTTCATCGTTGTCTATTTTTCTTTCACAAAATATATATTTAATTATATGTGCATATATATTATATCAAAAAGAAAATGATAGACGTTATTATATAATCATAAAAAAATAAGTCAATAGTTAGATAAAAAATAATTATTATTTGAAATTGTAAAAAAGTTCCCTGATAAATGTGAAGTTAATATAATCTGAGGAAACAATAAATTAAAATGTGATGAAAACCAACAAACTAGCAAGACATGTGAGAGACAATTGAAAAGTCAAACAATAAAGCATTTTCTAATATTGCAACAATGGCTGCCAACAAAAATAAATTAAAATATTACCGTAAAAACAACTGCGAGGTTAGACTCTCGAAAAACTTGGATTATTCTTATTAATATCCCCAACTACTATGGACTCTGTTACACTACTTTTCTTTGGTTTATTATTATAATCTAAATAAACAATAATAATGAGTTAATTTTTAATTTGATTAATATCGATATTATTATCATTTATCAATATAAAAAAAAAAGTGAATTCGAGTATGTTGAAGTGTTTTATTTTTTATTTAAAAATTAAAGAAATATTATAAATAATTTTAATACATTAAATATCTCCAAAATATTTTTATAGGAATTTATAACTTGTAAAATGGTGGGTGTCTTGAGTTTCATATTTTATTATAATAATAATAATAATAATAATTAAAAAAATGAAAAATGATGAAGCAATTGTGATCTGTACGGCTTCGAATACATGAGCAAGCGTTGAATATGTACTTTGATGCGTACCCTTTGAGTTCATTATCATTTTCATCATCAACTTGGGAGGCTTCAGATCATGCGTAGTTGTCATGATGTGTCACCCTTCCTCCATTTTGGCAATTCTATAAGAGATATCCTTATCCTATGTTGATCAAAATGCAATTTGTCTACTATAAAAAATTTAAAAAATTTTGATTTCATACAAAATGTTTAACTACCGTCGTCTAATAATTTGTCTATTTTATATAAAAAAACGTATAAAATAAAATAATATGAAAATGATCACAACTTATCGTAACATGGACCGTACATTTATTTATTTATTTATTTTTAATTTTCTAATAACGGTGGTCCGTTGTCTTCTTTATAAAGCAAGAGTGAGCCAATGACTTTGACAATTGAAAAACTTTTGTTTTAAGTAAAAGACAACTGAAATCTTTGAATATTGTCCAAATTTTACATCGAGTCCCTACACTATACGTTTTTTATGGATTTAATCATTTATTACAATTTGGTCACTTCTAATTCCTTCACTTATTGAAATGTATGTTCTTAAGTGGAAGGCTAACTTTTTTCTGTTAATTCTGTGAAATAATTTGACGTGATTTAATTTTTTCAATTTTTGACCAAAAAAAATGTATATTCATTTGTTTTTCAATTATCAAATAAATGTGAAAAATAAAACCCTTATATTGTAAGTTATAACCGGACGTCTCTTCAAATTAAGGTAAAGTATGAGCTACTTTGAGCACATTAGTTCCCTGATGACTCTTAGCTTCCATGCATATTGGAGTACGGATTTAATACATAATGACTTTATGGCTTAATTTTCTTGGATTTGAAGTTCAATAAAATTTTGGTCAAATTTATGAGAAGAGATTTTAGTGATATTGACCAATCCATCATATTTGGTAAACTTTCGTTTAGTCCCTTCAAGTCGATTCTAATTGTTTTCTAGATTGACATCTGCAGTGGTATATCTAGGGGAGTTGGCACAGGCCTTGACCACCTTTAAAATAAAAAATCTTTGCGTTTAGACTTTTTAAAATTTTTAAAATTTTAAATTAGTAAAGGTAAAATTGTACTTTGCCCCCTAATTAATAAAATTTGATTTAATCTTTTAAAAATTATAAAAAAAAATAAGGTATTCAAATAGTGAAATTGTATTTTTACTATAATAAAAATTACAATTTAATTTTGATCCCAAAGTTACATCTTAAAATTACATTTGTATATAAGCTTGAAACACATAGATTTTGATTTAGTATAAATTTACATATGTAATTTTGATTTAATTTAATTTAATTTAATTTTTAAAAATCATTAATATCATTATCCGACGCATTGCATTGTAATTTGTTTACATATTGCACACAAATAGTTTTGTTATGCCATATCCACGATGTGGGCAAAAGAAACATTTTATGTAAATTTTTTTTTTTTTTTTAAATTTATTGTTAAGGTTGAGTGGTAAGAAAACTTGATATAAATCATATTAAACACTTGTTTAATCCTTAAATATGTGTTTTTATTTATTTTTTTAAAAATTATATGAAAGTATGAAAAGACAAAAACACAATCATAATAATATTAATTATCATTTAAAAGAAATGATATATTATTCTTTTCTCAATTAAGTTGGTACTTACTTAACCCGTGACATCAACTTAGTCAGAGATTTTATAATAAGTATAGATATTTATAATGAAAATAAGTTATTATCTTTAAATATATAAATGAATAAAATCAAAATTTTGTGTATACATTTAAATTATAATCAAAATTTTATATATACAATTATTTGAGTGAATTGGGTTTAATTTAATCAGATTTTTTTGATTTTTTTTGAACCGTCCATAATAAAGTATGAATGTTGTATTTTAAATAGGTTTAATTGCATTAAATCTTTTCAAATTAGGGCTTAAATTTTAATTTGGTATAAACTTCAAAACACTTTAATTGAATTACAAAAATATCAATGTTGTATTAATCGGGTCTTTCCATTAGTCTAACGTTAACTTAAGTGTTGAATGACAACTCAAATATGACAAGGAGCATATATAAAACAACGTGGATTAATTTTTAAACACGTGTATACTTATTGCATAGACAATTTAGATCTAACGTGTTAAAAAAATTATAATATCATTAAAATTTAAGAGATTTTTTTAACATATTAGTTACAAATTACTCATGTGATAAGTATAGATGTGTTTTAAATTTGATTTACTTAAGAATTGAGTTAATACTTGATACCCAAGCCAACAACTAGGTTGACGAAAGGAATAGATCGATATGCTATTGATAATTTGAGAATTCAATTTGAATGTTTTGAAGTTTATAGACTAATTTAGAATATGGGTCATAGTTCAAAAACATCCAATGTAATTAACCCGTATAAATATATAATTTTATGATATTTGATTGAAAAATCGGTAGTAAAAAAAGTGACGCGGAATGATGTATAATCATGTAAAGTAGTTGAATCTCATGTGATGGTTTGATGTTTACAATGTTCACCACCCTATGTGTGACTTGAATTCTAGTCGCATTAATCGTGTTTGTTGTTCAAATTTTATCCTATTTTTACATTTCACCAAAAAATTAATGTAAAGCGATTATAGCTAAAACCAACGTCCAATGGTTAACTTCAAATTTTGAAAAATTTTCATCATGTATTTTAATTTATTTTGAAAATTTTTATTAAAATCTTTCAAAATTTTGAGAAATTTTAATCAAGTCTCTAAAAGTTTTGTAATTTTTAATTAGACCCTAATTTTTTTGAAAGTTCTTATTAACTCCATCATAATTTTTTAAAACTTTAATTGAACCCTTCATTTAAAAAAAATCTTATTAAGTTTCTAATATTTTTGAAAATTTTAATGACATTTTCTGAATTTTTTGTAAATTTTAAGCAACACCTTAAAACTTAGGGTGTTTGATAAATCATTGAAAATTTTCATTTTTAAAAAAATTTAACATTTAATTTTTTAATTGCGGTTGATAATCATATTAACTTTTTACTTAATATAAAATTTCAACAAAAAAGTGTTGAACATTGTAACACCCCATACCCAATTCATCCGTATAAACCTGGTATAACAGTATTACATACGATGCCAAAACGAAATAAATGAAAACCGAATAGTTTTTCAATTAAACAATGATGATTTGACTCATTTAAACCAAAGCCATTTAAAACAATCATATAAGAACATTATTGGATCATAAAACGTGTTTAAAAATAGTTAAAATATTACTTTTGCTCAAAACAAAGCAAAATATCGATATCTGATATGATGGTATCGATACTTTATGAAAAGTGTCTATACCAGAATTAAAATCGATACCAAAATAGCATTCTGGAATCTGAAAAATCTCAATTTTGATGAAAATATCGATACCTTAAGGTTAGGTATCGATATTTTTACCCGAATATCGATACCAACTTTGAAAACGAGATCAAGAGGGCATTCTATCATTTAGGTATCGATATCAATAGAGGTATCGATATCCACTCTATTGATATCAATAACTCTGTTAAATTTACATAAAATCAGTTGAAAAATTCAGTAAAAACCTTCTGCAAAATTTAAAACTCATCTCAACATTTTAAATCAACTAAGAGACATCAAAATTACTCAAGTATCTCCAAAATTGAGCACTACCACAATACCAACATGTTACTAGATTAAACATACTTAAAATAGCAATGACAATACAAATATAAGACTAAATGTTCCATTACAAAATTCCAACCCAATGGAAATTCAAAATAATATTCAAGCTCAATTACTTAGGGAACTTTTGAGCAACATATGTACATGCCATTTTAACTCAAAATATAAATACTTAAATTTGAAGCTCTTCAAAAGTGATGTGATGAGAGGTTTCCTAGCCCGAACTTAACTTCACAAGACTAAATGTACTTACGCTTTGAAATGAACGCTTTAAAAACGGTGAAAGCTTAGTAAGCATTACAAGAGTAATTAAACAATATGTTTATACTACCATAAATAAACTCAAGAGGTAAATTCATATAACTATATATTTATATACTTCCACACATAACTTAGCATAATTAAATACACCTTAAATAATTTACTTACCTTAATAGTGGTTATACTCACCATAATGCAAGATGTATTACTCTCATACACAAATCACATCTTTAACCCATAATAGACTATCATAAAACTTATCGGATATACGAAACAAGTACAAATGTGAATTACGATGCACAAATGAATATAGAGCACAGAAGTGCTAAACAGAGAGCACAAACATTCTAAATAAAGGAGAGCACAATACGTGCTAATAAACGGAAAGCACACTAGGATCCCTTAATGGCATGCCACTAATATCACAATAGTTTTAACTTGTCTACATGGGCACAAAATCTCATTTAACCATATTTCTCATAGTTAATATATCTCACACCATAATTACACACAAACACATCATCATATATTTTTCACCTATACTTTCTCTACTAATTCCATAACTTCACCATTTAATCACATATATATATATATATATCACATTCCTATCATGAGTAATTTATATACTAAAAATTATAAACATTTAAATAGAATAATTTTAATTTTTTACAGTTATAATACTTACAACAAAAAGGTTGGAAATTTCTTCTCTTCTCACTCTTTGGTCTTCTCCTTTCCCTTTCCTTCTTCTTGATTCTTCCCCTTCTTCTCTTTCTCTTAACACTTGAACATCCCAATCCTAACTTATGCTCTACTCTCTTCAACACTTCAAAGTGAGTTTTCTCAAGAGATTAAAGTAATTGCTAGCCTAATCTTTTGATTTCTTTAAAGAAATTTCGAAGAAAATAGAAGTAATTGGGGCTTAGGGGTTCAACAATGGTAGAAGGAGACAGAAGGGATAAAACAAAAGTTTGGGTGAAAGCAAATCGACAAGTGACGTTTTTTATTTGGAAGAAAATATGATATATTTCATCTTTTATTTTTTTTTTCTTTTATTCTCAATTTTTTTACACCATTAAAATTGCTAAAGAGTCCCTAGACATCCATCCTTACACATTTACTAAGTTATTTACTCTTTTATCTCTCATTAATCACTATAATGACTCATCCTCCACTATACTAAAATTTTCTCCATAATTAAAGAGTATTTTTTTATTTCCAAATTTTCTTATTAACTATAAATACTCTTTAATTAAATACTGAAATTCTCATTTATCCTATTTCAACAGCATGCTCTAACTCTTGACTTGATCTAAATAATTTCTAATTCCGGGTTAAAATGTGGATGTTACAAACATGGTAAGTAGATAACTACTTATCACATAAAGTGGAAAATATTAAGTTGATTTTGTTTTTCAAAATCTTATTTTTGCATGTAAGCTTCCTTTTGCAAGTGATCTTAGAGATGATTTGGTTGTCGTTCTCTCTAGTTTGACGAATGTTCGATTCTTTTGTCGATTTTTGCTCGCTGCTTTGAATCATCCGGGGATGATTTTCTTCTCATATTAAGTGCTTGCAATACTCCAAATATGTCATGCTTGAGTTGTGACAAAGCTAATTGTCAACCTGTCATAATATTCTATTGATGTTGAGGCTAAAACCTTTGTTGTGTTGATAAAGTTTATCCTTAATTCACAATTTATGACGAGTGCAGTTATTTTTTTCCTTAAATTGTATGGTTTCATCCATTGAATGAATTAATAAATTTATCATTAAAAAAATAATAACATAAATATTAAAATTAAATTCACTTAATTATATATATATATATAATACAATGGTTTAGGTGCAGTATTAACATGTAGTTGCACATAAACAACTAGGTTTAACCAACAAAAGATGTAAAGGAAGAAAACAGATACAACATTTCTCACTAGTAAACAAGAAAGATGAATATTTATTACTTGTAATATTCCTCTTGGGTTGGAGACTAAACATGGGACGGGGTTGTATTAGGCGGTGTCGGCGCTCCGACCGGCTATTCTCGGCGAACTTCAGGCTCGTTGAGTGCATTTTTCTTTTCGTTCTCGTTCCACTTTGACGAGTAATAATGTTCCTCGGTTGATCTCGCTACGTCTTTCGACGGCGGAAGGAACATGCTTCCCCATTGCAGGAAATGGACCAAGCTGATGGGCAAGGTGCAACCACATCTTATTGGTACCTCAGGCCAAGCCAATTATCCGATTGGATCAGGGTCTAATCTAGGGGAAACTGCTGCGAACCCCATTAATCCCGACCTTGATGAAATTATGGAGGCAGAGAAAACAAAATTGAAAGTTTCCAAATAGATAGAGGAGCGGTACAAGTGGTTGGAAGATAAGGTCAAAGCAATGGAAGAGGCTAACAACTGGTGTGGGATAGATGCTAAGGAACTAAGCCTAGTTCTAGACTTAGTGCTGCCCCCAAAATTCAAAGCTCCAAAGTTTGAGAAATATAATGGGACAAGTTACCCAGAAGCTCATATCACTATGTTCTATCGAAAAATGACAGGATACTTTCATAATGACCAGTTATTGATCCACTATTTCCAGGACAGTTTGGTAGGATCCGTGGCAAAGTGGTACAATTAGTTAAGCTGTGCAAAGATCAGTTCATGGAAGGACCTGGCCCAAGCCTTTATGAAACAATACGGTCATGTTACTGACATTACTTCGGATAGAATCACCTTGCAAAATATGGAGAAAAGGTCGAGCGAGAGTTTCAAGCAATATGCTCAACGATGAAGAGATATGGCCACCCAGGTACAACCGTCATTAACGGAGAAAGAGACGACCATGCTTTTCATTCACACGCTAAAAGCACCATATCTCAACCATTTGTTGGGAAATGCTACGAGAAGTTTCTCGAACAAGGTTATGTCTAGAGAAATGATAGAAAGCGCAATTAAGAGCGGTAAGATTGACACTGGAGAGAATGGAAAAAGAACAACCCCCAAAAGGAAAGAAGCTGAGGTAAACAACGCAGGCATGTACAGGCCAAATTATGCGAAGTTAATCATGATGACGCAATCTAAAACCCCTGTAAGCAATTATCAAAATCTACTGAAGTTGGAACCAAGCTCAAGAAGAAACACTGAAAGAATTCAGTTCACTCCTATTTTGGTGACAAATAAAGATCTTTACCAGCAATTATATGACCAAAATACAGTGGCCCTATGCTACACGGTGCCAGTATAATCACCTTTTTCGAAATGGTACGACGCCAATGCTCAATGCAAATTCCACGAAGGAGTAATTGGACACTCCATCGAAAACTGCTTCGCTTTCAAGAAGATAGTGGAAAGATTAATTAAAATGAAGCGTTTAAGATTCAATGAGCTATCTGGACCAAAAGCTGGGAACCCTTTACCTGCCCACCCTGATCAGGGGGTGAATGCGATTACAGGAGCAAAAGGTAAAAGGGTTAAGACTAATATCGGAGAGATCAAATCACCTTTGAAATGGGTATGGCGTCAAATGATAAACAAAGGAGTGATCGCGCGAAATGGTAGAGATATGATGATAACGACCAAGAATTATTGCGACTTCCACAATGCTGAGGGACACGAGATTCAACACTGTGCGAAGTTCAAGGTTCTGGTACAGGATCTGATGGACCGTAAAGAATTGGAGTTCTTTGAAGAAGAAGAAGAGGCGGAGGATATTTGTGCCTCTGAAGAAAAAGGGATGAACAAGCCTGATCACTCTGTGATAATTATCTCTACGTCCACGAGTACTGAGACAAGAAGACAAGCGACACCTTGTGTTATCATACGAAAACTTATACCGTCTCCCTATGAAGATAGCAAGAGAGTTCCTTGGAATTACGGGTGTAACATAATAACTCCCAAAGATGAGCAATCCCAAAAAGATGTAAACCTTGTTGCCCGTAGTGAGAAATGTTATGACTTGAAAGAAGAGAAAAAAGAAGCTACAAAAGGAAAAGCCTTGGCAATTAAATCAGAAGAAAAAGATACTGATAAGCCTAAGCCGGTAAATAAGCCAGTAGTAGAAAAAGAAGCGAAAGAATTCTTAAAATTCTTGAAATATAACGAGTCAGTGTGATCGAGCAGTTACACAAACAACCGGTACGCATATCAATCTTAGCCTTGCTGCTAAGTTCAGAAACCCACCGCAATGCACTAATGAGGGTGCTCAACGAAACATATATGGCTAATGACATATCTGTGTGTAAACTGGATCGCCTGATTAATAACGTCAACGCTGTCAACTTTATTTTTTTTAGTGACGACGAGACACCGTTTGGGGGAATAGAGTCGACAAAGGCTTTGCACATCACTACTTGCTGCAAGGGGTATACTTTAC
Organism: Kokia cookei; assembly: GCA_039519145.1. Lineage (NCBI taxonomy): Eukaryota > Viridiplantae > Streptophyta > Magnoliopsida > Malvales > Malvaceae > Kokia > Kokia cookei. Next base: position 34,379,441 of record CM076900.1, on the reverse strand, counting down.
CCGGAGTGCTCATTGATAATGGTTCAACTTTAAATGTATTGCCACTAGCCACCCTAAAAGGATTTCGATAGCTCTTACATGAAGACATGTCACAACATAGTCAGAGCTTTCGACAGAACAGAAAGAGGAGTGATAGGCCGAATTGAAGTACCATTGCAGATAGGCCCGAATACCTATAAGGTGGACTTCTTGGTAATAGACATTAAGCCCTCCCACAATTGTTTATTGGAGAAACCCTAAATCCATTCAGCGGGGTGGTACCATCCTTACTTAATCAGAAGCTTAAACTTGTAACCGAAGGAAGATTGGTTACAATAAATGCAGAGGAGGATATTATCGTATCTGTGACAAGTGATGTCCTATACGTAGAAAGAAACAAAGAAGCGGTGGAATGCTCCTTTCGTTCGTTAGAGTTTGTTAATGACACATTCATCGTAGAAGGAAGTAAAATTCTCGAACCGAAGTTATCACGAACCACAAAGATGGGGTTACGATTGACAATTGAAAAATGGGCATTACCATGAAAAGGGCTTGGGAAACATCTGCAAGGGATAATCAATGCACCAGCACCACCAGGAAAGTGGGACCGCTTCAGGCTCGGATACAAGCCAGATGTGAAGGAAAAGAAGAAAGAGATGGAAAGGAAGCGAGAGATGAGAAAAGCACGACTGGTCGGGGAGGAAATCAAATGGGAGCCGATAACCTTTCCTCATATATAAAAAACTTTCGTTTCCAGTGGAATAAGGTTTAAAGAAGAAGAGAAGACTGGAGGAGTTATAATGGATTTGGACATTAATGTCATATCTAAAGAAGGCGAAGGAAGGAGTTTATCACAAATTTGCCTATACGCACCGAAAGCATTCTAGACAACTGGACGAAAGAGGAGCTCCTTGTAGCCTTTAAGATCATTTCAGAGTAATACTCGACGCATATCTATCATTCTATGCCCGAGAGCGATAAAGATATTTTGTAAAGGGCATTTGACTTTTATCCATTATCTTAATGAAAATGCATTTTGTCCCCTTTCAACAAATATCTCTTTATAATTCTTTCATTCTAATTCAAACAATTTGTTTACCCTTAACCTACACAAATTAATCATTCTTGAATTTTGTATACATACACTCATACTCATACCATACAATAATTCTTAAATTTACTTTGTTCATTGGATCGCTCTCATTCTTTGGACAGATCCTTGGATATCAATAATATGAGCAACACTGACTGTGAACCTCATTTTAAGAGAGATATGTGTCTCGAAGTACCTCAGGACTTTGAAGATGACCAAGATAGTAACTTATCTCCTGATTTGTTGCGAATGATGGAATAAGAGGAAAAACAGATCTTGCCCCATAAGGAGTTAGTCAAAACTGTGAGCATAAAGGATGAATATGAAAAGAAGAAAGTGAAAATTGGAATCAGCATCTCGGTAGAAACACGAAAAGATCTTATTGAGCTGCTAAGAGAGTTCAAAGACGTCTTCGTCTGGTCTTACCAAGACATGCCTGGGCTAAACACCGATATTGTAGTCTATAAACTCCTGGTAAAAGAGGAATGCAAGCCCGTCCAACAAAAACTCCGTTGGATACGACCAGATGTGTTGCTAAAAATAAAATAAAAGGTTCAGAAGCAGTTTGACGCGGGTTTCCTCTAAGTGGTTAATATTCAGAATGCATTGCCAACATAGTCCCCATCCCCAAAAAGGATGGGAAAGTACGCATGTATGTGGATTACCGAGACTTGAACAAAGCCAACCCAAAAGACAACTTTCCACTACCTCACATTGATACTCTAGTAGATAATACGACAGGTCATTCCTTTTTCTCTTTCATGGATGGCTTCTCTGGGTATAACCAAATAAAGATGGACCCTGAAGATATGGCAAAAACTATATTCGTCACAATGTGAGAAACATTTTATTATAAGGTGATGCCATTCGGGCTTAAAAATGCAGGGGCAACATATCAAAGAGCCATGGTGACATTATTTCATGATATGATGCACAAGGAAATTGAGGTCTATGTCGATGACATGATCGCAAAGTCTCGAATTGGGGAAGAACATGTAAAGGTATTGGGAAAGTTGTTCTTGAGATTAAGGAAGTTCCAGCTCAAGTTGAACCCAGCAAAATGTATTTTTGGGGCTACTTCAGGCAAGTTGTTAGGTTTTATGGTCAGTTAAAGGTGGATTGAGATCGATCCAGACAAGGTTAAAGCCATACAAGAATTACCCCCACCATGTACGTAAAAAGAAGTTCGAGGTTTCCTCGGGAGGTTGAATTACATCGCTCGGTTCATCTCACAATTAACTGAGAAATATGATCTCATGTTTCTCTTCTTAGAAAGCACAATCCAAGTATGTGGGATGATGAGTGCCAAAGAACTTTTGACAAGGTTAAGCAGTATTTGTCTGATGCTCCGGTCTTAGTACCACCAAGTCCCAACAAGCCATTAATCTTGTACTTAGCAGTTTTTAAGAATTCTATGGGATGTGTCTTGGGCCAACACGACGAGACTGGAAAAAAGGAAAGAGCCATATACTACCTTAGCAAAAAGTTTACCAACTGTGAAGCAAGTATTCATAAATAGAAAAGTTATGTTGTGCGTTGGTTTGGACTACCCGAAGATTACCACAGTACATGATGTACCACACAACTTGGTTAATCTTGAAATTAGATCTTCTTAAATACATGATGGAGTTAACTGCATTGAAGGAAGAATGGCTAGATGACAAATTATGCTTTCAGAATTTGATATAATCTATGTAAGTCAAAAGGCAGTGAAAGGAAGTGCAATAGCAGATTTCGTAGCCAGTAAAGCTCTGGAGGATTATGAGCCAATAAATTTTGAGTTTCCAAATGAGGACCTAATGTATATTGCAACCACCGAAGAGGGGACCGCGACAGAGCATCATGACGATTAAACTTTAATGGTGCTTAAAATGCCGTAGGTAATAAAATCGGGACAATCTTAGTATCACCAAAAAGAGACCATTATCTATTCACAAGTAAACTCGACTTCGATTGCACAAACAATATGGCAGAGTATGTGGCATGGATTCTGTGGATTTAAGTAGCCATAGATCAAGGGATCAAGGATTTGAAAATATATGGAGATTCAGCATTGGTAATTTACCAGCTCAAGGGAGAATTGGAGACAAGAGACTCCAAGTTAATTGATTATCAAAATATGGTCCTTGAATTGATCAAAGAATTCGACGAGGTTACATTCCAGTACCTCCCACGTGAGGAAAACCAAATGGCTGATGCATTGGCTACTCTAGCCTCGATGATAAAAGTAAACACGCTAGAGGATATGAAGCCCATTCGAATGAGCATTTATGAGACTCCAGCCTATTGCTACGAGATCGAAGAAGAAGGAAAAGATGAACGTCCTTGGTACCAAGACATCCTCCAATATGTAAAAGACCGTAAATACCCCGAAGAAGCTACTGAAAATGATAAAAGGACATTGAGAAGGCTTGCAAACGAGTATGTCCTGGATGGGGAAATTTTGTATAAGAGAAGAAAGGATCAAGTGTTGCTAAGATGTGTTATTGCAATCGAAGCTAAAAAAATCCTAGAAGAAGTCCATTAGGGGATCTGCAAAACGCACGCTAATGGATTCAAAATGGCTATGCAAATCATGAGATTTGGATACTGCTGGTCAACTATGGAGAATGATTGCATCAACTATTCTAAGAAATGTCACAAATGCCAGATCTATGGAGGTAAAATTCACGTACCTCTATCACATCTGCATGTCATGACTTCTCCATGGCCTTTTTTTTATGTGGGGCATGAATGTTATCGAGCAGATTTCACCAAAGGCTTCTAACGGGCATAGATTCATCTTTGTATTCATTGACTACTTCACCAAGTGGGTGAAAGCTACCACTTATTCCAACGTTACAAAGTCCGCAGTCAGCAAGTTTCTAAAAAAGTAAATCATATGCTGATATGGAATGCCAGAAAAGATCATATCGGACAATGCAACTTGAATAACAGCACGATATCGGAGGTTTGTGAGCAATTCAAGATCAAACATCATAATTCATCTCCGTATCACCCAAAGATGAATGGAGCAGTGGAAGCGGTAAATAAAAACATCAAGAAGATCATTGCAAAAATGACAGAAACTTATAAAGACTGGCATGAAAAATTAGCATTCGCCCTCCTTGCTTATAGGACTTCAGTCAGAACGTCTACTGGGGTAATGCCATTCTCACTTGTATATGGGATGGAAGCCATTTTACCTATCGAGGTGGAGATTCCTTCTCTCCGAGTCTTGTCAGAGCTAAACTTGGACGAAGCAGAATGGATCCAAGCCAAATATGATCAGTTGAACTTGATTGAGGAAAAAAGATTAAGAGCCATCCGTCATGGTCAAATGTACCAAAAGCGAATGATGCGAGCTTACAACAAAAAGGTCCACCCAAGAGAATTCCACGAGGAAAATCTAGTCTTGAAGAAAATACTTCCAATACACAAAGACTCTCGAGAAAAATGGATGCCTAATTGGGAAGGGCCATATGTGGTGAAGAAAGCCTTCTCTAGAGGAGCTCTAATTTTGATTGAAATGGATGGCAAAGATCTATACAAGCCAGTGAATTCAGACTCGGTGAAGTAATATTTCGCCTAATAAAAAAGTGAAGAGGTCAGATGAAAACCCATGAAAGGGCATCCTGAAACCAAAGGGATTTTGAGTTGAAAACCCGAAAAGAGCAGCTCAAATGAAAAACAAAGGCGATCAATTATTCCTTCAAAAGTGACAATATAAAGAAATTTTACTTCTTGGGGTATTGACGAAGTACTCCAGGACCTCTGGATACATATCGAGTAGAAAGATGATCCTCAGATCAGAGAAACTCATATTTGATATCTAGGCATCAAATATTGTTCCTTGTAATTATTCGGTAATTTTTTTTATTTAGCCAACAATTCCTTGAGTTCTAACTCTAATATAATCTCATTCTTTTCCACACTACCCAAGTATTTTCATACCAAGATAATGGATAATAGACTAAAATCGCAAGAAAAGTAAGGATCCGCGAGTATTATTTTAAAAAGTTCCTAAATGTTACAAGGACCCTAAACAAGACCACCAGTTAAAAGAATCAAACCTGGAAAGAACGGTTCAAATTGAGAATCTGCCAAGTCATAGATTTGAGAAGATGTAAGGAGATAATCCCAAAGCTGAAGAAACTAATCTTTGAAAATTAACATTAATCATGCACATAAACTAATCTTTGAAAATTAACATTAATCATGCACATCCATCTAGTTAGGAGCATTCTGACTCATTCCGAGCATGACATCCTAAACAATCTAGCCTACCTAAAGGTCCATTTGAGCATATTCTATAGGTCTCAGTACCATTAAACATGAAGGGAAAGATTTAAGTCGCAACGGCGAATCTAGTACCATAAAAATATGGAGGGAAAGGTTTAAGTCGCAACGGCGAACCGTGTACCTCAGAAGCATAAATGGAAAGATTTAAGCCGTAACGGCGAATCCAGTACCACAGAGACGTGAAGGGAAAGATTTAAGCCGCAATGGCGAATCCAGTACCACAAAGATATGGAGGGAAATGTTTAAGTCGCAACGGTAAACCGTGTACCTCAAAAGCATAAAAGGAAAGATTTAAGCTGCAACGGTGAATCCAGTACCACAGAGACGTGAAGGGAAAGATTTAAGCCGTAACGGTGAATCTAGTACCACGAAGACACAAGGGAAAGGTTTAAGCCGCAATGGCGAGCCCTGTACCTTGAAGACACAAAAGGGAAAGGTTTAAGTCGTAATGGCGAACCTAATACCTCAGAGACATGAAGGGAAAGATTTAAGCCGCAATGGCGAATCCAGTACCACAAAGATATGGAGGGAAATGTTTAAGTCGCAACGGTAAACCGTGTACCTCAAAAGCATAAAGGGAAAGATTTAAGCCGTAACGGCGAATCCAGTACCACAGAGACGTGAAGGGAAAGATTTAAGCCGCAACGGTTAATCTAGTACCACGAAGACACAAGGGAAAGGTTTAAGCCGCAATTACTAACCCTGTACCTTGAAGACACAAAAGGGAAAGGTTTAAGTCGTAATGGCGAACCTAATACCTCAGAGACATGAAGGGAAAGATTTAAGCCGCAACGGCGAATCCAGTACCATGAAGACATATGGGAAAGGTTTAAGCCGCAACAGCGAATCCAGTACCATTAAAGGAAAGGGAAAGATTTAAGCCGTAACGACGAATTCAGTACCATTAAAACACAAAGGGAAAGGTTTAAGTCGTAATGGCAAACCTTATACCTCAGAAGCATGAAAGGAAATTTAAGCAAACGGCGGATTTTGTATCAGGCAGATTAAAGCAGCAACAGCAAATCTGATGCCATGATGAAGCAGTTGAAGCCATGACTGTAAAGCTTCTACATTGAAGTTGCAGTAGATTGGGTCAAGATAGCGAATCTTTATCTCTCTGAAGTTGTAGTAAAAACAAAATGAAGCCTCGACATCAAATCCTATTCGAGCATGCAGCAAAATTGGATAACGGATCTCACTCTCCCCGCGGTCGCAGTGGAGTGGAATGAAACTACCAGTCAAGTGCTATCATTTTGGAAGTAGTCAATAGTGGAGTCGGGATTCAACAGGATTGGACAAAATTGGTCTTCTTTTGGTCTTTGCTCCATTCTTGATTACACAGCAACGAGCAAAGAGGGGCAGCTGTTGAAGCCCAATTTTAACCGGGCCCGAGCTTTTGATTTTAAATTAGGTTTAAATTGGTTTTAAATTTATTTTTAAATTTAAATTTATATATTTTAAATTTAAATTTGCTTTAAATTTAAATTTAATTAAATTTGAAATGATTTTAAACTTAATATAAAATTAAAAAGCCCAAATAAAATGTCCAAATACAATTTGGAGAGACCAAAATTCTACAAGCCCAACTTGGCCCAATTTAAAAAAAAACTCAAATTACATTTAATCAACCTATATCCCTAACCCATTACAAACAAGCTTAAATAGGCCCAGACATCAAATAGGCCCAAGTGACCCAAAACCTATCCTAAACAGAAGCCCCAATCTACTGCATTGCATTGTTGTTACCTCCCTCCCAGCCAACCAAAGGTCGCCACGTCAGCACCAAGTTGTACCACCAGCAATTGAGATTGCCACCGCCACTACTATAGCCTCCATCACCGCACCTGCAAAAGAAGAAAACAAGACAGGCATTTAAATGAAAAGAACAAATTAGAATGATTGTATTAATGGCTATAAAGCCAGAATCTAAACAATTTGTAAAGGACTTTTTTTTTTCTTTGGTTGTTCATTCAAAAAAATCAATACCAAAGATAGTCTTTTAACAATACCATAGAGTATTCTAAAAAGTCAGAAACAGGAAGCAGTCGGCAGTAAACAGAGGCAACCGAGTAGCCATACCAAATAACAGAAACACAAGCCAAGGTCAGAAGCATCCAGGTCAGAAGGTACATTCAATGTATAGTTATTATCATTAATGAATTGAAGCTCTAACTCATCAGTTTCTAATATGCACTAATACGTATTTAATACTCCAAGTAGTATTTATTATCTTTTTATTTTTCAAACATATTAATAAATATCTTTATTAAATGACAATAATTTATAATAATAATAATAACAGTAGTAATAAATATAATAATAATGATTAATAATATTAATAAAAAAAAGAAATGGAAAGGTCGATCAGAGTTACTATCTTTTGATTGCGTCATTGCTGCCACGCCGGAACCCTTCTCCGACCCCTATCGGCACCTTGTCGGGACAAATCTTCGGAGTAAACATTGAAATAGGTTTAAGAAAATGGGAATCTAATCTCGTCAGAATAAAAAAGAATGAATCAAAGAGACAGTTTTCTCGTTTTGGAAACAAGAATCAAAAATGTTTTACTCTAAATCTAGTTACGACCTCATGCATGCGAACCCAGATCTAGTTTTGAAACAAACTAAAGATTTTTTATTTAAGGGTAAAACTTAGAATTTGAATGAAAAACGAAAGAGTTTTGAATGGAACAACAAAAAACATTTTTGAAAATAAAGAAAGAAAGGATGATTTTGCTTACCTGATCGATGGCGCGTGCGACGGTGGCGAAGGGGAGAGATCGAACAGCGATCGAGGCGATGATCGACAGCAGTAAATAACGGCGTGTGCCGACAACACGCGTCGGACAACGAGGTGAGGTTCGACCGAGGCTTGGTCGGCCATATGGGGAAAGGATAGGGTTTGAGAGAACTCCGAGATGATTTTTGGAAAAAGAATGGAAATAATAAAAAAAAAAAAACCTAAAAGGGACTTTATATTGACCCTCAAAACGACGTCGTTTTGAGTTTGACCCAGGCTCTGACCTGACCCGATCCGACCCAGGCCAAGGATTCGCGTGTTTTTATTAAATGGGATATTTATGCATTTGGTCCTTTCACTTTTTTTTATTTTTACAATTTGATCCTTTATTCAATTTAGTCCTTTAACCTTTTTGAAGCCCCAGAAGCTGCCACTTGTCAATATTTTGGTTTATTTATGCAATCGATCCTTCCCCTTTCATTTTTGATTCAATTTTGCCCTTAAATCAAGTTTTGTTTTATTACAAAATTGGTCCAGAAATTTTAAATGGTTTACAAATCAATCCTTTGACTTCAAGACGCTTGGGAAGCTATTACATGTCACTTGTTTTTGGTTTTATTACCCAAAGGTCCCTAAACTATCTAGAAATTACATTTTAGCCGTAAAACTTCCAAAAATTCCATTTTTTACCCCGATTTTCCAAAAATTACCATTTTACCCCCTAACTTCCAAAAATTCCCTTTTAACCTCGATTTCTCCAAAAATTAACATTTACCCCTAAACTTCCAAAAATTCCATTTTTTTATCCTGATTTTTCCAAAAATTACCATTTATCCTCGAACTTCCAAAAATTTCATTTTTGACCTCGATTTTCCAAAAATTACCATTTTATCCACGAACTTCCAAAAATTCCATTTTTGGCCTCGATTTTTCCAAAAATTATCATTTTATCCCTGGATGTCTAAAAATTTCGTTTTCGACCCCGAACTTCCCAAAATTACCATTTTGCGCCCTAAGTGTCTAAAATTACCATTTTACCCTCGGATATCCAAAAATCTTATTTTCAACTCCGATTGTTTTATTTTTTCTCTTCAATATTTGTATTTAAATTTTAATTATTATGCATTCGTATTTCGTATTTTTTATTTTTGTATATTATTTATCTGCTTAATTATTTTGCTTCGTGTTATCTAATATCCATTATTAACTGCTCACTCATATTAAACTCATATTTGTTTTCAAAATTATCTTCATGAAAACTTTAAATCAAGGCAATATTTTTTTATTTCGAATATTGAAAATTTGTGCATTAACTTACTAGGCACGACTTTTCTTCAAATTGGAATAATCGAATACCCTTAAATCGAGGCAATGTTTCTTTATCTCTAATTCTGAAAATTTGTGCCTTAACTTACTAGGTGCGACTTTTCTTCAAATTGAGATAATCGAACATCTTTCTCTAAAGTGTAAAAGGTTTACAACAAAGGAAAGCTCGTTATTTCTGGATCTCGAAATGTTATGTCCTAACTCACTGGACGTGATTTTCTGTCTCGATCACCTCGAAATAGTGGGACTTCCAAACAAAAATCGATTTCTTTTAAGCGTAACTCATGCATTCAAGGATTGTATTTTAAACTTTATTCGAGTTTTAAATTTTACAAATCAAGAACCGAAAGTAATCAATGTGGTACCAATTTTAGGTGTATGAGGGTGTTAACCCTTCCTCATGCGTAACCGACTCCCGAACTTGTTTTTTGGATTGCGAGGACCAAAATATTTTTCAAAACGGATTTTAAACGTTTTGTGGTGATCCAATCACACCAAATAAATGATTTGTGGCGACTCCCATTTTCCAATTTTAAAATAATTTTCGAAACATGTTTTCAAAAAAATGGTTTCGACATTATTAATTTCTTAAGATATTCCTTTTGGGCTTGTATTATTTAAATGATTTTATGGGTTAACTATGATGTATTCAAATATTATTCATATTCTAAATTAATTTTTAAAATTTAAAGTACTGTTCTAATTAAGTTATGTAAAGAGTTCTTTTTATAGAAAGAAGAAATGTTACAGATGAGTGAAATGAATGTACTGAGAGAAGGTAGAGAGGAACACTGAACACAACAATAAGTGATGATTTGTAAGGTGGAAGAAGACTCTATCTGGCTGAGGGAAAGGCTGAGCAAGGAAATAAATTGAGAGAATTTAAAGAATTCAAATGCCAATAATGTCAAAAGTTCTTTCACTAATTGTTAAAGACTCTTATTTATAGTGTCTAAAAAATGAGAATAACAAAGTTAACATTAAATAGGAATAAAGAGTGAGATTTCAGTTACAAAGGCATTAATATTCTTTTTTTTTTTTTTTTTTTTTTTATAATAAAGAGTTTAAGTTATAATGATAATGGGGATGATGAATAATGAGCAAGAGTTCACTATTTTTCCGAAAGAAAAAGAGAGAATCACTCAATGTTATAGGAAGTAGTTAAGAGGAAACTATCTCTATATCTGATCCACCGAGCTGAGCTCTCTAAAACGTCTCAAGAATGAAGACAACCCAAGAATCTTGTCATATTTCAGGGTTATTTCTACCTTTACTTTGGTGAAATGATACCCTATGAAACATCTTTCACAGAACATCTCTTGAAATGTAAGGGGATGGTTGTCATTTTCACTTTTGTAAATTTGAATTATGATTGGCAACAATTAAAGGTGTTCATATGTTTACTTGACTTGGTCGAACTCACTCACTTTGAATCGGGTTTGATAAAAATATCCTCAAAATTATTTGTTATTTTATAAAAATATTGGGCTTTTGATAATCGCACAACTGAATTAGATGTTGATTGAGGATGACACTAACTCAATTTAAGCTTTAAATAATAATTAAATAAATATAATTTTATATTAATATTTAGATATATTATAAATAACTTTTTATAATGGATCGACCTAAATTTGTTTTGAACAATTTTATTATATGTTCTGATCACATCTACTCTTTTTGACACAATAACTAAAACTATTCATAGTCTCTCCCAATCCATAAATAGAAGATAATTCCTTTCATGGGCACTTGAACCCACGTTCTCCTGCATTAACAATAATAAACATACCAATCGAATTAAAACTCAATCAACCAACCTAAAATTTTTCTTAAAACCAAGCATAAACTCAACCCAATACAATTCAACAACACCTCTAAATCTTTCGAGGTTTTCATCGTTGTCTATTTTTCTTCCACAAAATATACATTTAATTATATGTGCATATATATTATATCAAAAAGAAAATGATAGACGTTATTATATAATCATAAAAAAATAAGTCAATAGTTAGATAAAAAAATAATTATTATTTGAAATTGTAAAAAAATTGCCAAATAAATGTGAAGTTAATAAATTAAAATGTGATGAAAACGAACAAACTAACAAGACATGTGAGAGACAATTGAAAAGTCAAACAATAAAGCATTTTCTAATATTGCAACAATTGAAGTTGATTTTATTGGTGTGATATTTCGAAATTAAAAAAAATTACTTACTTCATAGCTAAGTAATTAAAAAAGATGATGTTGTAGTGAATTTAAATTTAACAACAACAAAAAAATAACAAATTTAAATAGTTGGATTCGAAGTTTGAAATTTAAAAAGTAAAAAGACTAATTATGATATAGTTTCTTTGTGTTTAATCTTTAAATTACTACATTTTAATATGATTGGACATGACATTTTTCTATTTATTTTATTGGTTTTGTTACTTTATCTTCCTTTATTATGAAACTTGCTTTTGAAATTTCTTTCTTTCTTTTTCTTTTTTTACTTTGGGCTGTTGATATTTGTTTGACTTTGAGCTTTTTATTTATTTAATTTAAATGTTCAATTTTATTATTTAAAAAAGAAAAAGAAAATATGAACTTTGGGCTTCTTTTTTCTATTTGATTGTAGCGAAGAATAAAATAAAGAAGTGTGAGATTAAGTTTGGAAAATTAATAAAATAAAAATATTTGTAATTTCCCATTTCAATATATTTTTACTATATTGAGCAATTTTTGGTTGGCGGTGAAAACTGGAATTAGTCATTCTAGGGGATTAAAAAGGGAAATATATTTTTATTAAGTGGGGGATTAAAAAGAGAAATATACTTTATTTTATTAAGTAGACAATCAAGCCTATCAATAATTATTAGTCAAACTATTTCAATAAGGGTAAACTAGTAATATAACAATCTATTTGTGAAATAAACAATTTGGTGGAAAAACCTACTAGCATTTGTCTTTTTCCTTAAGTTGAATGAAAAGAAAAGAAAAGAAAAACATCATTGAAAAGAAAGGAAGGCTCGGTTGGAAAAGAAAACCTTTTGCATGTAAGTGTTTTAGCTTGAATTTCTTGTTAATTTTTTATAATTTGGGATCCTTGAAGCTAAATTAAGCTTAATAAGGGGTCAAACTGAGATAAATGGTGACATGTTAGGGACTGATTTTTTATACTGTTAATGTTATTAAAAATGTTGGAAGTATTGATTAGTTTTGGATTGTGATTGAACTTTTTTGTGAGAGACTTTTTGCTAAATATTCATCTTTAGGGAGTTAGAAGTATGAAGAATAAATTAAAAGAGTAAAAGCTATAAATTTAATAGAATAATGGATTGTTAATGTGCAGCATAAATTCAGTTAGTTGAAAAATAAATTTAAGGGGGATTAAATAGTTAAGGCTTGAACAATGACCGAATTGTATATGAGAAAAAATATTAGGAATCAAATGAAAATTTTGTTGCTGTCCATGGGGAAAAACATTAGATGTCCAAAATTTAGGAATTTAAAATTCAATTTTCTATTTTCAGCTTATTTAATAAGTACATTGTTGATAATCTAAAGCTGTCCAAAATTTGACTTTTTAATATGTTATGTTGAATTTAATAATTGTATTATTGGAGATTTAATGTTGTCTAAAGCATGTGTTAATGTTGTTAAAATAAAATTTATTTTAATATCTTATGTCGAATTTAATGTTTGTAAACTTATGGTTTCAGCATGTAAATACGGGTTTGAAAATGCCAAATTTTTTTAAAAGGGGCCCAATTATTTTTTTACTCTAGGATCCCAAAAATATCAAGAACGGGCGTAGTTATACATCGATTTAAACTAATCCTATGTATATTAAACCTGAACCGGCGTAGAATTCGGCGGAGTCGGTGCTGATAAAACTACATTATTGTCCCGTTTTCCACGTTCGGATCTGCTATTTTCGGCAAACTTTACACTTCCTTCATGCAAACCCTTCGTTTTCTCATCTTCACTCCATTCTTTCATGTAGTAATATTCTTCGGTTGATTTTACAGGGTCTTTTGATGGCGGAAGGAACATGCTTCCCCATTGTGGGAAATGCAAGAATGCTACGGGTATGGTGCAAATGACAGCCGTTGCTCCCATCAACGAAAGGCCGGTGGCAGTGGAGAATCTAGAGCTGGAGAAAAACACTAGTTGCGTCAAACCCGAACCAAAGTTCCCGCCGGCGCCCGTGAGGCCCGATATGAGTCCCAACGACCGCCGCGAGACGAATGGGACGACACCGAAGGTCGCACCGCATGCGGCTTGGGTCCCAAGCGAGAAAAGGATCATTGCTAAGATGGCAATGGGGAGTGAGTCGGCTCGACCGAGCCAAATACAAAAGGCACCTCCTAGGGTTTGGAAGAACCAGAGGATCCATAGCCTGCCTCTCATACCGAACAATCTTGCGGCTTTATCGGAGGCGTAACCACCGAAGGGACGAGCAAAGAAGTTGGCCATGCCGAAGCTTGCTGCTATAGTCCCGGCCGTGTGGATTTTAAGGTTAAATCTATCGTAAAAATATCCAGAGATGACATTATTAATAGTCAATTCAATGCCCATTGAGAAGCCATAAAGGAGGAAAAAGATCCATGTTCTATAGTTGGTGACAGCATATCGAAAAAGCTAAACAAAGAAAACAAAATCAGGTCAGCACCATATGTAAGAATAACTTGCTCGGGTTTAAATTTTTCTGGATTAAGGACTTCACCTTGGAGAACTTGTCTTTGGAAACTTTGCCATTCTTTTGAAGGGCAGCAAGGTTACCATCAGGCAAGTCTTGGCCAAGTGCTAGGACCAAGATGCCCATAATGACATGGAACCAGCCAGGGATGAAAAAGGCAATCCTCCAAGCAGTGAAAGGGGTTGCACCAGCTAGCTGGATTAATTGAAAAGCTAAGGGCATCAACAGTTGAGTCACACCACCACCCATGTCACCCCATCCACCAGCACACCCATTCACAAGCCCTATGATCTTCCCATTGAACATTATGGTGGTCCAGTACTGACACGACACGAACGTGGCGAGGGCGAAACCGATCATGAATCGGATCGCCAAGTACCCCTGTGCATCGGCAACGAAGGACATGCAAAAAACGGTGGGGGCCGATAACAATAGGAGAAAGGCAGTGCCGTATCTTGCACCAATTAGGTCACAAACAGCACCCATAACCAGCCTGGAAAATATACTCCCAGAAACTGAAGCAACCCCAGCATTCCCAATATCTGCTTGTTTCAAATCCAGGTTGTCTCGGATGATGGGAACCAAGGGTGCTGCAGCGAAAGTGGAGATGAAACAAGCGAAAAAGGAGATCCAAGCAAGGTGAAACGCTCTCATGTGAGGCTTAGCAAATGAAAAGACTTTGAAAGCTGTGGCTCTATGCTCTGAATCAACGGGCAAAGCAAATTTCGCCATGGTGCTATCAGTTAGGGCACTTGATGATGGCGTAACTGAGAAGGCAAATGTTTGCTCTCTACCCGTTAGTCCACCATGCATTGAAGTCCCTAAGGAACCTTCATTTTCAGCCATTTTTTCTTGATTCTCTGTTATGCAAAGAAAACAAGAAAATTGCTTTGTTTAATGTACTTGGGGAGGAGAAGATATGGGTATTTATAATTGAGCTAAGGCAAGGAACATGCACATGGTGTGGTATTGGTTGATTATAAAAATGCACTTGAAAGAAAAAACAATGAAATGAGTTTACAAAAAAACTTTTGAATAAAAGTGATTATATAAATCATTTATATAATTTTTTTCTATAGAAAATATATTATGCTTGAAAATTGAAATATTATATGGTATAGAGAAGCATTATTGGTCCCTTCGTACACCTAGCCATGACCAACCATCCAAGTTTTTACTTTGAAGTAATTGGTTGCTCGAGAAGTAAAATTAAAAACTCAACTCAAGTTTGAGTCTATTCGATTTATTAACATAATCGGTATTTATGGTTGTCTCTCCAATTATATTAACTTATTACTATTACACCCAAAATTTATCGATAAATTTTTATAAAATATTTAATTACACTATGATTATTTATTTATTTATTATTAAATTTGAGTTCAGATCAATTTCGATATTAATTTTATCTAAAAATTTTGAAATTAAACCTTTTTGACTTCAAGTTTTTAAAATTCTTATCAAACCAAAACTTGAATAAGTTAAGACTTTAGTTTTCTAGAGTCAGGTTTTAGATTAGGCTCATTTATTCATATTATTGTAAATGATGGTAGTAGGAAGATTGATTATGTGGAGGTGTTTTGCTTTCTCGTATTTTTCAGGTGATTTTATATTATTAATTTCTTAAGATATTCCTTTTGGGCTTGTATTATTTAAATGATTTTATGGGTTAACTATGATGTATTCAAATATTATTCATATTCTAAATTAATTTTTAAAATTTAAAGTACTGTTTTAATTAAGTTATGTAAAGAGTTCTTTTTATAGAAAGAAGAAATGTTACATATGAGTGAAATGAATTTACTGAAAGAAGGTAGAGAGAAACACTGAACATAACAACAAGTGATGATTTGTAAGGTGGAAGAAGGCTCTATCTTGCTGTGGGAAAGGCTGAGCAAGGAAATAAATTGAGAGAATTTAAAGAATTCAAATGCCAATAATGTCAAAAGTCCTTTCACTAATTGTTAAATAATCTTATTTATAGTGTCTAAAAAATGAGAATAACAAAGTTGACATTAAATAGGAATAAAAAGTGAGATTTCAGTTACAAAGGCATTAATATTTTTTTTTTTTTTTTTTTTATAATAAAGAGTTTAAGTTATAATGATAATCGGGATGATGAATAGTGAGCAAGAGTTCACTATTTTTCCAAAAGAAAAAGAGAGAATCACTTAATGTTATAGGAAGTAGTTAAGAGGAAACTATCTCTATATCTGATCCACCAAGTTGAGTTCTCTAAAACGTCTCAAGAATGAAGACAATCCAAGAATCTTGCCATATTTCAAGGTTATTTCTACCTTTACTTTGGTGAAACGATACCCTATGAAACATCTTTCACAGAACATCTCTTGAAATACAAGGCAATGGTTGTCATATTCGCTTTTGAAAATTTGAATTATGATTGGCAACAATTAAAACTTGACTTGGTCGACCTCACTCACTTTGAATCCGGTTTGATAAAAATATCCTCAAAATTATTTGTTATTTTATAAAAATATTGGACTTTTGATAATCTCACAACTGAATTAGATGTTGATTGAGGATGACACTAACTCAATTTAAGCTTTAAATAATAATTAAATTAATATAATTTTATATTAATATTTAGGTATATAAATAACATTCTATAATGGATCGACCAAAATTTTTTTTGAACAATTTCATTATAAATTTTGATCATATCTACTCTTTTTGACACATAATTAAAACTATCCATAGCCTTTCTCAATCCATAAATAGGTGGATAATGCCCTTCATGTGCACTTGAACCCACGTTCTCCTGCATTAACAATAATACCCATACCAATCGAACTAAAACTCAATCAACCAACCTAAAATTTTTCTTAAAACCAAACATACACTCAACCCAAAACAATTCAACAACACCTCTAAATCTTTCGAGGTTTTCATCATTGTCTATTTTTCTTCCACAAAATATATATTTAATTATATGTGCATATATATTATATCAAAAAGAAAATGATAGACGTTATTATATAATCATAAAAAATAAGTCAATAGTCGGATAAAAAATAATTATTATTTGAAATTGTAAAAAAATTCCCGGATAAATGTGAAGTTAATATAATCTGAGGAAACAATAAATTAAAATGTGATGAAAACGAACAAATTAACAAGACATGTGAGAGATAATTGAAAAGTCAAACAATAAAGCATTTTCTAATATTGCAACAAAACAATAAATTAAAATGTGATGAAAACGAACAAACTAACAAGACATGTGAGAGACAATTGAAAAGTCAAACAATAAAGCATTTTCTAATATTGCAACAATGGCTGCCAACAAAAATAAATTAAAATATTACCGTAAAAACAACTGTGAGGTTAGACTCTCGAAAAACTTGGATTATTCTTATTAATATCCCCAACTACTATGGACTCTGTTACACTACTTTTCTTTGGTTTATTATTATAATCTAAATAAACAATAACAGTGAGTTAAGTCTTAGTTTGATTAATATCGATATTATTATCATTTATCAATGTAAAAAAATGTGAATTCGAATATGCTGAAGTGTATTATTTTTATTTAAAAATTAAAGAAATATTATAAATAATTTTAATACATTAAATATCTCCAAAATATTTTTATAGGAATTTATAACTTGTAAAATGGTGGGTGTCTTGAGTTTCATATTTTATTATAATAATAATAATAATAATAATTAAAAAAGTGAAAAATGATGAAGCAATTGTGATCTGTACGGCTTCGAATACATGAGCAAGCGTTGAATATGTACTTTGATGCGTACCCTTTGAGTTCATTATCATTTTCATCATCAACTTGGGAGGCTTCAGATCATGCGTAGTTGTCATGATGTGTCACCCTTCCTCCATTTTGGCAATTCTATAAGAGATATCCTTATCCTATGTTGATCAAAATGCAATTTGTCTACTATAAAAAATTTAAAAAATTTTGATTTCATACAAAATGTTTAACTACCGTCGTCTAATAATTTGTCTATTTTATATAAAAAAACGTATAAAATAAAATAATATGAAAATGATCACAACTTATCGTAACATGGACCGTACATTTATTTATTTATTTATTTTTAATTTTCTAATAACGGTGGTCCGTTGTCTTCTTTATAAAGCAAGAGTGAGCCAATGACTTTGACAATTGAAAAACTTTTGTTTTAAGT
Organism: Kokia cookei; assembly: GCA_039519145.1. NCBI lineage: Eukaryota > Viridiplantae > Streptophyta > Magnoliopsida > Malvales > Malvaceae > Kokia > Kokia cookei. The sequence goes on along the minus strand of CM076900.1, from coordinate 34,361,170 downwards.
AAAAGACAACTGAAATCTTTGAATATTGTCCAAATTTTACATCGAGTCCCTACACTATACGTTTTTTATGGATTTAATCATTTATTACAATTTGGTCACTTCTAATTCCTTCACTTATTGAAATGTATGTTCTTAAGTGGAAGGCTAACTTTTTTCTGTTAATTCTGTGAAATAATTTGACGTGATTTAATTTTTTCAATTTTTGACCAAAAAAAATGTATATTCATTTGTTTTTCAATTATCAAATAAATGTGAAAAATAAAACCCTTATATTGTAAGTTATAACCGGACGTCTCTTCAAATTAAGGTAAAGTATGAGCTACTTTGAGCACATTAGTTCCCTGATGACTCTTAGCTTCCATGCATATTGGAGTACGGATTTAATACATAATGACTTTATGGCTTAATTTTCTTGGATTTGAAGTTCAATAAAATTTTGGTCAAATTTATGAGAAGAGATTTTAGTGATATTGACCAATCCATCATATTTGGTAAACTTTCGTTTAGTCCCTTCAAGTCGATTCTAATTGTTTTCTAGATTGACATCTGCAGTGGTATATCTAGGGGAGTTGGCACAGGCCTTGACCACCTTTAAAATAAAAAATCTTTGCGTTTAGACTTTTTAAAATTTTTAAAATTTTAAATTAGTAAAGGTAAAATTGTACTTTGCCCCCTAATTAATAAAATTTGATTTAATCTTTTAAAAATTATAAAAAAAAATAAGGTATTCAAATAGTGAAATTGTATTTTTACTATAATAAAAATTACAATTTAATTTTGATCCCAAAGTTACATCTTAAAATTACATTTGTATATAAGCTTGAAACACATAGATTTTGATTTAGTATAAATTTACATATGTAATTTTGATTTAATTTAATTTAATTTAATTTTTAAAAATCATTAATATCATTATCCGACGCATTGCATTGTAATTTGTTTACATATTGCACACAAATAGTTTTGTTATGCCATATCCACGATGTGGGCAAAAGAAACATTTTATGTAAATTTTTTTTTTTTTTTAAATTTATTGTTAAGGTTGAGTGGTAAGAAAACTTGATATAAATCATATTAAACACTTGTTTAATCCTTAAATATGTGTTTTTATTTATTTTTTTAAAAATTATATGAAAGTATGAAAAGACAAAAACACAATCATAATAATATTAATTATCATTTAAAAGAAATGATATATTATTCTTTTCTCAATTAAGTTGGTACTTACTTAACCCGTGACATCAACTTAGTCAGAGATTTTATAATAAGTATAGATATCTATAATGAAAATAAGTTATTATCTTTAAATATATAATTGAATAAAATCAAAATTTTGTGTATACATTTAAATTATAATCAAAATTTTATATATACAATTATTTGAGTGAATTGGGTTTAATTTAATCAGATTTTTTTGATTTTTTTTGAACCGTCCATAATAAAGTATGAATGTTGTATTTTAAATAGGTTTAATTGCATTAAATCTTTTCAAATTAGGGCTTAAATTTTAATTTGGTATAAACTTCAAAACACTTTAATTGAATTACAAAAATATCAATGTTGTATTAATCGGGTCTTTCCATTAGTCTAACGTTAACTTAAGTGTTGAATGACAACTCAAATATGACAAGGAGCATATATAAAACAACGTGGATTAATTTTTAAACACGTGTATACTTATTGCATAGACAATTTAGATCTAACGTGTTAAAAAAATTATAATATCATTAAAATTTAAGAGATTTTTTTAACATATTAATTACAAATTACTCATGTGATAAGTATAGATGTGTTTTAAATTTGATTTACTTAAGAATTGAGTTAATACTTAATACCCAAGCCAACAACTAGGTTGACGAAAGGAATAGATCGATATGCTATTGATAATTTGAGAATTCAATTTGAATGTTTTGAAGTTTATAGACTAATTTAGAATATGGGTCATAGTTCAAAAACATCCAATGTAATTAACCCGTATAAATATATAATTTTATGATATTTGATTGAAAAATCGGTAGTAAAAAAAGTGACGCGGAATGATGTATAATCATGTAAAGTAGTTGAACCTCATGTGATGGTTTGATGTTTACAATGTTCACCACCCTATGTGTGATTTGAATTCTAGTCGCATTAATCGTGTTTGTTGTTCAAATTTTATCCTATTTTTACATTTCACCAAAAAATTAATGTAAAGCAATTATAGCTAAAACCAACGTCCAATGGTTAACTTCAAATTTTGAAAAATTTTCATCATGTATTTTAATTTATTTTGAAAATTTTTATTAAAATCTTTCAAAATTTTGAGAAATTTTAATCAAGTCTCTAAAAGTTTTGTAATTTTTAATTAGACCCTAATTTTTTTGAATGTTCTTATTAACTCCATCATAATTTTTTAAAACTTTAATTGAACCCTTCATTTAAAAAAAATCTTATTAAGTTTCTAATATTTTTGAAAATTTTAATGACATTTTCTGAATTTTTTGTAAATTTTAAGCAACACCTTAAAACTTAGGGTGTTTGATAAATCATTGAAAATTTTCATTTTTAAAAAAATTTAACATTTAATTTATTTAATTGCGGTTGATAATCATATTAACTTTTTACTTAATATAAATTTTCAACAAAAAAGTGTTGAACATTGTAACACCCCATACCCAATTCATCCGTATAAACCTGGTATAACAGTATTACATACGATGCCAAAACGAAGTAAATGAAAACCGAATAATTTTTCAATTAAACAATGATGATTTGACTCATTTAAACCAAAGCCATTTAAAACAATCATATAAGAACATTATCGGATCATAAAACGTGTTTAAAAATAGTTAAAATATTACTTTTGCTCAAAACAAAGCAAAATATCGATATCTGATATGATGGTATCGATACTTTATGAAAAGTGTCTATACCAGAATTAAAATCGATACCAAAATAGCATTCTGGAATCTGAAAAATCTCAATTTTGATGAAAATATCGATACCTTAAGGTTAGGTATCGATATTTTTACCCGAATATCTATACCAACTTTGAAAACGAGATCAAGAGGGCATTCTATCATTTAGGTATCGATATCAATAGAGGTATCGATATCCACTCTATTGATATCAATAACTCTGTTAAATTTACATAAAATAAGTTGAAAAATTCAGTAAAAACCTTATGCAAAATTTAAAACTCATCTCAACATTTTAAATCAACTAAGAGACATCAAAATTACTCAAGTATCTCCAAAATTGAGCACTACCACAATACCAACATGTTACTAGATTAAACATACTTAAAATAGCAATGACAATACAAATATAAGACTAAATGTTCCATTACAAAATTCCAACCCAATGGAAATTCAAAATAATATTCAAGCTCAATTACTTAGGGAACTTTTGAGCAACATATGTACATGCCATTTTAACTCAAAATATAAATACTTAAATTTGAAGCTCTTCAAAAGTGATGTGATGAGAGGTTTCCTAGCCCGAACTTAACTTCACAAGACTAAATGTACTTAAGCTTTGAAATGAACGCTTTAAAAACGGTGAAAGCTTAGTAAGCATTACAAGAGTAATTAAACAATATGTTTATACTACCATAAATAAACTCAAGAGGTAAATTCATATAACTATATATTTATATACTTCCACACATAACTTAGCATAATTAAATACACCTTAAATAATTTACTTACCTTAATAGTGGTTATACTCACCATAATGCAAGATGTATTACTCTCATACACAAATCACATCTTTAACCCATAATAGACTATCATAAAACTTATCGGATATACGAAACAAGTACAAATGTGAATTACGATGCACAAATGAATATAGAGCACAGAAGTGCTAAACAGAGAGCACAAACATTCTAAATAAAGGAGATACGTGCTAATAAACGGAAAGCACACTAGGATCCCTTAATGGCATGCCACTAATATCACAATAGTTTTAACTTGTCTACATGGGCACAAAATCTCATTTAACCATATTTCTCATAGTTAATATATCTCACACCATAATTACACACAAACACATCATCATATATTTTTCACCTATACTTTCTCTACTAATTCCATAACTTCACCATTTAATCACATATATATATATATCACATTCCTATCATGAGTAATTTATATACTAAAAATTATAAACATTTAAATAGAATAATTTTAATTTTTTACAGTTATAATACTTACAACAAAAAGGTTGGAAATTTCTTCTCTTCTCACTCTTTGGTCTTCTCCTTCCCCTTTCCTTCTTCTTGATTCTTCCCCTTCTTCTCTTTCTCTTAACACTTGAACATCCCAATCCTAACTTATGCTCTACTCTCTTCAACACTTCAAAGTGAGTTTTCTCAAGAGATTAAAGTAATTGCTAGCCTAATCTTTTGATTTCTTTAAAGAAATTTCAAAGAAAATAGAAGTAATTGGGGCTTAGGGGTTCAACAATGGTAGAAGGAGACAGAAGGGATAAAACAAAAGTTTGGGTGAAAGCAAATCGACAAGTGACGTTTTTTATTTGGAAGAAAATATGATATATTTCATCTTTTATTTTTTTTTCTTTTATTATCAATTTTTTTACACCATTAAAATTGCTAAAGAGTCCCTAGACATCCATCCTTACACATTTACTAAGTTATTTACTCTTTTATCTCTCATTAATCACTATAATGACTCATCCTCCACTATACTAAAATTTTCTCCATAATTAAAGAGTATTTTTTTATTTCCAAATTTTCTTATTAACTATAAATACTCTTTAATTAAATACTGAAATTCTCATTTATCCTATTTCAACAGCATGCTCTAACTCTTGACTTGATCTAAATAATTTCTAATTCCGGGTTAAAATGTGGATGTTACAAACATGGTAAGTAGATAACTACTTATCACATAAAGTGGAAAATATTAAGTTGATTTTGTTTTTCAAAATCTTATTTTTGCATGTAAGCTTCCTTTTGCAAGTGATCTTAGAGATGATTTGGTTGTCGTTCTCTCTAGTTTGACGAATGTTCGATTCTTTTGTCGATTTTTGCTCGCTGCTTTGAATCATCCGGGGATGATTTTCTTCTCATATTAAGTGCTTGCAATACTCCAAATATGTCATGCTTGAGTTGTGACAAAGCTAATTGTCAACCTGTCATAATATTCTATTGATGTTGAGGCTAAAACCTTTGTTGTGTTGATAAAGTTTATCCTTAATTCACAATTTATGACGAGTGCAGTTATTTTTTTCCTTAAATTGTATGGTTTCATCCATTGAATGAATTAATAAATTTATCATTAAAAAAATAATAACATAAATATTAAAATTAAATTCACTTAATTATATATATATATATAATACAATGGTTTAGGTGCAGTATTAACATGTAGTTGCACATAAACAACTAGGTTTAACCAACAAAAGATGTAAAGGAAGAAAACAGATACAACATTTCTCACTAGTAAACAAGAAAGATGAATATTTATTACTTGTAATATTCCTCTTGGGTTGGAGACTAAACATGGGACGGGGTTGTATTAGGCGGTGTCGGCGCTCCGACCGGCTATTCTCGGCGAACTTCAGGCTCGTTGAGTGCATTTTTCTTTTCGTTCTCGTTCCACTTTGACGAGTAATAATGTTCCTCGGTTGATCTCGCTACGTCTTTCGACGGCGGAAGGAACATGCTTCCCCATTGCAGGAAATGGACCAAGCTGATGGGCAAGGTGCAACCACATCTTATTGGTACCTCAGGCCAAGACAATTATCTGATTGGATCAGGGTCTAATCTAGGGGAAACTGCTGCGAACCCCATTAATCCCGACCTTGATGAAATTATGGAGGCAGAGAAAACAAAATTGAAAGTTTCCAAACAGATAGAGGAGCGGTACAAGTGGTTGGAAGATAAGGTCAAAGCAATGGAAGAGGCTAACAACTGGTGTGGGATAGATGCTAAGGAACTAAGCCTAGTTCTAGACTTAGTGCTGCCCCCAAAATTCAAAGCTCCAAAGTTTGAGAAATATAATGGGACAAGTTACCCAGAAGCTCATATCACTATGTTCTATCGAAAAATGACAGGATACGTTCATAATGACCAGTTATTGATCCACTATTTCCAGGACAGTTTGGTAGGATCCGTGGCAAAGTGGTACAATTAGTTAAGCTGTGCAAAGATCAGTTCATGGAAGGACCTGGCCCAAGCCTTTATGAAACAATACGGTCATGTTACTGACATTACTTCGGATAGAATCACCTTGCAAAATATGGAGAAAAGGTCGAGCGAGAGTTTCAAGCAATATGCTCAACGATGAAGAGATATGGCCACCCAGGTACAACCGTCATTAACGGAGAAAGAGACGACCATGCTTTTCATTCACACGCTAAAAGCACCATATCTCAACCATTTGTTGGGAAATGCTACGAGAAGTTTCTCGAACAAGGTTATGTCTAGAGAAATGATTGAAAGCGCAATTAAGAGCGGTAAGATTGACACTGGGGAGAATGGAAAAAGAACAACCCCCAAAAGGAAAGAAGCTGAGGTAAACAACGCAGGCATGTACAGGCCAAATTATGCGAAGTTAATCATGATGACGAAATCTAAAACCCCTGTAAGCAATTATCAAAATCTACTGAAGTTGGAACCAAGCTCAAGAAGAAACACTGAAAGAATTCAGTTCACTCCTATTTTGGTGACAAATAAAGATCTTTACCAGCAATTATATGACCAAAATACAGTGGCCCTATGCTACACGGAGCCAGTATAATCACCTTTTTCGAAATGGTACGACGCCAATGCTCAATGCAAATTCCACGGAGGAGTAATTGGACACTCCATCGAAAACTGCTTCGCTTTCAAGAAGATAGTGGAAAGATTAATTAAAATGAAGCGTTTAAGATTCAATGAGCTATCTGGACCAAACGTAGCTGGGAACCCTTTACCTGCCCACCCTGATCAGGGGGTGAATGCGATTACAGGAGCAAAAGGTAAAAGGGTTAAGACTAATATCGGAGAGATCAAATCACCTTTGAAATGGGTATGGCGTCAAATGATAAACAAAGGAGTGATCGCGCGAAATGGTAGAGATATGATGATAACGACCAAGAATTATTGCGACTTCCACAATGCTGAGGGACACGAGATTCAACACTGTGCGAAGTTCATGGTTCTGGTACAGGATCTGATGGACCGTAAAGAATTGGAGTTCTTTGAAGAAGAAGAAGAGGCGTAAGATATTTGTGCCTCTGAAGAAAAAGGGATGAACAAGCCTGATCACTCTGTGATAATTATCTCTACGTCCACGAGTACTGAGACAAGAAGACAAGCGACACCTTGTGTTATCATACGAAAACTTATACCGTCTCCCTATGAAGATAGCAAGAGAGTTCCTTGGAATTACGGGTGTAACATAATAACTCCCAAAGATGAGCAATCCCAAAAAGATGTAAACCTTGTTGCCCGTAGTGAGAAATGTTATGACTTGAAAGAAGAGAAAAAAGAAGCTACAAAAGGAAAAGCCTTGGCAATTAAATCAGAAGAAAAAGATACTGATAAGCCTAAGCCGGTAAATAAGCCAGTAGTAGAAAAAGAAGCGAAAGAATTCTTAAAATTCTTGAAATATAACGAGTCAGTGTGATCGAGCAGTTACACAAACAACCGGTACGCATATCAATCTTAGCCTTGCTGCTAAGTTCAGAAACCCACCGCAATGCACTAATGAGGGTGCTCAACGAAACATATATGGCTAATGACATATCTGTGTGTAAACTGGATCGCCTGATTAATAACGTCAACGCTGTCAACTTTATTTTTTTTAGTGACGACGAGACACCGTTTGGGGGAATAGAGTCGACAAAGGCTTTGCACATCACTACTTGCTGCAAGGGGTATACTTTACCCGGAGTGCTCATTGATAATGGTTCAACTTTAAATGTATTGCCACTAGCCACCCTAAAAGGATTTCGATAGCTCTTACATGAAGACATGTCACAACATAGTCAGAGCTTTCGACAGAACAGAAAGAGGAGTGATAGGCCGAATTGAAGTACCATTGCAGATAGGCCCGAATACCTATGAGGTGGACTTCTTGGTAATAGACATTAAGCCCTCCCACAATTATTTATTGGAGAAACCCTAAATCCATTCAGCGGGGTGGTACCATCCTTACTTCATCAGAAGCTTAAACTTGTAACCGAAGGAAGATTGGTTACAATAAATGCAGAGGAGGATATTATCGTATCTGTGACAAGTGATGTCCTATACGTAGAAAGAAACAAAGAAGCGGTGGAATGCTCCTTTCGATCGTTAGAGTTTGTTAATGACACATTCATCGTAGAAGGAAGTAAAATTCTCGAACCGAAGTTATCACGAACCACAAAGATGGGGTTACGATTGACAATTGAAAAATGAGCATTACCATGAAAAGGGCTTGGGAAACATCTGCAAGGGATAATCAATGCACCAGCACCACCAGGAAAGTGGGACCGCTTCAGGCTCGAATACAAGCCAGATGTGAAGGAAAAGAAGAAAGAGATGGAAAGGAAGCGAGAGATGAGAAAAGCACGACTGGTCGGGGAGGAAATCAAATGGGAGCCGATAACCTTTCCTCATATATAAAAAACTTTCGTTTCCAGTGGAATAAGGTTTAAAGAAGAAGAGAAGACTGGAGGAGTTATAATGGATTTGGACATTAATGTCATATCTAAAGAAGGCGAAGGAAGGAGTTTATCACAAATTTGCCTATACGCACCGAAAGCATTCTGGACAACTGGACGGAAGAGGAGCTCCTTGTAGCCTTTAAGATCATTTCAGAGTAATACTCGACGCATATCTATCATTTTATGCCCGAGAGCGATAAAGATATTTTGTAAAGGGCATTTGACTTTTATCCATTATCTTAATGAAAATGCATTTTGTCCCCTTTCAACAAATATCTCTTTATAATTCTTTCATTCTAATTCAAACAATTTGTTTACCCTTAACCTACACAAATTAATCATTCTTGAATTTTGTATACATACACTCATACTCATACCATACAATAATTCTTAAATTTACTTTGTTCATTGGATCGCTCTCATTATTTGGACAGATCCTTGGATATCAATAATATGAGCAACACTGACTGTGAACCTCATTTTAAGAGAGATATGTGTCTCGAAGTACCTCAGGACTTTGAAGATGACCAAGATAGTAACTTATCTCCAGATTTGTTGCGAATGATGGAATAAGAGGAAAAACAGATCTTGCCCCATAAGGAGTTAGTCAAAACTGTGAGCATAAAGGATGAATATGAAAAGAAGAAAGTGAAAATTGGAACCAGCATCTCGGTAGAAACACGAAAAGATCTTATTGAGCTGCTAAGAGAGTTCAAAGACGTCTTCGCCTGGTCTTACCAAGACATGCCTGGGCTAAACACCGATATTGTAGTCTATAAACTCCTGGTAAAAGAGGAATGCAAGCCCGTCCAACAAAAACTCCGTTGGATACGACCAGATGTGTTGCTAAAAATAAAATAAAAGGTTCAGAAGCAGTTTGACGCGGGTTTCCTCTAAGTGGTTAATATTCAGAATGCATTGCCAACATAGTCCCCATCCCCAAAAAGGATGGGAAAGTACGCATGTATGTGGATTACCGAGACTTGAACAAAGCCAACCCAAAAGATAACTTTCCACTACCTCACATTGATACTCTAGTAGATAATACGACAGGTCATTCCTTTTTCTCTTTCATGGATGGCTTCTCTGGGTATAACCAAATAAAGATGGACCCTGAAGATATGGCAAAAACTATATTCGTCACAATGTGAGAAACATTTTATTATAAGGTGATGCCATTCGGGCTTAAAAATGCAGGGGCAACATATCAAATAGCCATGGTGACATTATTTCATGATATGATGCACAAGGAAATTGAGGTCTATGTCGATAACATGATCGCAAAGTCTCGAATTGGGGAAGAACATGTAAAGGTATTGGGAAAGTTGTTCTTGAGATTAAGGAAGTTCCAGCTCAAGTTGAACCCAGCAAAATGTATTTTTGGGGCTACTTCAGGCAAGTTGTTAGGTTTTATGGTCAGTTAAAGGTGGATTGAGATCGATCCAGACAAGGTTAAAGCCATACAAGAATTACCCCCACCATGTACGTAAAAAGAAGTTCGAGGTTTCCTCGGGAGGTTGAATTACATCGCTCGGTTCATCTCACAATTAACTGAGAAATATGATCCCATGTTTCTCTTCTTAGAAAGCACAATCCAAGTATGTGGGATGATGAGTGCCAAAGAACTTTTGACAAGGTTAAGCAGTATTTGTCTGATGCTCCGGTCTTAGTACCACCAAGTCCCAACAAGCCATTAATCTTGTACTTAGCAGTTTTTAAGAATTCTATGGGATGTGTCTTGGGCCAACACGACGAGACTGGAAAAAAGGAAAGAGCCATATACTACCTTAGCAAAAAGTTTACCAACTGTGAAGCAAGTATTCATAAATAGAAAAGTTATGTTGTGCGTTGGTTTGGACTACCCGAAGATTACCACAGTACATGATGTACCACACAACTTGGTTAATCTTGAAATTAGATCTTCTTAAATACATGATGGAGTTAACTGCATTGAAGGAAGAATGGCTAGATGACAAATTATGCTTTCAGAATTTGATATAATCTATGTAAGTCAAAAGGCAGTGAAAGGAAGTGCAATAGCAGATTTCGTAGCCAGTAAAGCTCTGGAGGATTATGAGCCAATAAATTTTGAGTTTCCAAATGAGGACCTAATGTATATTGCAACCACCGAAGAAGGGACCGCGACAGAGCATCATGACGATTAAACTTTAATGGTGCTTAAAATGCCGTAGGTAATAAAATCGGGACAATCTTAGTATCACCAAAAAGAGACAATTATCTATTCACAAGTAAACTCGACTTCGATTGCACAAACAATATGGCAGAGTACGTGGCATGGATTCTGTGGATTTAAGTAGCCATAGATCAAGGGATCAAGGATTTGAAAATATATGGAGATTCAGCATTGGTAATTTACCAGCTCAAGGGAGAATTGGAGACAAGAGACTCCAAGTAAATTGATTATCGAAATATGGTCCTTGAATTGATCAAAGAATTCGACGAGGTTACATTCCAGTACCTCCCACGTGAGGAAAACCAAATGGCTGATGCTTTGGCTACTCTAGCCTCGATGATAAAAGTAAACACGCTAGAGGATATGAAGCCCATTCGAATGAGCATTTATGAGACTCCAGCCTATTGCTACGAGATCGAAGAAGAAGGAAAAGATGAACGTCCTTGGTACCAAGACATCCTCCAATATGTAAAAGACCGTAAATACCCCGAAGAAGCTACTGAAAATGATAAAAGGACATTGAGAAGGCTTGCAAACGAGTATGTCCTGGATGGGGAAATTTTGTATAAGAGAAGAAAGGATCAAGTGTTGCTAAGATGTGTTATTGCAATCGAAGCTAAAAAAATCCTAGAAGAAGTCCATTAGGGGATCTGCAAAACGCACGCTAATGGATTCAAAATGGCTATGCAAATCATGAGATTTGGATACTGCTGGTCAACTATGGAGAATGATTGCATCAACTATTCTAAGAAATGTCACAAATGCCAGATCTATGGAGGTAAAATTCACGTACCACTATCACATCTGCATGTCATGACTTCTCCATGGCCTTTTTTTTATGTGGGGCATGAATGTTATCGAGCAGATTTCACTAAAGGCTTCTAACGGGCATAGATTCATCTTTGTATTCATTGACTACTTCACCAAGTGGGTGGAAGCTACCACTTATTCCAACGTTACAAAGTCCGTAGTCAGCAAGTTTCTAAAAAAGTAAATCATATGCTGATATGGAATGCCAGAAAAGATCATATCGGACAATGCAACTTGAATAACAGCACGATATCGGAGGTTTGTGAGCAATTCAAGATCAAACATCATAATTCATCTCCGTATCACCCAAAGATGAATGGAGCAGTGGAAGCGGTAAATAAAAACATCAAGAAGATCATTGCAAAAATGACAGAAACTTATAAAGACTGGCATGAAAAATTAGCATTCGCCCTCCTTGCTTATAGGACTTTAGTCAGAACGTCCACTGGGGTAATGTCATTCTCACTTGTATATGGGATGGAAGCCATTTTACCTATCGAGGTGGAGATTCCTTCTCTCCGAGTCTTGTCAGAGCTAAACTTGGACGAAGCAGAATGGATCCAAGCCAAATATGATCAGTTGAACTTGATTGAGGAAAAAAGATTAAGAGCCATCCGTCATGGTCAAATGTACCAAAAGCGAATGATGCGAGCTTACAACAAAAAGGTCCACCCAAGAGAATTCCACGAGGAAAATCTAGTCTTGAAGAAAATACTTCCAATACACAAAGACTCTCGAGAAAAATGGATGCCTAATTGGGAAGGGCCATATGTGGTGAAGAAAGCCTTCTCTAGAGGAGCTCTAATTTTGATTGAAATGGATGGCAAAGATCTATACAAGCCAGTGAATTCAGACTCGGTGAAGTAATATTTCGCCTAATAAAAAAGTGAAGAGGTCAGGATGAAAACCCATGAAAGGGCATCCTGAAACCAAAGGGATTTTGAGTTGAAAACCCGAAAAGAGCAGCTCAAATGAAAAACAAAGGCGATCAATTATTCCTTCAAAAGTGACAATATAAAGAAATTTTACTTCTTGGGGTATTGACGAAGTACTCCAGGACCTCTGGATACATATCGAGTAGAAAGATGATCCTCAGATCAGAGAAACTCATATTTGATATCTAGGCATCAAATATTGTTCCTTGTAATTATTCGGTAATTTTTTTTATTTAGCCAACAATTCCTTGAGTTCTAACTCTAATATAATCTCATTCTTTTCCACACTACCCAAGTATTTTCATACCAAGATAATGGATAATAGACTAAAATCGCATGAAAAGTAAGGATCCGCGAGTATTATTTTAAAAAGTTCCTAAATGTTACAAGGACCCTAAACAAGACCACCAGTTAAAAGAATCAAACCTGGAAAGAACGGTTCAAATTGAGAATCTGCCAAGTCATAGATTTGAGAAGATGTAAGGAGATAATCCCAAAGCTGAAGAAACTAATCTTTGAAAATTAACATTAATCATGCACATAAACTAATCTTTGAAAATTAACATTAATCATGCACATCCATCTAGTTAGGAGCATTCTGACTCATTCCGAGCATGACATCCTAAACAATCTAGCCTACCTAAAGGTCCATTTGAGCATATTCTATAGGTCTCAGTACCATTAAACATGAAGGGAAAGATTTAAGTCGCAACGGCGAATCTAGTACCATAAAAATATGGAGGGAAAGGTTTAAGTCGCAACGGCGAACCGTGTACCTCAGAAGCATAAATGGAAAGATTTAAGCCGTAACGGCGAATCCAGTACCACAGAGACGTGAAGGGAAAGATTTAAGCCGCAATGGCGAATCCAGTACCACAAAGATATGGAGGGAAATGTTTAAGTCGCAACGGTAAACCGTGTACCTCAAAAGCATAAAGGGAAAGATTTAAGCCGCAACGGTGAATCCAGTACCACAGAGACGTGAAGGGAAAGATTTAAGCCGTAACGGTGAATCTAGTACCACGAAGACACAAGGGAAAGGTTTAAGCCGTAATGGCGAGCCCTGTACCTTGAAGACACAAAAGGGAAAGGTTTAAGTCGTAATGGCGAACCTAATACCTCAGAGACATGAAGGGAAAGATTTAAGCCGCAATGGCGAATCCAGTACCACAAAGATATGGAGGGAAATGTTTAAGTCGCAACGGTAAACCGTGTACCTCAAAAGCATAAAGGGAAAGATTTAAGCCGTAACGGCGAATCCAGTACCACAGAGACGTGAAGGGAAAGATTTAAGTCGCAACGGTTAATCTAGTACCACGAAGACACAAGGGAAAGGTTTAAGCCGCAATTACTAACCCTGTACCTTGAAGACACAAAAGGGAAAGGTTTAAGTCGTAATAGCGAACCTAATACCTCAGAGACATGAAGGGAAAGATTTAAGCCGCAACGGCGAATCCAGTACCATGAAGACATATGGGAAAGGTTTAAGCCGCAACAGCGAATCCAGTACCATTAAAGGAAAGGGAAAGATTTAAGCCGTAACGACGAATTCAGTACCATGAAAACACAAAGGGAAAGGTTTAAGTCGTAATGGCAAACCTTATACCTCAGAAGCATGAAAGGAAATTTAAGCAAACGGCGGATTTTGTATCAGGCAGATTAAAGCAGCAACAGCAAATCTGATGCCATGATGAAGCAGTTGAAGCCATGACTGTAAAGCTTCTACATTGAAGTTGCAGTAGATTGGGTCAAGATAGCGAATCTTTATCTCTCTGAAGTTGTAGTAAAAACAAAATGAAGCCTCGACATCAAATCCTATTCGAGCATGCAGCAAAATTGGATAACGGATCTCACTCTCCCCGCGGTCGCAGTGGAGTGGAATGAAACTACCAGTCAAGTGCTATCATTTTGGAAGTAGTCAATAGTGGAGTCGGGATTCAACAGGATTGGACAAAATTGGTCTTCTTTTGGTCTTTGCTCCATTCTTGATTACACAGCAACGAGCAAAGAGGGGCAGCTGTTGAAGCCCAATTTTAACCGGGCCCGAGCTTTTGATTTTAAATTAGGTTTAAATTGGTTTTAAATTTATTTTTAAATTTAAATTTATATATTTTAAATTTAAATTTGCTTTAAATTTAAATTTAATTAAATTTGAAATGATTTTAAACTTAATATAAAATTAAAAAGCCCAAATAAAATGTCCAAATACAATTTGGAGAGACCAAAATTCTACAAGCCCAACTTGGCCCAATTTAAAAAAAAACTCAAATTACATTTAATCAACCTATATCCCTAACCCATTACAAACAAGCTTAAATAGGCCCAGACATCAAATAGGCCCAAGTGACCCAAAACCTATCCTAAACAGAAGCCCCAATCTACTGCATTGCATTGTTGTTACCTCCCTCCCAGCCAACCAAAGGTCGCCACGTCAGCACCAAGTTGTACCACCAGCAATTGAGATTGCCACCGCCACTACTATAGCCTCCATCACCGCACCTGCAAAAGAAGAAAACAAGACAGGCATTTAAATGAAAATAACAAATTAGAATGATTGTATTAATGGCTATAAAGCCAGAATCTAAACAATTTGTAAAGGACTTTTTTTTTTCTTTGGTTGTTCATTCAAAAAAATCAATACCAAAGATAGTCTTTTAACAATACCATAGAGTATTCTAAAAAGTCAGAAACAGGAAGCAGTCGGCAGTAAACAGAGGCAACCGAGTAGCCATACCAAATAACAGAAACACAAGCCAAGGTCAGAAGCATCCAGGTCAGAAGGTACATTCAATGTATAGTTATTATCATTAATGAATTGAAGCTCTAACTCATCAGTTTCTAATATGCACTAATACGTATTTAATACTCCAAGTAGTATTTATTATCTTTTTATTTTTCAAACATATTAATAAATATCTTTATTAAATGACAATAATTTATAATAATAATAATAACAGTAGTAATAAATATAATAATAATGATTAATAATATTAATAAAAAAAGAAATGGAAAGGTCGATCAGAGTTACTGTCTTTTGATTGCGTCATTGCTGCCACGCCGGAACCCTTCTCCGACCCCTATCGGCACCTTGTCGGGACAAATCTTCGGAGTAAACATTGAAATAGGTTTAAGAAAATGGGAATCTAATCTCGTCAGAATAAAAAAGAATGAATCAAAGAGACAGTTTTCTCGTTTTGGAAACAAGAATCAAAAATGTTTTACTCTAAATCTAGTTACGACCTCATGCATGCGAACCCAGATCTAGTTTTGAAACAAACTAAAGATTTTTTATTTAAGGGTAAAACTTAGAATTTGAATGAAAAACGAAAGAGTTTTGAATGGAACAACAAAAAACATTTTTGAAAATAAAGAAAGAAAGGATGATTTTGCTTACCTGATCGATGGCGCGTGCGACGGTGGCGAAGGGGAGAGATCGAACAGCGACCGAGGCGATGATCGACAGCAGTAAATAACGGCGTGTGCCGACAACACGCGTCGGACAACGAGGTGAGGTTCGACCGAGGCTTGGTCGGCCATATGGGGAAAGGATAGGGTTTGAGAGAACTCCGAGATGATTTTTGGAAAAAGAATGGAAATAATAATAATAAAAAACCTAAAAGGGACTTTATATTGACCCTCAAAACGACGTCGTTTTGAGTTTGACCCAGGCTCTGACCTGACCCGATCCGACCCAGGCCAAGGATTCGCGTGTTTTTATTAAATGGGATATTTATGCATTTGGTCCTTTCGCTTTTTTTATTTTTACAATTTGATCCTTTATTCAATTTAGTCCTTTAACCTTTTTGAAGCCCCAGAAGCTGCCACTTGTCAATATTTTGGTTTATTTATGCAATCGATCCTTCCCCTTTCATTTTTGATTAAATTTTGCCCTTAAATCAAGTTTTGTTTTATTACAAAATTGGTCCAGAAATTTTAAATGGTTTATAAATCAATCCTTTGACTTCAAGACGCTTGGGAAGCTATTACATGTCACTTGTTTTTGGTTTTATTACCCAAAGGTCCCTAAACTATCTAGAAATTACATTTTAGCCGTAAAACTTCCAAAAATTCCATTTTTACCCCGATTTTTTTCCAAAAAATACCATTTTACCCCCTAACTTCCAAAAATTCCCTTTTAACCTCGATTTCTCCAAAAATTAACATTTACCCCTAAACTTCCAAAAATTCCATTTTTTATCCTGATTTTTCCAAAAATTACCATTTATCCTCGAACTTCCAAAAATTTCATTTTTGACCTCGATTTTCCAAAACTTACCATTTTATCCACGAACTTCCAAAAATTCCATTTTTGGCCTCGATTTTCCAAAAATTATCATTTTATCCCTGGATGTCTAAAAATTTCGTTTTCGACCCCGAACTTCCCAAAATTACCATTTTGCGCCCTAAGTGTCTAAAATTACCATTTTACCCTCGGATATCCAAAAATCTTATTTTCAACTCCGATTGTTTTATTTTTTCTCTTCAATATTTGTATTTAAATTTTAATTATTATGCATTCGTATTTCGTATTTTTTATTTTTGTATATTATTTATCTGCTTAATTATTTTGCTTCGTGTTATCTAATATCCATTATTAACTGCTCACTCATATTAAACTCATATTTGTTTTCAAAATTATATTCATGAAAACTTTAAATCAAGGCAATATTTTTTTATTTCGAATATTGAAAATTTGTGCATTAACTTACTAGGCACGACTTTTCTTCAAATTGGAATAATCGAATACCCTTAAATCGAGGCAATGTTTCTTTATCTCTAATTCTGAAAATTTCTGCCTTAACTTACTAGGTGCGACTTTTCTTCAAATCGAGATAATCGAACATCCTTCTCTAAAGTGTAAAAGGTTTACAACAAAGGAAAGCTCGTTATTTCTGGATCTCGAAATGTTATGTCCTAACTCACTGGACGTGATTTTCTGTCTCGATCACCTCGAAATAGTGGGACTTCCAAACAAAAATCGATTTCTTTTAAGCGTAACTCATGCATTCAAGGATTGTATTTTAAACTTTATTCGAGTTTTAAATTTTACAAATCAAGAACCGAAAGTAATCAATGTGGTACCAATTTTAGGCGTATGAGGGTGTTAACCCTTCCTCATGCGTAACCGACTCCCGAACTTGTTTTCTGGATTGCGAGGACCAAAATATTTTTCAAAACGGATTTTAAACGTTTTGTGGTGATCCAATCACACCAAATAAATGATTTGTGGCGACTCCCATTTTCCAATTTTAAAATAATTTTCGAAACATGTTTTCAAAAAAATGGTTTCGACATTATTAATTTCTTAAGATATTCCTTTTGGGCTTGTATTATTTAAATGATTTTATGGGTTAACTATGATGTATTCAAATATTATTCATATTCTAAATTAATTTTTAAAATTTAAAGTACTGTTCTAATTAAGTTATGTAAAGAGTTCTTTTTATAGAAAGAAGAAATGTTACAGATGAGTGAAATGAATGTACTGAGAGAAGGTAGAGAGGAACACTGAACACAACAATAAGTGATGATTTGTAAGGTGGAAGAAGACTCTATCTGGCTGAGGGAAAGGCTGAGCAAGGAAATAAATTGAGAGAATTTAAAGAATTCAAATGCCAATAATGTCAAAAGTTCTTTCACTAATTGTTAAAGACTCTTATTTATAGTGTCTAAAAAATGAGAATAACAAAGTTAACATTAAATAGGAATAAAGAGTGAGATTTCAGTTACAAAGGCATTAATATTCTTTTTCTTTTTCTTTTTTTATAATAAAGAGTTTAAGTTATAATGATAATGGGGATGATGAATAATGAGCAAGAGTTCACTATTTTTCCGAAAGAAAAAGAGAGAATCACTCAATGTTATAGGAAGTAGTTAAGAGGAAACTATCTCTATATCTGATCCACCGAGCTGAGCTCTCTAAAACGTCTCAAGAATGAAGACAACCCAAGAATCTTGTCATATTTCAGGGTTATTTCTACCTTTACTTTAGTGAAATGATACCCTATGAAACATCTTTCACAGAACATCTCTTGAAATGTAAGGGGATGGTTGTCATATTCACTTTTGTAAATTTGAATTATGATTGGCAACAATTAAAGGTGTTCATATGTTTACTTGACTTGGTCGAACTCACTCACTTTGAATCGGGTTTGATAAAAATATCCTCAAAATTATTTGTTATTTTATAAAAATATTGGGCTTTTGATAATCGCACAACTGAATTAGATGTTGATTGAGGATGACACTAACTCAATTTAAGCTTTAAATAATAATTAAATAAATATAATTTTATATTAATATTTAGATATATTATAAATAACTTTTTATAATGGATCGACCTAAATTTGTTTTGAACAATTTTATTATATGTTCTGATCACATCTACTCTTTTTGACACAATAACTAAAACTATTCATAGTCTCTCCCAATCCATAAATAGAAGATAATTCCTTTCATGGGCACTTGAACCCACGTTCTCCTGCATTAACAATAATAAACATACCAATCGAATTAAAACTCAATCAACCAACCTAAAATTTTTCTTAAAACCAAGCATAAACTCAACCCAATACAATTCAACAACACCTCTAAATCTTTCGAGGTTTTCATCGTTGTCTATTTTTCTTCCACAAAATATACATTTAATTATATGTGCATATATATTATATCAAAAAGAAAATGATAGACGTTATTATATAATCATAAAAAAATAAGTCAATAGTCAGATAAAAAAATAATTATTATTTGAAATTGTAAAAAAATTGCCAAATAAATGTGAAGTTAATAAATTAAAATGTGATGAAAACGAACAAACTAACAAGACATGTGAGAGACAATTGAAAAGTCAAACAATAAAGCATTTTCTAATATTGCAACAATTGAAGTTGATTTTATTGGTGTGATATTTCGAAATTAAAAAAATTTACTTACTTCATAGCTAAGTAATTAAAAAAGATGATGTTGTAGTGAATTTAAATTTAACAACAACAAAAAAATAACAACTTTAAATAGTTGGATTCGAAGTTTGAAATTTAAAAAGTAAAAAGACTAATTATGATATAGTTTCTTTGTGTTTAATCTTTAAATTACTACATTTTAATATGATTGGACATGACATTTTTCTATTTATTTTATTGGTTTTGTTACTTTATCTTCCTTTATTATGAAACTTGCTTTTGAAATTTCTTTCTTTCTTTTTCTTTTTTTACTTTGGGTTGTTGATATTTGTTTGACTTTGAGCTTTTTATTTATTTAATTTAAATGTTCAATTTTATTATTTAAAAAAGAAAAAGAAAATATGAACTTTGGGCTTCTTTTTTCTATTTGATTGTAGCGAAGAATAAAATAAAGAAGTGTGAGATTAAGTTTGGAAAATTAATAAAATAAAAATATTTGTAATTTCCCATTTCAATATATTTTTACTATATTGAGCAATTTTTGGTTGGCGGTGAAAACTGGAATTAGTCATTCTAGGGGATTAAAAAGGGAAATATATTTTTATTAAGTGGGGGATTAAAAAGAGAAATATACTTTATTTTATTAAGTAGACAATCAAGCCTATCAATAATTATTAGTCAAACTATTTCAATAAGGGTAAACTAGTAATATAACAATCTATTTGTGAAATAAACAATTTGGTGGAAAAACCTATTAGCATTTGTCTTTTTCCTTGAGTTGAATGAAAAGAAAAGAAAAGAAAAACATCATTGAAAATAAAGGAAGGCTCGGTTGGAAAAGAAAACCTTTTGCATGTAAGTGTTTTAGCTTGAATTTATTGTTAATTTTTTATAATTTGGGATCCTTGAAGCTAAATTAAGCTTAATAAGGGGTCAAACTGAGATAAATGGTGACATGTTAGGGACTGATTTTTTATACTGTTAATGTTATTAAAAATGTTGGAAGTATTGATTAGTTTTGGATTGTGATTGAACTTTTTTGTGAGAGACTTTTTGCTAAATATTCATCTTTAGGGAGTTAGAAGTATGAAGAATAAATTAAAAGAGTAAAAGCTATAAATTTAATAGAATAATGGATTGTTAATGTGTAGCATAAATTCAGTTAGTTGAAAAATAAATTTAAGGGGGATTAAATAGTTAAGGCTTGAACAATGACCGAATTGTATATGAGAAAAAATATTAGGAATCAAATGAAAATTTTGTTGCTGTCCATGGGGAAAAACATTAGATGTCCAAAATTTAGGAATTTAAAATTCAATTTTCTATTTTCAGCTTATTTAATAAGTACATTGTTGATAATCTAAAGCTGTCCAAAATTTGACTTTTTAATATGTTATGTTGAATTTAATAATTGTATTATTGGAGATTTAATGTTGTCTAAAGCATGTGTTAATGTTGTTAAAATAAAATTTATTTTAATATCTTATGTCGAATTTAATGTTTGTAAACTTATGGTTTCAGCATGTAAATACGGGTTTGAAAATGCCAAATTTTTTTAAAAGGGGCCCAATTATTTTTTTACTCTAGGATCCCAAAAATATCAAGAACGGGCGTAGTTATACATCGATTTAAACTAATCCTATGTATATTAAACCTGAACCGGCGTAGAATTCGACGGAGTCGGTGCTGATAAAACTACATTATTGTCCCGTTTTCCACGTTCGGATCTGCTATTTTCGGCAAACTTTACACTTCCTTCATGCAAACCCTTCGTTTTCTCATCTTCACTCCATTCTTTCATGTAGTAATATTCTTCGGTTGATTTTACAGGGTCTTTTGATGGCGGAAGGAACATGCTTCCCCATTGTGGGAAATGCAAGAATGCTACGGGTATGGTGCAAATGACAGCCGTTGCTCCCATCAACGAAAGGCCGGTGGCAGTGGAGAATCTAGAGCTGGAGAAAAACACTAGTTGCGTCAAACCCGAACCAAAGTTCCCGCCGGCGCCGGTGAGGCCCGATATGAGTCCCAACGACCGTCGCGAGACGAATGGGACGACACCGAAGGTCGCACCGCATGCGGCTTGGGTCCCAAGCGAGAAAAGGATCATTGCTAAGATGGCAATGGGGAGTGAGTCGGCTCGACCGAGCCAAATACAAAAGGCACCTCCTAGGGTTTGGAAGAACCAGAGGATCCATAGCCTGCCTCTCATACCGAACAATCTTGCGGCTTTATCGGAGGCGTAACCACCGAAGGGACGAGCAAAGAAGTTGGCCATGCCGAAGCTTGCTGCTATAGTCCCGGCCGTGTGGATTTTAAGGTTAAATCTATCGTAAAAATATCCAGAGATGACATTATTAATAGTCAATTCAATGCCCATTGAGAAGCCATAAAGGAGGAAAAAGATCCATGTTCTATAGTTGGTGACAGCATATCGAAAAAGCTAAACAAAGAAAACAAAATCAGGTCAGCACCATATGTAAGAATAACTTGCTCGGGTTTAAATTTTTCTGGATTAAGGACTTCACCTTGGAGAACTTGTCTTTGGAAACTTTGCCATTCTTTTGAAGGGCAGCAAGGTTACCATCAGGCAAGTCTTGGCCAAGTGCTAGGACCAAGATGCCCATAATGACATGGAACCAGCCAGGGATGAAAAAGGCAATCCTCCAAGCAGTGAAAGGGGTTGCACCAGCTAGCTGGATTAATTGAAAAGCTAAGGGCATCAACAGTTGAGTCACACCACCACCCATGTCACCCCATCCACCAGCACACCCATTCACAAGCCCTATGATCTTCCCATTGAACATTATGGTGGTCCAGTACTGACACGACACGAACGTGGCGAGGGCGAAACCGATCATGAATCGGATCGCCAAGTACCCCTGTGCATCGGCAACGAAGGACATGCAAAAAACGGTGGGGGCCGATAACAATAGGAGAAAGGCAGTGCCGTATCTTGCACCAATTAGGTCACAAACAGCACCCATAACCAGCCTGGAAAATATACTCCCAGAAACTGAAGCAACCCCAGCATTCCCAATATCTGCTTGTTTCAAATCCAGGTTGTCTCGGATGATGGGAACCAAGGGTGCTGCAGCGAAAGTGGAGATGAAACAAGCGAAAAAGGAGATCCAAGCAAGGTGAAACGCTCTCATGTGAGGCTTAGCAAATGAAAAGACTTTGAAAGCTGTGGCTCTATGCTCTGAATCAACGGGCAAAGCAAATTTCGCCATGGTGCTATCAGTTAGGGCACTTGATGATGGCGTAACTGAGAAGGCAAATGTTTGCTCTCTACCCGTTAGTCCACCATGCATTGAAGTCCCTAAGGAACCTTCATTTTCAGCCATTTTTTCTTGATTCTCTGTTATGCAAAGAAAACAAGAAAATTGCTTTGTTTAATGTACTTGGGGAGGAGAAGATATGGGTATTTATAATTGAGCTAAGGCAAGGAACATGCACATGGTGTGGTATTGGTTGATTATAAAAATGCACTTGAAAGAAAAAACAATGAAATGAGTTTACAAAAAAACTTTTGAATAAAAGTGATTATATAAATCATTTATATAAATTTTTTCTATAGAAAATATATTATGCTTGAAAATTGAAATATTATATGGTATAGAGAAGCATTATTGGTCCCTTCGTACACCTAGCCATGACCAACCATCCAAGTTTTTACTTTGAAGTAATTGGTTGCTCGACAAGTAAAATTAAAAACTCAACTCAAGTTTGAGTCTATTCGATTTATTAACATAATCGGTATTTATGGTTGTCTCTCCAATTATATTAACTTATTACTATTACACCCAAAATTTATCGATAAATTTTTATAAAATATTTAATTACACTATGATTATTTATTTATTTATTATTAAATTTGAGTTCAGATCAATTTCGATATTAATTTTATCTAAAAATTTTGAAATTAAACCTTTTTGACTTCAAGTTTTTAAAATTCTTATCAAACCAAAACTTGAATAAGTTAAGACTTTAGTTTTCTAGAGTCAGGTTTTAGATTAGGCTCATTTATTCATATTATTGTAAATGATGGTAGTAGGAAGATTGATTATGTGGAGGTGTTTTGCTTTCTCGTATTTTTCAGGTGATTTTATATTATTAATTTCTTAAGATATTCCTTTTGGGCTTGTATTATTTAAATGATTTTATGGGTTAACTATGATGTATTCAAATATTATTCATATTCTAAATTAATTTTTAAAATTTAAAGTACTGTTTTAATTAAGTTATGTAAAGAGTTCTTTTTATAGAAAGAAGAAATGTTACATATGAGTGAAATGAATTTACTGAAAGAAGGTAGAGAGAAACACTGAACATAACAACAAGTGATGATTTGTAAGGTGGAAGAAGGCTCTATCTTGCTGTGGGAAAGGCTGAGCAAGGAAATAAATTGAGAGAATTTAAAGAATTCAAATGCCAATAATGTCAAAAGTCCTTTCACTAATTGTTAAATAATCTTATTTATAGTGTCTAAAAAATGAGAATAACAAAGTTGACATTAAATAGGAATAAAAAGTGAGATTTCAGTTACAAAGGCATTAATATTCTTTTTTTTTATTTATTTATAATAAAGAGTTTAAGTTATAATGATAATCGGGATGATGAATAGTGAGCAAGAGTTCACTATTTTTCCAAAAGAAAAAGAGAGAATCACTTAATGTTATAGGAAGTAGTTAAGAGGAAACTGTCTCTATATCTGATCCACCAAGTTGAGTTCTCTAAAACGTCTCAAGAATGAAGACAATCCAAGAATCTTGCCATATTTCAAGGTTATTTCTACCTTTACTTTGGTGAAACGATACCCTATGAAACATCTTTCACAGAACATCTCTTGAAATACAAGGCAATGGTTGTCATATTCGCTTTTGAAAATTTGAATTATGATTGGCAACAATTAAAGGTGTTCATATGTTTACTTGACTTGGTCGACCTCACTCACTTTGAATCCGGTTTGATAAAAATATCCTCAAAATTATTTGTTATTTTATAAAAATATTGGACTTTTGATAATCTCACAACTGAATTAGATGTTGATTGAGGATGACACTAACTCAATTTAAGCTTTAAATAATAATTAAATTAATATAATTTTATATTAATATTTAGGTATATAAATAACATTCTATAATGGATCGACCAAAATTTTTTTTGAACAATTTCATTATAAATTTTGATCATATCTACTCTTTTTGACACATAATTAAAACTATCCATAGCCTTTCTCAATCCATAAATAGGTGGATAATGCCCTTCATGTGCACTTGAACCCACGTTCTCCTGCATTAACAATAATACCTATACCAATCGAACTAAAACTCAATCAACCAACCTAAAATTTTTCTTAAAACCAAACATACACTCAACCCAAAACAATTCAACAACACCTCTAAATCTTTCGAGGTTTTCATCATTGTCTATTTTTCTTCCACAAAATATATATTTAATTATATGTGCATATATATTATATCAAAAAGAAAATGATAGACGTTATTATATAATCATAAAAAATAAGTCAATAGTCGGATAAAAAATAATTATTATTTGAAATTGTAAAAAAATTCCCGGATAAATGTGAAGTTAATATAATCTGAGGAAACAATAAATTAAAATGTGATGAAAACGAACAAATTAACAAGACATGTGAGAGATAATTGAAAAGTCAAACAATAAAGCATTTTCTAATATTGCAACAAAACAATAAATTAAAATGTGATGAAAACGAACAAACTAACAAGACATGTGAGAGACAATTGAAAAGTCAAACAATAAAGCATTTTCTAATATTGCAACAATGGCTGCCAACAAAAATAAATTAAAATATTACCGTAAAAACAACTGTGAGGTTAGACTCTCGAAAAACTTGGATTATTCTTATTAATATCCCCAACTACTATGGACTCTGTTACACTACTTTTCTTTGGTTTATTATTATAATCTAAATAAACAATAATAATGAGTTAATTTTTAATTTGATTAATATCGATATTATTATCATTTATCAATATAAAAAAAAAAGTGAATTCGAATATGTTGAAGTGTTTTATTTTTTATTTAAAAATTAAAGAAATATTATAAATAATTTTAATACATTAAATATCTCCAAAATATTTTTATAGGAATTTATAACTTGTAAAATGGTGGGTGTCTTGAGTTTCATATTTTATTATAATAATAATAATAATAATAATTAAAAAAGTGAAAAATGATGAAGCAATTGTGATCTGTACGGCTTCGAATACATGAGCAAGCGTTGAATATGTACTTTGATGCGTACCCTTTGAGTTCATTATCATTTTCCATCATCAACTTGGGAGGCTTCAGAATCATGCGTAGTTGTCATGATGTGTCACCCTTCCTCCATTTTGGCAATTCTATAAGAGATATCCTTATCCTATGTTGATCAAAATGCAATTTGTCTACTATAAAAAATTTAAAAAATTTTGATTTCATACAAAATGTTTAACTACCGTCGTCTAATAATTTGTCTATTTTATATAAAAAAACGTATAAAATAAAATAATATGAAAATGATCACAACTTATCGTAACATGGACCGTACATTTATTTATTTATTTATTTTTAATTTTCTAATAACGGTGGTCCGTTGTCTTCTTTATAAAGCAAGAGTGAGCCAATGACTTTGACAATTGAAAAACTTTTGTTTTAAGTAAAAGACAACTGAAATCTTTGAATATTGTCCAAATTTTACATCGAGTCCCTACACTATACGTTTTTTATGGATTTAATCATTTATTACAATTTGGTCACTTCTAATTCCTTCACTTATTGAAATGTATGTTCTTAAGTGGAAGGCTAACTTTTTTCTGTTAATTCTGTGAAATAATTTGACGTGATTTAATTTTTTCAATTTTTGACCAAAAAAAATGTATATTCATTTGTTTTTCAATTATCAAATAAATGTGAAAAATAAAACCCTTATATTGTAAGTTATAACCGGACGTCTCTTCAAATTAAGGTAAAGTATGAGCTACTTTGAGCACATTAGTTCCCTGATGACTCTTAGCTTCCATGCATATTGGAGTACGGATTTAATACATAATGACTTTATGGCTTAATTTTCTTGGATTTGAAGTTCAATAAAATTTTGGTCAAATTTATGAGAAGAGATTTTAGTGATATTGACCAATCCATCATATTTGGTAAACTTTCGTTTAGTCCCTTCAAGTCGATTCTAATTGTTTTCTAGATTGACATCTGCAGTGGTATATCTAGGGGAGTTGGCACAGGCCTTGATCACCTTTAAAATAAAAAATCTTTGCGTTTAGACTTTTTAAAATTTTTAAAATTTTAAATTAGTAAAGGTAAAATTGTACTTTGCCCCCTAATTAATAAAATTTGATTTAATCTTTTAAAAATTATAAAAAAAAAATAAGGTATTCAAATAGTGAAATTGTATTTTTACTATAATAAAAATTACAATTTAATTTTGATCCCAAAGTTACATCTTAAAATTACATTTGTATATAAGCTTGAAACACATAGATTTTGATTTAGTATAAATTTACATATGTAATTTTGATTTAATTTAATTTAATTTAATTTTTAAAAATCATTAATATCATTATCCGACGCATTGCATTGTAATTTGTTTACATATTGCACACAAATAGTTTTGTTATGCCATATCCACGATGTGGGCAAAAGAAACATTTTATGTAAAAAAAAATTTTTTTTTAAATTTATTGTTAAGGTTGAGTGGTAAGAAAACTTGATATAAATCATATTAAACACTTGTTTAATCCTTAAATATGTGTTTTTATTTATTTTTTTAAAAATTATATGAAAGTATGAAAAGACAAAAACACAATCATAATAATATTAATTATCATTTAAAAGAAATGATATATTATTCTTTTCTCAATTAAGTTGGTACTTACTTAACCCGTGACATCAACTTAGTCAGAGATTTTATAATAAGTATAGATATCTATAATGAAAATAAGTTATTATCTTTAAATATATAATTGAATAAAATCAAAATTTTGTGTATACATTTAAATTATAATCAAAATTTTATATATACAATTATTTGAGTGAATTGGGTTTAATTTAATCAGATTTTTTTGATTTTTTTTGAACCGTCCATAATAAAGTATGAATGTTGTATTTTAAATAGGTTTAATTGCATTAAATCTTTTCAAATTAGGGCTTAAATTTTAATTTGGTATAAACTTCAAAACACTTTAATTGAATTACAAAAATATCAATGTTGTATTAATCGGGTCTTTCCATTAGCCTAACGTTAACTTAAGTGTTGAATGACAACTCAAATATGACAAGGAGCATATATAAAACAACGTGGATTAATTTTTAAACACGTGTATACTTATTGCATAGACAATTTAGATCTAACGTGTTAAAAAAATTATAATATCATTAAAATTTAAGAGATTTTTTTAACATATTAGTTACAAATTACTCATGTGATAAGTATAGATGTGTTTTAAATTTGATTTACTTAAGAATTGAGTTAATACTTAATACCCAAGCCAACAACTAGGTTGACGAAAGGAATAGATCGATATGCTATTGATAATTTGATAATTCAATTTGAATGTTTTGAAGTTTATAGACTAATTTAGAATATGGGTCATAGTTCAAAAACATCCAATGTAATTAACCCGTATAAATATATAATTTTATGATATTTGATTGAAAAATCGGTAGTAAAAAAAGTGACGCGGAATGATGTATAATCATGTAAAGTAGTTGAACCTCATGTGATTGTTTGATGGTCACAATGTTCACCACTCCATGTGTGACTTGAATTCTAGTCGCATTAATCGTGTTTGTTGTTCAAATTTTATCCTGTTTTTACATTTAACCAAAAAATTAATGTAAAGCGATTATAGCTAAAACCAACGTCCAATGGTTAACTTCAAATTTTGAAAAATTTTCATCATGTATTTTAATTTATTTTGAAAATTTTTATTAAAATCTTTCAAAATTTTGAGAAATTTTAATCAAGTCTCTAAAAGTTTTGTAATTTTTAATTAGACCCTAATTTTTTTGAAAGTTCTTATTAATTCCATCATAATTTTTTAAAACTTTAATTGAACCCTTCATTTAAAAAAAATCTTATTAAGTTTCTAATATTTTTGAAAATTTTAATGACATTTTCTGAATTTTTTGTAAATTTTAAACAACACCTTAAAACTTAGGGTGTGTTTGATAAATCATTGAAAATTTTCATTTTTAAAAAATTTTAACATTTAATTTATTTAATTGCGGTTGATAACCGTATTAACTTTTTACTTAATATAAATTTTCAACAAAAAAGTGTTGAACATTGTAACACCCCATACCCAATTCATCCGTATAAACCCGGTATAAGAGTATTACATACGATGCCAAAACGACGTAAATGAAAACCGATTAATTTTTCAATTAAACAATGATGATTTGACTCATTTAAACCAAAGCCATTAAAACAATCATATAAGAACATTATAGGATCATAAAACGTGTTTAAAAATAGTTAAAATATTATTTTTGCTCAAAACAGAGCAAAATATCGATATCTGATATGATGGTATCGATACTTTATGAAAAGTGTTTATACCGGAATTAAAATCGATACCAAAATAACATTCTGGAAGTCTGAAAAATCTCAATTTTGATGAAAATATTGATACCTTAAGGTTAGGTATCGATATTTTTACCTGAATATCGATACCAACTTTGAAAACGAGATCAAGAGAGCATTCTGTCATTTAGGTATCGATATCAATAGAGGTATCGATATTCACTCTATTGATATCGATATCTCTGTTAAATTTACATAAAAATCAGTTGAAAAATTCAGTAAAAACCTTCTACAAAATTTAAAATTCATCTCAACATTTTAAATCAACTAAGAGACATCAAAATTACTCAAGTATCTCTAAAATTGAGCACTACCACAATACCAACATGTTACTAGATTAAACATACTTAAAATAGCAATGACAATACAAATATAAGACTAAATGTTCCATTACAAAATTCCAACCCAATGGAAATTCAAAATAATATTCAAGCTCAATTACTTAGGGAAACTTTTGAGCAACATATGTACATGCCATTTTAACTCAAAATATAAATACTTAAATTTGAAGCTCTTCAAAAGTGACGTGATGAGAGGTTTTCTGGCCCGACCTTAACTTCACAAGAGTAAATGTACTTACGTGTTGAAATGAACGCTTAAAAACGGTGAAAGCTTAGTAAGCATTACAAGAGTAATTAAACAATATGTTTATACTACCATAAATAAACTCAAGAGGTAAATTCATATAACTATATATTTATATACTTCCACACATAACTCAACATAATTAAATACACCTTAAATAATTTACTTACCTTAATAGTGGTTATACTCACCATAATGCAAGATGTATTACTCTCATACCCAAAGCACATTTTTAACCCATAATAGACTATCATAAAACTTATTGGATATACGAAACAACTACAAAAGTGCATTACGATGCACAAATGAATGTAGAGCACAGAAGTGCTAAACAGAGAGCACAAACATGCTAAATAACGGAGAGCACAATACGTGCTAATAAACGGAAAGCACACTAGGATCCCTTAATGGCATACCACTAATATCACAATAGTTCTAACTTGTCTACATGGGCACAAAATCTCATTTAACCATATTTCTCATAGTTAATATATCTCACACCATAATTACACACAAACACATCATCATATATTTTTCACCTATACTTTCTCTCCTAATTCCATAACTTCACCATTTAATCACATATATATATCACATTCCTATCATGAGTAATTTATATACTAAAAATTATAAACATTTAAATAGAATAATTTTAATTTTATACCGTTATAATACTTACAACAAAAAGGTTGGAAATTTCTTCTCTTCTCACTCTTTGGTCTTCTCCTTCCCCTTTCCTTCTTCTTGATTCTTCCCCTTCTTCTCTTTCTCTTAACACTTGAACATCCCAATCCTAACTTATGCTCTACTCTCTTCAACACTCAAAGTGAGTTTTCTCAAGAGATTAAAGTAATTGCTAGCCTAATCTTTTGATTTCTTTAAAGAAATTTCAAAGAAAATAGAAGTAATTGGGGCTTAGGGGTTGAACAATGGTAGAAGGACACAGAAGGGATAAAAGAAAAGTTTGGGTGAAAGCAAATCGACAAGTGACGTTTTTTACTTGGAAGAAAATATGATATATTTCATCTTTTACTTTTTTTTTCTTTTATTCTCAAATTTTTTACACCATTAAAATTGCTAAAGAGTCCCTAGCCATCCATCCTTACACTTTTACTAAGTTATTTACTCTTTTATCTCTCATTAATCACCATAATGATTCATCCTCCACTATACTAAAATTTTTTCCATAATTAAAGAGTATTTTTTTATTTCCAAATTTTCTTATTAACTATAAATACTCTTTAATTAAATACTGAAATTCTCATTTATCCTATTTCAACCACATGCTCTAACTCTTGACTTGATCTAAATATTGTTTCTAATTTCGGGTTAAAACGCGAATGTTACAAACATGATAAGTAGATAACTACTTATCACATAAAGTGGAAAATATTAAGTTGATTTTGTTTTTCAAAATCTTATTTTTGCATGTAAGCTTCCTTTTGCAAGTGATCTTAGGGATAATTTGGTTGTCGTTCTCTCTAGTTTGACGAATGTTCAATTCTTTTGTCGATTTTTGCTCGCTGCTTTAAATCATTCGGGGATGATTTTCTTCTCATATTAAGTGCTTGCAATACTCCAAATATGTCATGCTTGAATCGTGACAAAGCTAATTGTCAACTTGTCATAATATTCTATTGATGTTGATGCTAAAACCTTTGTTGTGTTGATAAAGTTTATTCTTAATTCACAATTTATGACGAGTGCAGTTATTTTTTTTCTTAAATTGTATGATTTCATCCATTGAATGAATTAATAAATTTATCATTAAAAAAATAATAACATAAATATTAAAATTAAATTCACTTAATTATATATATTATACAATGGTTTAGGTGCAGTATTAATATGTAGTTGCACATAAACAACTAGGTTTAACCAACAAAAGATGTAAAGGAAGAAAACAGATACAACATTTCTCACTAGTAAACAAGAAAGATGAATATTTATTACTTGTAATATTCCTCTTGGGTTGGAGACTAAACATGGGACGGGGTTGTATTAGGCGGTGTCGGTGCGGAAGCCACGCGCTTCCCGCACTCCGACCGGCTATTCTCTGCGAACTTCAGGCTCGCTGAGTGCATGCCTTTTTTCTTTTCGTCCTCGTTCCACTCTGACGAGTAATAATGTTCCTCGGTTGATCTCGCTACGTCTTTCGACGGCGGAAGGAACATGCTTCCCCATTGCGGGAAATGGACCAAGCTGATGGGCAAGGTGCAAGCCACGATCATGACGCCCATCCACGTGAGACCCGCTGCGGTCGAGAACCTCGACGTTGAAAAGAAAATCAACTGCGTCAAACCGGACCCGAAGTTGCCACCTGCGCCGGTTAGGCCGGAGATGATCCCCAAGGACCGTCGCGAGATGAATGGGATGATGCCGAAAGTGGCACCGCATGCGGCTTGGGCTCCAATGGAGAAGAGTATCATTGCCAAGATAGCAATGGGGAGTGTATTAGCACGGCCTAGCCAGATACAAAAGACACCTCCGAGAGTTTGGAGGATCCATAGGACCCATAGCCGGCCTCTCATGCCGAATAGCTGAGCAGCTTTGTCGGATGCGTAGCCACCAAAGGGACGAGCCACGAGGTTTGCCATACCAAAGGTGGCTGCAATGATACCTGCTATGTGGAGCTTGAGATTGAACCTGTTGATTGAAATATGTTTTATTGCTCTTTATTTTCTTTTAATAATAAAAAAATTTACATATTTGCAAGGTTAAATTCTGGTTTTCGTCCCTGCATTATACTCAATCAGAGGATTTAGTCGACTGATGCGGTTAAAATTCTATACTTGAAATGTCACATCATTACACATTAATGAAATTCAAGTTTAAAGATCAAAATAAAAGTTTTTGATAAGTTCTAAAATTAATATAGATCAAAAAAATCTAAGAACCAAATTAAAAAAATTTATTAAGTTCAAAGATTAAACGTTTCTCTATCCCTGTAAATTAAAATTATTAAAATAGTTATTTCCCCATTTAAAAAAAATTATAGTTCAGCCAATTTTGAGTAATTTACATTTAAGTCAGTGAACTTAACATTAACTTTTGTTGAAGTCACAAACTTTTTATTTGATCAAATTATATCATTTAACTTCTATTATTAACAAATTAGATTAGTTATGATTCACCAAAAAAATTAGAGTAGTTATGGAAACTTCGTTAATTAATTTTAAAGTACAAACTTCCTTAGACATTTATTTTAAAATAAAATCAATTTCAAGATTTTCGCGTTGAGTCATGTATGCATTTTGATGGAATTAAATTTTTTATAAAAATTACTTAATTGAATATCATGTGTTAGCGTGTTCATCACTTCAAATGTGATTTATGTTCGAATCACATTATTATTAGGGTTTTGCCCTACTTTTATAATTTACCAAAAAAATCACTTAATTGAGTTGATATAAATGTGTTAATGATTTGTTAATAATAGAAGTTCAGTGAGGTAATTTGAAAAAAAAAAAGTTTTTGACTAACATGAAAATTAATGCTAAATTAAATTATTTAAACGTAAACTATCCGTCAATTTTTTTGTCACTAAATTATTATGATTTAGAGGTGTTAATAAGTTGGATTGGGTTTTAGTCAGGCTTATGATATTTGTAAAGAGTCAATTTGTTGGTTTTAGATTTGTCTATATTATTTTTAATTTAATATTTAATTTTTTTAGATGATTTTTCTTTTATTAAAATTTTAAAAAATTAACAACTTAACATATTTTTAATATTTACATAATATTTATTTTATTTTATGTGATATAAATTATATAATAAATAAAAATATATTATAAAAGTATAAAATAGGTTAGGATCGAACATTCAATGTTGAAGTTCAAACTCAATTCATAATTTAAATTTATTTTATTTTTTTGTCAAAATTTATTTTTCGAATCACACACTTTTATTCGAACCCTCACATATTTTGGGAGGACTTCGAATTTGAGTGGATAATCCAGGGACTAAAATCACTATGTACAAATAGGGAAACTTACCTGTCGTAGAAATATTCAGCAATGACATTATCAGTCGACAATTCAACTCCCATAGAGTAGCCATAGAGAAGGGAAAAAATCCAGGTCCTGTAATTTGTGACAGCATACCATAGCACCTGAAATGGTAGTAGCATTCGGTTGATTACAAATTTAGATAATTTTTTTTAGTGAATTAGAAGAAAAATGCAAACAAAGGATAAAATTTTAATGAAAAAGCAATTAACGTTACTCGAATCAGATTATATACGGGACGGTAAACATCCTTACTATTATCGCGTGTTCAACTCTTATATTCGTATCTGGATACTTACCTTTCCGAATTTATCCTTAGCAACATCACCCTTCTTTTGCAAACTGCTAAGGTTCCCATCAGGCAAATCTTGACCAAGGGTTAACACCAAGATCCCCATAATGACATGAAGCCATCCAGGAATGAAGAAAGCAATTCTCCATGCAGTAAATGGAGTAGCACCAGCTCGTCGTATAATGTCATAAACTAATGGCATCAAAAGCTGGGTTGCACCACCTCCCATATTACCCCACCCGGCTGCGGTCCCGTTAACCAGCCCAATGATCTTACTATTGAACATTGTACTCATCCAATACTGGCACGACACAAACGTCGCGAGCGAGAACCCAATCATAAACCGGACCGCAATGTAACCTCCCGCGTCGGCAACAAACGACATGCAGAACACGGTCGGTGCCGATAACATGATCAAGAATGCGCACCCGTAGCGGGGGCCCAAGAGGTCGCAAATCGCGCCCATCACGAGCCTCGAGAATATACTCCCTGAGACGGAAGCGACCCCGGCGTTGCCGACGTCTTGTTTCTTCAAGTCGAGGTTGTCGCGGATGATGGGGACGAGGGGTGCGGCGGCGAAGGTGGAGACGAAGCAAGTGAAGAACGATATCCACGATAAGTGGAACGTTCGCATGTGGGGATTGGCGAATGAGAAAAGCTTGAACACTTTGGCTTTGTGCTCGGAATCCACCGGCAAGTGGAAGTTGGCCGTTGTGTCGGTCGGGACCATCGGCGAAGCAACTGATAAGGCGAAAGCCGGTTCCCTGCCGGTGACTCCATGCATGGAGCTTCCTGGGGATCCCTCAATCTCACTCATATTCACACAAAAATATTACCAAAGAAATACTTTGATTGTTGCTTTTAGAGTAGAGAGGTGAGTTGTTTGGTATTTATAGTGATTGTCGTTTGACATTTTAGGAGGCGTTTAAAGAGCTAATGGGATTCCCAATGGTCAAGGATTATTTTATGGAGAAGAATCTTTAATTGTGTCTCTAGCCTTTATATTTTTAGCATTTTTGGAATTAAGTCCCAATTTAATCTTTTTATTTGTTTGATTTTTTATGTATTTTAAATTAGTCATTTTAGTCTCAGCACTTTTCAAAATTTGAAATTTCAATCTTAACCAAAATGCAGCAATTCAATTTGCTAGTTCAAATCTATTATTAGTCTCATACTATGCATAAATTATGAATTTAATCACCATTCTACAATTTAATCAGTTTTAGTCACTATATACTGTTCGGATTTTGCATTTCATTCTTGTCGTCGACGGTAATAGTTAAATTCACATTAACTAAAATGACGTGGTTTTTTTTGTGAATATTACGTAAAAATAGTAAATTGATATGACATTACACATTTTAAATTAGTGAGTATTACTATTTGAGTCAAAATTAAAATTTTAAAATTTGAAAAATATATGGACAAAATTGATCGTATTAGAATATAAGGACGAAATCCATAAATTACACATATATAGTACAAGGATTAATGGTAGAATTTAACCAAATTTAAATGTGATATTTTAATATTTAAATGTTTGGTTTAAAAATCAAATTAACAGTTTTGTTTTCAGTTGAACTTTAATTTATAAATAAGAGAGACAACAATCTAGAAATTAAAAGCAAGGGATTAATTTTAAAACTCTAAAGAGTAGTGAGACTAAACTCAGAATTATACCTAGAAAGGAATCCAGTTTGCCGCGTCTAAGTGGAAATGTCTCGTCATATATCCCAAAGGATCAAATAGACTTTGTTTCAATGGCCTACCTGCTGCTTAATTACCTCACTAACCTCATATTATCAACCATAATGAGTGGAGAAGCCCGGGGGATTTGGAGGTCAGTAAAATGGAAAATTTTTTATTTAGATAATTTTATAATTTATAAAATTTTAAATTAATAATGATAAAATTATATTTTGATCTTCTCAAAAAATGATAAAAATTTGATATAATCTTTTAAAATTATAAAAATATAAATTATTAAAATGATAAAATTACATTTTTATTATTATAAAAATATACAATTAGTTTTAATAGTCAAAATAATTTTTTAATTTCGTCCCTGTAATAATCAATATTGAAAGAACACAAATAAACACAAATAATAAAAATGGGTTCAATTTTGGTATCGAAGCATGGAAAATTTTCCACATTTAAATTTTTTATTTCATTTTAAAAGGGTAGTTGGCAATTTTTCAACTCTCAACTTTAAACGTTTCACATCCAATCCACGAAGTTAAAAAAAAAAATTGAACTTTTTTTTATTACATTTGGAAAGGGTATTTGACAATTTTCCTCGTCTGTACCAATCGAAAGTTCTTTTTTTTTTCTCATTTTTAGTTAAGATTTTTTCGTGAAATAGTTTTGAATGTCACAAATCTACAAACTAAAATCCAAATAGCTTCCTTCTCTAATATTTGACACTAACCATCAAATCAACTTGAATCTAAAGTGAAAGAAACTGCTAAGCATTGTACTATTAAAGAACGAACTATAGAGAAAATAGAAAATATGAACTATTGAATGAAAATCTGATTTCAATTATGGAAAAATACTCAACCCTTCTTCTACATCCAGTGTTACTATTTATACAACCTTTGGATAGCAACAGACTCTTAACCATCAACAGAATTCTAAGTCTACCAAATCTACCTAACCATAACTATAATACTAGAAATGCAACCTCTCTATAACTACTCCACAGAGTACTCTGATATTCACCCATCTACTCTATTTGAACAACTCGCAACAATTGCCTTAATCGACTAAACTGCGAATACGACAAAGGCTTAGTGAAAATATCTATTACCTGATCATAAGATGGTACCTCACCTACAATTAAAGAACCATTATCAACTTTCTCTCGGACAAAAAACAGATCAAGCTCAACGTGCTTAAACTTCGAATGCTGTACTGAATTGGCTGCAACAGCAACAACACTAGAATTATCACACCATATTACTGGTGTATCAACAGACTTAAAATTCAACTCACTCAAGAGTGACACTGTCCACGTAACATCAGCAGTCGCAGCCGTAAGTCCCTGATATTCAGTCTCAACTGTCGACCGTGAAACAACATGCTATTTCTTAAAACACCATGAAACTGGGTTATCACTAAAGTACATATAATATCTAGTAGTCGAATGCCGATCATCAAAGTCAAGCCCCCAATTAGCATCAGCATAACCCACAATAGATAATGGTTTAGATGGTTTAATAACCAATCCATGAGTAGACGTACTACTTAGATATCATAAAACCCTATTCAATACAACATAATGAGTATCAGTATGCATTCGCATAAACTAACAGATTCTATTGACAGCATACGCAATATCGGGCCTAGTTAAAATAACATATTGCAATGCACCAGCAATACTCCTATATTCACTAGGATTAGACATCGGTGAACCAACATCTTTAGACAAACAAGAATAACTTACCATAGGAGTAGTAACACATTTAGCACTCAACAGACTACATCGTTCCAACAGATCAAGCACATATTTTCGCTGACACAAATGAAGTGAACCATCACCCAAACGTCGAACCTCAACTCCCAAGAAAAAATGCAAATCAGCCATATCTTTCAGAGAAAATTATGCATGCAGCAGCGAAATAAGCTCATCAATTTCACGAGACAAACTACCTGTAACAATAATGTCATTAACATAGATCAAGACAAACATGCTAGCATTGTTAGTACATCGTACAAATAAAGAAGCATCAGACTTTGTCCCAACAAAACCAATCTAAATAAGAAAAGACTTCAACTTGTCAAACCACGCTCGTGAAGCCTATCTGAGACCTCAACTGCATACCAACGGACTTCCATCTGCACTATATTGAACATAGCCAGGTGGTTGCTGCATGTAAACCTCTTCTGAAAGATCCCCATTTAAAAAAGCACTTTGACATCCACTTGGCACAACTGCCACTTCTTTGACACAACAATGGACAAAATAGTCCATATAGTAGCAGGTTTGACAACAGGACTGAACGTCTCACGAAAATCACACTCGGGAACCTGAGAACACCTTTTTGCCACCAACTTGCCTTTTCTTCTTGCAATAGTGCCATAAGGATTCCTTTTAACCTTAAACAACCACTTACACCTAATAGCTTTCCTTTGTGGTGGTAAAGGTACCAAGTCACATGTTTGATTGCACATCAGGGCATCAAACTCATCTTATGACCCCTTTGTCCATTCTGGACTCGCAAAAGCTTCACTAATATTTCGAGGTTTACGATCTTACAACTCAACATTTAGCACCTTAAGTTTAAACACTCCTGTCTTTGCCCTGGTCACTATCGAGTGAGTATTATCAGACAGGTGAGGTACAACACAACCAATATCAGTCATCACTGCTGGTAACACAGGTGTTGGTGCCTCTACATCAGATTCAGACCCAATAGCCAAGATTACCCCACTTTGGTTTTCATGAACAACAGACAAGCATGGAGAGTTGGGCGCGATTACCTCTACCCGTGGTTGAGTCTGTACGGGATCAACTGATTCATGTTCCGCAGTTGGGTGCAACATAGGAACATGCGTAGTAACCATATCTGGCACAACCACAAACGACACATCTACTTTTGAAGACAAAAATCTAAACTCATCAAACACAACATGTCTAGAAATAATTACTTTTTCACTTGCAAGTAAACACTAGTAACCCTTATGCTACGAGCTATACCCAAGAAACGTACATTCACCTGATCTAAATTCTAATTTATGATTATTGAATGGACGAAGGTATGGATAGCAGTAACACCCAAATACCAGTAAAAAACCATACACTTGTTCTTTATTAAATAGAATAAAATACAGAGACTTATCCTGTAACACTAACGTAGGTAACTGATTGATCAAGTGTACCGCACATGTGAATGCGTAGCCCCAAAATCGAATTGGTAATTTTGCTTATGCTAACAAAGTAAGACCAACCTCAGCCACATACCTATGCTTGCGCTCTACAATTCCATTTTGCTCAGATGTATGTGGGCACGTCACACGATGAAGCACACCTTGTTTAGCTAGCAACACAGTGAATGGCCTATACTCACCACCACTATCAGTCTGAACTTGTTTAATATCCTTACCAAATTGCACTTTTATCATTTGTTGAAATTTCACAAAACACTCAATCGTTTGCGACTTTTGTTGAATAAGATATATCCACATGAACCGACTAAAAATATCGACAAATGCCACATAATACCAACTATTGCCACAAGCTATTATTGCGGGACCCCACATATCCGATACAATCAACTCAAACGGAGTCTTATATTTGGTTGTCGAATTTGGAAATGGTAACTTATGTGCTTTGCCTTGCTGACACGCAGAACACACAAACTCTCTTTTTTTATTACTAACAGAAAGATTACATGTTTTTAGAACAGAATTTACAACATTTATTGAAGGATGACCTAAACGTTTGTGCAACAAATCAAACAAGCGATCAGATTTATCAGCTCCTACTTCAGCTTTCAACGTAGTCTCAGTAACAGCATGCCTCACCTTATCACTAACTAAGAAAAATTGGTAGAGCTCTCTATGAGTGTAGCCCCTCAAAAGTAACTCTTGAGTCTGCTCGTCCTTTATTACACAATGGAATGGATGAAATTCAAAGAATACATTGTTTTCTCAAGCAAATTGATACACAGATAATAGATTTTTACGAATAGTCAGAACATGCAAAACATTCAATAAATGTAGGACCTTATTTTTCATTGTTAAATGTGAATCCCAATACCTACAATTTTAACACGCGTACCATCACCTTTTAAGAGAGGAGCCATACCTGAATAACTCTTCTTAGCATCAAAGTTAGTGGTACCTTTGCACATGTGATGTGTGGCACCCAAAACCCGATACCAGGCATTATTATCAGCAACCAGTTCAGACACATATTTCTCATTCAATTTTACTGTGTTCGAGCAATAATTCGACCCAGACTCATAAATCGATAAAGTAGCATCCGACGTACTACCGGTCGAATATTTAGACACAATAACATCAGTGACACGCACATCCAGTCCAAGAATGAACCGACAGCTACATCAAAATTCGGCCTTAAAAGCACTCGAGCTCTTGGTTTTGTGAACCACGGACGCATCAAATCAGTAGCTCGTGGCACACCACGTCTCATAGAATTATAGGCCACATGATCACCATAACTCACACTATTGGGCCACTCAATAGTAGCACCTTCAAAATCAACCTTGTTTGCATGTGGGCTACCATAATCACTTTTACGATTTATTTCATAAGGTAGGGCCCACCTGTCACTTGATCCAAAATTATTAGCCTAATTTATATTAAAATTATAAGGATATGCAGGATACCTCACTGGAACATTCATTGGAGCGATAGGAGGTAACGCCGACACAATACCCTCATACGGTTGAGCCACCACCTACTGCGGAGAGGGTTTAGATGGAAGGCAATAACGATAAAAGTACCTCTGAGCAAGGTGTCCAACACGACTGCAAATTTGGTACTGGACCCGCCCGCGAGAACTCCAACCTCGACCCTGCGACACTGTCGATCTACCTCCTTGAAAAGGTAACCGTAACTCTCCAGATTCAGGCTCCACGTTCGGCTTTTGAACCAGATTAGCATGCAAGATCGGTTCAGCCCCAAGCAGTCGTTGTCGAGACTCACACTCAAGAAGAGCCTCCATCACTTGATCTATGTTCAACGAGACCGACGACATGGTAGCCGTGGTCACAACAGATTCGAACTTTGTCGGCAAGCCTGCAAGAAGAACATGAATATGTAACCGCTCAGAGACACCATAGCCAGATGCTTCAAGCACATCACACATCTTCTTCCCTTGCGCTAGGTACTCTACTAGGGACAGATCGCCTTTCATAACCGAGTGCAACTCATGCTGTAACCGAACCACCTTGGCCTCAAATGGCGTCGCGAACAGATGCGACGCCTTACTCTAGATCTGACTCCCGGTGGTTGCTCTTGTGAACGTCGGTAGAAGATCTCCACTTATAGTGGATATAAGCCAAGATGCAAGCAATTTATTTTGCTTAATGAAAAAACTGTAAGAAGGATTAGGAAACAACCTCCCTTCAGCATCAGTGATTATGTGTTGCGGCGGCACCGTTGAGCCATCCACGTAGCAGGTAAGATCATACGCATCCAATAGTAATTGAAGTCAGTACTTCCACTGAATGAAA
This sequence comes from Kokia cookei, assembly GCA_039519145.1. Classification (NCBI taxonomy): domain Eukaryota; kingdom Viridiplantae; phylum Streptophyta; class Magnoliopsida; order Malvales; family Malvaceae; genus Kokia; species Kokia cookei. Next base: position 34,319,979 of record CM076900.1, on the reverse strand, counting down.
TTATCATATTTAAGCCTGATCGTATCATGCTTAGGAAAAGATTGAGCATTTTGTAAAACGCATCCTCGTTCGGAATCGTCCCTGAAGCAGTTTGTGCAGTAACTTGATCCATCGGAGGAACAACACCACCTTGCATGTTCATCGCCATGGCAAACACACACACCCACAGATCCCATGTAACAGCAACTAATACCATGAAAGAAAGTGCTAAGCACTGTACTACTAAAGAATGAACTATAGAGAAAATAGAAAATATAAACTATTGAATGAAAATCTGATTTCAATTATGGAAAAATACTCAACCCTTCTTCTACATCCAGTGTTACTATTTATACAACCTTTGGATAACAACAAACTCTTAACCATCAACAGAATTCTATTTCTACCATATCTAACTAACCATAACTACAATACTAGAAATGCAACCTCTCTGTAACTACTCCACAGAATACTCTAATATAAAGTATGTCTTTCTACTCATCGATGGGTACTTATCTACTGTACCAATCATTGAATCATTGCTTGGAGCTCGTTAACTGAACTTAAAATAAAATTTTAGTAGCCTAATGAATTAAATAAAAAAATTCAAATCGTTAATGACAATTTTGTAACATTTTGAGATTTAGTTACCAAAACGTAAATTTATTAATAGTTTAGTAACCTTAAATGTAATTTAGTACACTCTCTTTACCTGGCATCCTTCAAACGATTTTAACAAGTTTTTACTTGAATTTGTGCGTATATAGGTAGCTTAATGTTTCATACATCGTCAGTTTATAATTTTATATACTATCGCTAAATTAGATAATGCCACATAATAGAAATAAAGTTAATTTAGTTTTTGTTGAGAGGGGTCGACTCTTACACGAGAAATTATTAAAGTGTTGTTTATTAGGTAACTGATTGAATCCCCAACAATCAAAGGTATTGTCCTCCATGGAGGGTTTTGTCTTTCATGCTTTATCGATCACTTGTTAGGGTATATGATATTACATATATATGAATTAATACTAATATACTAAAAATAAATAATTTTATTACGTGAATAAATCAGATCACAACATGTTTAAAAAAAACTAAATTTACTTAACTTCTTTTAATATTTTCTTTAAAAAAATTAGTGATAATGTATAAAATTATATATATACATCTTTAAAGAGATGACTATAGAAATGCTTGCAAAAATTAAGTTACATGTATGTCATCAAGCTAATATTTAGTTCAAATAAATTACTTAAATTCTCAAAAAAGAGAAATAATAAAAAATATGTAAAAATATTTTAATGTTCGATAACTACATTAAATTTCAATTGAATTTAAGATTTTAATTACGAGACATCAATTTTTTTATCATTCAACTCAATATATCAGTAACCAATGCAACGATTGGTTATTAGTGTAATATCATGAGGAAAATACTTATTTAGCACATGTTTTAAAGTAACTAAATATAAATTAAAAATAATTAGTACAAATTAAAACTTGAAATTAGAGTAACAAATAAAAGCTATTGTAAAAAAATAATACCTGTTCAAAATAAGTAAAAAAAAATAATTATTCTCTTTGTCACAAACAAGGCATGTGAATGGCTTGCTTTGTCGGTGGTGGCAATAGCCTTTGGGTTGGTTGCTGGTCGCGATTTTTCCAACATTCTTTTTCGTAGTTTTATTTTGTTTTTCATTTTAGTCCACATTTTTTTTGGTTTTTGTTTTGTCCAATCTGTTTTCTTTGAAAGCAGAGGTGGTTAGATTATAGTGATGATGAAGAGAAAAATATACCATTTAAAACTTAGCGTTTTGTACATTACTAATGCAATGAATCTCTTGAAACTTTTAGCAGTAAATTTACTCCTCTCTCTTTTTTTTAAAATGATAACTTTCATTTTTCTTCATTATAAAATGCCCTCAACCTCATATTTCCACCTAAGTCAAGTGGTACAATTATTTTCTTTTTCTTTTTTAAAATATATAATATTGGTCATAATTCTTACCCTTTCATAGGCTTGAGAGATTTTTTTGGGCGGTGAGGATAGCAAGCGTATCACTATTAAACTATCGATCAAAAAAAATATACAAATTGAAAATTTTATATGCAAAAAATTAATAAGTATCTGCAATTTTGCACTTTATATGTAACAGATTGGCAAAAGTCCAATTTAAGTTCCCGTGTTTATTAGCAATTAAACTTTTCAGTTTCTATAAAATAGAGTGGATGAAATTCAAAATTAGACATTTCATAATGTCATTAGTGAATCTAAATAATTAGCATCTTTAACACAATCAAAAGAATGGTATTAGCTATTTTGATTAACTCATGACATTATAATAAATGGATCAAATTATGTTAAATTAAAATACAATGGCTTAAAAGCTAAATTTAAGCATGGTAGAAGCATCAAAATCACATTTGACCAAAAAAAAAATTATTATCTCTAGGGGCCAGAATGAAAGAATATATATAAGCACACCTCATGATTATCTCCAGGGGCCAGAATGAAATAATATATAAAACATATGCATTGACTTGTGCATATATTCCTAAAATACTTATACATCAATGTTTGAAAGCTTCCCTTGGCTGTAGGAACCGTACACGAGTACATTGTACACAAGTACAAAGCTTTAAATATTTCTTAGAGAAATTCATTATGCAATTAAATTCCCATCACCAAATAAACAAAAACATGTTTCACATATTTTGACCTTCCACCATAGAAAGGGACAAAATGGTTAAAGGTTGAGATAAAGCACCTGTTTAAATATATACCAAATGGCTAACATATCCAACAAATGAACCAATCCATTCAACCCAATTCCCACAAATACAAGTTCTTTTAAGTTTAGTACCATCCTAGGCAGCAAACAAGCTCACAGTACCGCGAATACCGAGCTACGAGAAAGCTTTATATGTATCACAACATAAACTGATGATATTTTCATGTTAAAATGTTAAGTTTTGAGGTTCAATGGACGACCCCTATAGTCATCAAGCAAACCAATGAATATTCTTTCAGCTAATTCTCTATTCGAGTCTATCGAAACTAATTGGATCACTAGGGCTAACCAACAAACTGAAGGCCTATTCGAAGTTCATATCTTTAAGTATGAGAACTCCCCCTTCTTGGAACTGGTTTGTATAGCACAACAGTAACATACTTTGAACGAAAACAATGAGTAAACCCTAGTGCCACTACCGATCTTGGTGCCTCTCGGTTTTCAATGTAAAGATGATTTAGAATCACGTTTTCTGGCAAAGGAAGATTCCCAGAAGTATTCATACTCGTGGGGTAACTGAGCAACGAATGGTGCAGGTGTGGAGGGACAACTGGAGGGTCACGTGCATAATCTTCATTCCCAGAGTAGGCATTGTTATAACTTGAATCGGGTGATCTTGGCACTTCAAATCCAATGACAGTTGCTTCATCCTGATCAAAATACTGCAGGGTTAAACTCCCAAATTTTTAACACTACAAATGATCACTAAGATTCCACGACTTACTTGATCTTCACCATATTGGTTGTTCATACTGAGTGGTGAGACGAGATGCTAAAGCAGCTAAATTATAAACAAAGCAATATTATAACACCAACTGAGCCTGAAATAAAACAACTATGTCTATGTGACCATTTCAAAGTTTAACTAAGCAATATGTAAACTTAACAACAAGAGAATTATAGAATTTAATAAAAATAGAATTCAATAAGGCCTCATTGGAACTAGAATGACCAGTACTAAACGATCATTTCTTGAGTGAGAGTTTAACAGAGATCCACAACATAAAAGACGAGGAAGTAAGCTCATCAGCTCTTTTGAGTTGTTTTCGGGAAGACTTGAAAACACATCACACCTCCAACAGGGCTCTTTTGAGTCGAAATTAGCATGGTTGTTAATTATGGAACTGAGAAACATCTAACAAATTTGTGTTTCCCACGCACTCAAATCCAAAATAGTAGTGTCCCAAAGTCTTCCAAGAAGAGCACATTAATGGTGCATAATCTGACAACCACAAATACTAACAGATAGATTCTTAAACAAGAGTCATCACATCTAAATCTGAGAACCAATATTCTTTGAGGACCAGTCAACCTGGATTTAACTTTTCAAGAAGAATAAATAGTACTAGTTGGTAGGCCGGCCGGAAAATGAAGACCACTTTTTAACTACATATTAACAAAACATTAAACAATGTCCTCATTGAATGGCAAGTCCAGAAGACTGCAAATGCAGCAGCGCAATGCCGCAACCTTATAAAAGAGTCTAGCATGTTGAATGCAGATACTATGGGCTCAAGTTGCAAAATCAAACTGCAAAGAAAATGTTTGAGAAAACAAGAAGGCGTAGTTCATTAAGACCAGCAGAGATACTAAAAAGCTTAGATTATGTCTCAACTACCTAACAAGTTGGGGTAGGACAGAATCATAAGGCCTTCAATACTATCATTAGCAAAGGATATTCCGCTTAAGCATCAAGAACCACCAAAGTATCTTAAGTTGTCTGAGAAATACAAAGAAGAGTCTTTTAGAGAGTATAAAAGAAACATACTTTTCTTGCCCATAGGTAACTTTTACATAACAAGGATAGTGTATTTAGTAAATGTCCATATAGATGATATTCAAATGCATCTTACAGGCTTGTCGGTTCATTGAAGTCCAGTCTTTATCCAGGAAAAAAAAAAAAGCCCCTATTGCTTCTAACTTGGAATCGTCCGCTAAGTGGCAGGAAAAGTTTCATAATTATTTGAAGGAGTTATACACAAGCAATAAGTTAGGTCTCATGTAAAAACTTTTATTTCTATGCAACCAGAGAGATATCTCTTGTCATTGAGAGATAATCACATTGACATCGACAGATTTCGAATGGTTAGAAAATTCAACTGTACTTTTTTATACTTAGGTTAGATTGCTTTTACCACAAACATCAGTTGAAGCTATTGCATCAACAACCAAAACCCCAAAGTGGGACATATATAGTTTTGCTCATATATTCTATTGAACTTATCCTATTCATTTGCATAGTATGATGTTCAGGAAAATCTACGATTCTATGAAGCATCAATCTTAAGAAACTCATGAATCTAATTTTAAACGTTTAGACCATTCTCTAATAAATAGCACCGCCAACTCTCCAGTTCATTATAATATCCAATCTTTATAACAAGACTGATGAAAACATCAATTTCTTCAAAGCATACAATGCAAAGCTTCTATCAATCTCCATATCTTATTCGAAGCAAAAATAAATAAGCTCAACAAAAGCATTGGAAAACCAGTAGACACAACCTCAAATTCAGGAAATAGAAGAACCACTAATAGCAACTTTAATTTGTAATAATAATAAAAAGGGAGACTGACCTGAATCACCGAAACTCCCCACCTTTTCAATAACAAAACCCAAAACTTTACACTAAATAGTTGAATAATTTTTTCAATGTCGCCAAGCTTTGAAGCTTACCTGCAGAACTAAAGCAAACCCAGGTTAAATCTGACCCAGAACATGAAAAACTTAGCAGAACAAAAAAATACCCAACAATTTAAACCCCCAGAATTCACTGAAATATATACATATAATATCAAATAAAATTATGCTAAAAATAACAGGATGGGATTTCAAGAAATAAGCACGTTAGTGTGGCTTACCCTGAGAAAAAAGGAAAATTTTTCTAGAAGAAAATATAGGGAAGAAATAAGTAACTATTGGAGAAGAACCCAAAAATAAGAGATTTAGCTAGTGGCAGGGGAATCAACCACGAGAATCTGCCATGATAGTACAAGGAGTGAAAGGGGTAAAAAAGGGAACTGGAAATTAAATAAATAATTAACTCTTTTTTTTTTTCGTAAACTCTTAAAACGGGTAAATTTCACTTATAATCATTTAATTATTAATAAATTTATATTTTAATCATTTAATTATAAAAAATACAATATAATCATTTAATTATTCGAAATTGATGATTTAAATCACCCATCCATTAACTTGCTAATGAATGTCAACGTAAGTTGTTAAGTCACCATTCCTAAAATACTCCATTAATCAACCAATTACTAGTAAGTTTTCATTTTGCACCCGATTATATAAAATTGCATTGTAATTTTTTGGTCACTCATTATTTTGCACCCTATTATATAAAATTGCATTGTAATTTTTTGGTCACTCATTGTTAACTTAGGTATAGACACACTAATGTCATGGCATGTAAGCTCATAGACTTAATTTCGTCCATGTACTGTAACTAAAATATCAATTATTTTTTAAGGATAAATCTAAAACAAATAAAAAACATTATAAAAATCTAAAATAATCTAAAAGTTCATACTTTATTTTCTAAAATTTCATTGTTTCCCCCGCTTTACATTATTAATTTAGTGAAAACATATATTTGATGATGTACTATAAATCTCTGTATGGTAAATGAATCATACGAAATCACTTCATTCATAAAAAAACATAAATTACTTTTGAGCAAAAGTAGCTAATTATTAGTGACCATTATAATAAATAAGTAAATAAAGTAAATAATGAACACACAAAATTGTTTACGCCATTTGTTTTCTCTACATTTACCAAGTTTAGTTCAGTGAGTAATTCCAATATCTTTAATCCAAAATACAATAAGTAAATCAAATCTTATCACTCTCTAAGTATAGAAATCTCACTTTTATACCTAAAGACTAAAACACTCACCTCTAAATTCTTTCCCCTAAGAACTTCCTCAATCCATAATCTCTCCCTTCCGCAACTTTTTAAACAAAATCACAGAGAACATGAAGCTAATCATCAAAACAATTATAGCTCTCCCTCAGCACAATCCTCAATCCAAAATGCTTAACTTATAACATAATGTAAATCAACCATTAATGCTTTTGTCTAGAATTTGCATCAACGTAAGATGTGGATAAGTAAATGTGCAACAAAGTAGAGTCATCAAAATACCAATAATATTCATACATTTTTTCTTCATTACAAACTTTTAACAAGTAAAAAAAGAAAGAAAGAAAATTGTAAAATAACTCCCATCAGCAAGAGTAGCAAAATAACCAGCAGCATCAACGAGTACTAGATTCCATCACCAGTCAGCACCCAACTTCACTCTTTATTCCCCCTTTTTGTTCAAAACAACTGCCAAGTTATCACTGCTTGGGGTGAGTAAGTAGATCAATTGCACAAGGCAATCTTGCTGTCTCGAATTTGCAGGATGACCCCTATCTCTGACCCAAGTTTGGCAATGACTTGGTTATGAGATTCAATGGAAGAGGACATGTGATAACCATCCTCTTGTTGAATCTTGAAAGGTTGCTTGAAGTGCTTACGGAAGTGGGAACTTCAACTGCCACTTCTAGTACTTCAACGTCAAGATCAACTGCCTCTTCATCTTATTGCTTTTACTAGATCAGTTGAGATGTGTTTTCCCTCAAGCCACTTTGAAGAGAATTTGAGCTCAAGAACAACTCACTCATGTTGTTTAATGGCTCTTACAAGTCTTGGATTTTAAGAAACAATAACTTGAAATATAAGGGAGTGAAAGGGTAAAAGATGCCTCACATGTACCTTTTCAGCATGTTTGACCACTTCATAAATAACTATTTGCCCCAAGTCAAACTCCACCATCTCAACGACCTTCTTGATCAGCACTGCTACTTTCTTGACCACTACATCCCTCTAGTTGCTAGGCAACCAATTCCTTGTTGCTATACCAAACAAGGCAGCATAAACAGTGGTAAAGGATGAACCTTGGATGTTACCCTTCTTAGGCTAAGTGAGGTGGACATTGTTAGTGATAATGGAAGTCGTTGTATCTAAAGATTCATCCAGCTCTACCATATTTGGCAGTAGCATTTGAGCACTTTCCAATTTAGAGCAGGATTGAAATTGTACCATCCTCCTCGCAAAATTTCCTTCTAATAAAGCTTGCTTTGTCATTTATGATGCTTATCAACAAATTGACATAAAATTCAAGCACACTTGCCTTACACAGGGCTTCACAAAGCTAATTGAGCCAGTGAGGCCATTTTTGTCGAGGATAATGTCTAAGCTATGTTCTGCGAAGTTTGCTTCATCTATGTTTTGCACGTCTATGAATCTTTTCTTCAAAAAGGCCAGGTAATATTTGGAGCCGGGGTAAAGAAGGTTTGGTTCCGCTTCTTCAATAAGGCATCTTCCTCAGTTTTTGCCTTGGTTGTAGCTTCAGCTAGCATTGATGGCACTCTAACTTGCTCCAGTCTCTTGTTCCTCTGTTGGGCCATTATAACCACATTAAGCCTCTTGAAACGGGATTTTCCTCAACAATGTCCTTCTTGTAAAAATTCACAGAGAAATGAAGAATTCAAGAACAGATAAGATTTCTAAATTATACTCTCTTTTATTCAATGTTTAATCAGTTTTAACAATGACCTTAGTCATGTATTTATACTCGATCTACTGAACCAACTCTGCAACAGATTACTGGCTTTAACAATCTTAGCAACAAAGTAGCTTTACAACCTCCTAACCACCTATCAATTTACAACATCCTATATCTCTAATATTCACCCATCTTTCCCAATTTTAAAGACCTGAAGTAAATGTCGTAGACGACAAAAACTTTGTGCAGACAACAGCTTAGTGAGGACATCTGCGACCTGATCGCAAGCAGGAACCTCGCGACAACAAGCAAACCATCAGCTACCCTTTCACACTAAAATTAAATATATTTCTTATAAATTCTTTTACAGTAAAACTATTACGACTTTAATGGAATTAGAATTAAATTGAAAAAAGTTTTTTCTAAAAAGCTAAGAAGTGTTTTCTCTCAAATCCTCCGGAGAAACAGGATATCTAGGGCTGGAGTCGAAGGGGGCAGTGGTTTTTTGATTCAATGGAAAACGATGTGGTTAATCTGTTGGGTGAAGAATTATTACATCTTTCTATTAAGAGTTCTCAGATTGTTCCTCTTGAGAAGCTGTTATTAGTATGTTCAGTTTGGACGAAGAAGTATTATAGTTCGGACAATTTACGTGTGCAATTAAGATGTATATGGAAAATAAAAAAAAATTTTGATTTTCAGAGTGTAGGTCAGAATCTATACCTATTAGTTTTTGAGGAAAAAGATGATATTGAGTTAATTCTTAAGGGCCAACCATGGCATTTTTGTCGCAAACTAATTTTATTTGACAAACTCAGAGAACTGATAAAGAGAAAAAAGGTCAAACTTTCTTCTTCTCCTTTTTGGATTAAAGTCGGACCATGCCCACCGGAGTGTGAAAGGAAGGATTTAATGCATGCAATTGGCTCTACTTTTGGTGGGTTATTAAGGTCGGAGGAAAAAGGAGATTTCTGTAGAATTAAAGTTTCTCTTGAGGTCAAAAAACCTTTGAGAAGGGGTATCTTTGTTGTTGCGGAAGATTCTAGTAAAAGTTAGGTCCCTTTCAAGTATGAAAATCTTCCTGTCTTTTGTTATGGTTGTGGGAGGTTAGGGTATGGTTTGCAAGAGTGTGAATTTTCCCCTCATTCGTTAAAAGATCTGACTAAGGAGGAGCTTCTCTATTCTTTAGCCCTGAAAGCTGAATCCAATATGGTAGGGAAGGAAAGTAGACAATTGGGGGCTTCATCGCGTAAATTTGTACCAAATTGTACATATGAGAAGGATGATGAGACAGAAGCTGAGTTTACTAGGGTTGCGGTTGATAGTTCAGATCCGGTGATGATGGTGACAGGAGATTCTGATCAACTTGAGGTGGAGAAAAATTAGCAAGTAGAGTTGGGTATGCTTTCAAATTTAGGTAAGCAAAATTTTAGTAGTTCAATTTAAAATATAACCCACTTACATAAGAACTCAGAGGTGTCAATGATGGAACATGATAACACCACTTGTGATGTGAAGGCCACGGAAAAAGTGGGTATTGTTTTAATGGAGCGAGAAGAACATGTCATAACCACTTGTGATGTGGGGTCTAGGGATAAAGTGTGAATTGAATCAATGAAAAGAACATGATACAACCTTTTGTGATGTGGAGGCCACAGATAAAGTGGTTATTGATTTAATGGAGAAAGAAGTATATAAGGCTGATAGTAATCCAATTATGTTACGTAAATGAAAGCGATTTTTGAGAAAAGATAAAAAGGCACAGTCTAGTTTATTAGCAGAATATGGGAAACGTAAAAACCCAAATGGGCCTGATAATTTGATGTATGAGGATTTGGTAGATCAGAACTTCTATAAAAGACGTAAGACCCTTAATGATGATATGGATAAGGAGCCAGTTGGCACTCCAGTATGTATTGGTTTGCATAATTAATCAGCCTCTAATTTTGGATTGGCGGCTACCAAGAGGCAAGCTGACCGAGAGCCATGAAAACTATATGCTGGAACGTTCATGGATTGGGGAGTCCACGGGTAGTACGGGGACTTCGACAGGTGCTGAGGTCTCACAAACCCTAGATGGTCTTCTTAATAGAGACTAAGTTTGAACGAAAAAAGATGGAGTCTGTACGTCGTAGATGTGGTTTTCAATGTGGTTTTGAGATAGGAGTTGATGGGTCTAAAGGTGGAATTTATTTAGCATGGAAAGAGGATATTATAATTCAGGTATAATGTTTTTCTAGTCATTTTATTGATGTTCTGATTAAATTGGAGAATGTTAGTGCTGAATGGCGGTTTACGAGGTTCTATGGTTCCCCTTTCGCACAAGGTAGGATAGATTCGTGGAATTCGTTAAAGCAATTGGCTGTTAATAATACTCACCCATGGTTAGTCTATGGAGATTTTAATGAAATTCTTTTTTCCTCCGAGAAGAAAAGAGGATTGCCTCGAGATGTTCGACGTATTGAAACTTTTAGAGAGACTTTAGACCATTTCCAACTTATGGATATTGGCTATTAGGTAGATGGTTCACATGGGAAATTGGGAATTTACCAGAGACAAATATTCGAGAATGCCTTGATAGAGGGGTAGCGAATAAAGGTTGGTTGAGTCAGTTTCCTTTAACTTTTATTCGACACATTTCCCATGCTATTTCAGACCATTGCCCTTTGTTACTTTCATTGAATTTAAACTTGCCCACCCAAAAGGCCCACACATTTAAATTTGAAGCATGATGGGCCTTGGAAGATTCATTTCAAGCAGAAGTTAATCGGTTGTGAAACTCTTACAATGGAGATTTATTGGTGAAACTTAAGTTCTTGCATAGTGGTTTAATGAGCTGGTCAAAAAGTTTTATAAAAGGTAGGAGAGGGGAGAAAGAAAGGTTGACTAAAGAGCTAGAGCGACTATTAGGTGAAGAACCGGATGATGAGAACTTGAGCAATCTAATTGATACTAAAATCCAGTTAAATTAGGAAGCTGAAAAAGAGGAAATTTATTAAGAGTAGAGGGCCAGAATTAATTGGCTAAAATCAGGAGATAAAAATACAAATTTTTTCCACAGATATGCTTCACAAAGAAGATACTCCAATATAATTAAACGGTTGGAGAGGGACAATGGTGGTTATACAAAGAATTTAAGAGAGATAGAGGAGATTACAAGGTAATTTTTTACTAATTTATTTACCTCACAGAGAAGAAACATGGATTCGAGTCATATTTTATTTGGTATTGGTAAATGTATTTTAAGAGAAGATAATGAATTCCTTACGGCTCCGTATAAAACTGCAAAAAAAATTTATGCTTTAAAATAGATAGAGCCTTTGAAAGCCCTTGGGATGACGAATTTCCAGCCTTCTTCTATCAACGATATTGGCATATAGTGGGAGATGAGGTTAGTAGGTTTTGTTTACAAATTCTGAATAATAGGATGTCTTTAGACGACACCAACACAACGATAATTGTTCTTATACCAAAAATTCTTTCCCCCTCTAATATGATGAATTTTAGGTCAATTAGCTTGTGCAATGTCATCTATAAATTGATAGAAAAGGTTATTGCTAATCGATTTTGAAAAATTCTTGATTAGTGTATTAACCCGACCCAAAGTGTCTTCGTTCCAAGCCGATTAATTTCTGATAATGTCTTATTAGCTTATGAAATGCTACATACATTAGGGAAAAAAGGAGTGGGAGGAAAGGATTTATGGCCTTAAAATTAGATATGAGTAAAGCCTATAATCGAGTAGAATGGGGATTTCTCAAAGCTATCATGGAACGCATGGGATTTGATAGATTATGGATGGAGATAATTATGAACTGTGTTTCATCGGTCTTTTATTCTATTTATCTTAATGGGAGTATTGATACCTCGTTTAAACCGAGTAGAGGGCTACGACAAGGAGACTCTTTGAGCCCGTTTCTTTTTCTTTAATGTAGTGAAGGGTTATCATCACTACTACGACTTAATCTTAATGATGGGTCTTTATGTGGGGTTAAAGCAAGTAGAAGTGGCCCTCCTATTTCCCACCTTTTATTCGCAAATGACTGCATGCTTTTTAGAGCAACTACAAGACAGGGAGTACAAGTATTGAAGTCTATTTTGAATGAATATGAAGAACACTTAGGTCAATGTGTTAATTTTGCTAAATTTACAGTTTTTTTCAGTTCTAATACTAGGGAGGAGGAACGGAGGCAGATAGCCCAAGAACTCGGGGTGCGACAATCCAGGAATCCCGAAAGGTACTTAGGACTCCCTAATGTTGTGGGACGTAACAGGAGGGCCTCATTCCAGAATTTATTAGATCGTATGCTAAAGTAGAAAATTGAAGTTCTAAATGGCTCTCACAAAGGGAAAAGAAGTCTTTATTAAAGCAGTTTTGCAGGCTATTCCTACTTATGCTATGGCATGTTTTCTCTTTCCTAAGTCACTTTGTGTTGAGTTTGATAGGATTGTAGCTAATTTCTAGTGGCAAAAAGGTCATGGGAAGCGTGGTATTCATTGGTGTGAATGGAGGAAGGTTTGTAAGCCTAAGGATTATGGTGGATTGGGATTTCATGACTTTGGTAATTTTATTATTTCGTTGTTAGCTAAACAAGGTTGGAGATTCATATAGAATCCAAATTCATTATTAGCAAGAGTGCTAAAAGCCAAGTATTACCCACAGTCAGATTTTATGAATTCAATTTTAAAACCAGGCTCTTCCTATACTTGGAAAAGCATTTAGGTGGCTGAGAAAGTTATATAGGAAGGGATGTGCTAGAGGGTTGGGCTTAGAGATAAGATTTCTACTAGAGATCATGCATGGATACTAGGGTCAATCAATTATAAATTAGCCGGTCCAGTTAGTAATGATAGTTTGAATTTTGTAACAAACTTAATTAATCCAAGTAGAAGAGTATGGAGAGTTGATGTCATTACTGATGCGTTTGAGAGGACGGATGCCTAGAGGATACTTCGCATCCCTTTAAATGAAGTCCCCCACGATGACGAGCTGGTGTGAAGAGGGGAAGCGTCTAGTGAATTCTCGGTAAAATCGACTTATAAACTATTACAGCAAAATTCCTACTCTCCTAATTTAAATTTTACACAACATGAAACTACCTTTTACAAACGCCTATGGAATACACGTCTACCAAAAAAATTTATAACTACTAGTTTGGCGAGTTGTGCATAAATTCCTTCCCACGATGGAGAACCTTTTTGTTAGATGTCTGGTTAATAATGCAAAAAGGCCAAGGTGTAGTGATAATTCAGAGTCAATAGAACATCTTTTTTGAATCTATCCTATAGCCATGGAAATATGGCGATTAGTAGGATTACAGTGGGTTTTAGATTCAGATATTAATAACTGGCTAGATTAGCTTACCTGGGTTTTTGGAGTTTGCCATTTTTCCTCTTTTCGGATGTTTTGTTGTGTTATTTGGGCGCTTTGGGGTTGCAGAAATCAATAGGTACATGAGAGAGTACAGAAATCAAGTAGGGTTGTTGCCAGATTCATTTTTGGGTATATTAAGAAAATTGATAGTGTTGATACAAAACAACATATTTCGCCTTTGGATAATCCCCCATGGAAACCACCTGTCGAGGATATCATTAAGATTAATTTTGACACAGCCTTTGACCAAAATAATTCCAGAGCAGGAGTAGGGGTGATAGCAAGGGGAGCGATGGGTCAAGTACTGGCCATAAAATCGATCTTACAAATGCATATTGCATCAACCTTTGTTGCGGAGTCGAGTTCATGTCAAGAGGCACTGAGGGTTGGGATAGATCTGAGGGTATCAAAGGTCACAATTGAGGGGGATTCACTCTTGATCATAAAAAATGCTCATCTGACTCACCTGATAGATCGGTAATCAGATCTTTTATTTATGATATAAAACATTAGGCTACTAGTTTTCAACAGATCAATTTCTTGCATACTATGCGTTCTGATAATGAGTGTACCCATGGGATAGCGAAAGAGTACCTAGAGTCTGGAAAATAAGACTCACATGTTAGGTACAACGCCAAGCTTTCTTCTGCAACTGGTAGAGAAAGACCGACCGCGTGAACCAGATTAGTGAACAAAGATATTTGGTATTTCCACTCCAAGTCAATTAAGAAATGGTTGGGGTTTTGAAACAAAGAACGAATAGAGTGAGAATGCAAATCAAGGGAATCTTACCGTCTGCAATGGAATGGGAAATCTTATTGGACGAGTCTTCTTCCCGAGAGAGTGGGCAATGTTTTTTATGTTTTTATCTTTTCAAGACTTTTTTCTTTTAGTTTCCTTCTTAATGGCTGCTGGTTTTCTGAGCGGTTTTGCTTTTAGTAATTGAAATAAAGGAAAGTTTATTCTCTGATTCGTTAGTTTGAGTAGGTTTCTTGGTAGGGTTGGCTTTCAATAAACTAAAAAGGGTCACCTTATGTCCAATTAGGATTTTGTTAGCCTTATTTTATTTGAATTAATAAAGCCCAATCTCTTTTTCAAAAAAAAAAGAATTTAATTGAAAAAATTATTTAATTAAAAAATTAATTTATTTAATTAAATTAATTAATAAATAATATTTATTTTCGGAAATATAATAATATTTATTGAGTTGGTTTAAATTATAAAGTGCTAAGTTAAAACTTCAAGAAATACAAATAATTGGACCAAATACAAGAAATGCCCAAATTCCCTAATATTACATATGAAGGGTACTAAGGTGTGTTGCCCCCTTCCTCTAGTTCAACTAGAAGACGGACTTTTCTATTAGATAAAAATTATTTGTATTTTATTAATTCAATCAATATTCTTTTGTTTCTTTTTATAAATAGATGGGATTAGTAGAGTTATTTACAACACATTTCACATAATTTTGATATATTGTTATTCAGTTAGAAAGTAGAGAGAATTTATTTTTTAAGTATAAATTATATTTTTTGGAAATAACAATTTTTCTGGTTTTTATTGAGAGAGAATTACTTTTCAACTGAAAGTAATAAATTATTTTTGGTTCTACGTTTGATTCGTGATTGTTCAAACTCACACTCAAAGCGATTCTATACTTTACTAATATTTATTCGCGTTGAGCATGATCTATATAAATAAAATATGAAATATGATGGTTGAATTGTTAAAATATTAATCATAAAAATAATTATGAAAGTGTGAAAAACCATGTTAATTTTATATTAAAGTAAGTGGATCATCCGTCATATGTATATGAAATGCGTAAAGCTAAAAGCTTAAAAGGTCGAATGTCTTCAATGTTTTTCCTTTTCTTAAATAATGAATTCACCTTGAATTATATTATTTTATTTAAACATTTTTTTATTTTTATACTTGAATTATCGTTTTCATTCTATTTTATCCTAATGTTATTAGTGTCCAATAAGAATCTGCCACTTGTTGCATTCTTATTGACAACTTTTTTATTTTGAGGTAAATTAGAATGAAAATGAAAATTCAAGTAACAAAATGAGAATTAAAAATTAGATACCAAAATAAAATAAAAAAAACCCGAATATAATTTAAGGGTTATAAACAAAATCATAAAAAAATTCAAACATAATATTA
Source organism: Kokia cookei (assembly GCA_039519145.1). Lineage (NCBI taxonomy): Eukaryota > Viridiplantae > Streptophyta > Magnoliopsida > Malvales > Malvaceae > Kokia > Kokia cookei. Next base: position 34,304,098 of record CM076900.1, on the reverse strand, counting down.
ACGATGAATTTTCATCAAATCAACATTAAAATTTAAATTAAACGCTAAAAAATTAACAATGTTATTTTTATGTACCAAAATATATAATTTTTATCAAATATAAGGTTCAGATTAGATCAAAAAATAACGTAAATGTCACTTTAAAAAAAATGTCAAACTCGGACATCAAATAATATATTAAGGCTACTTTAAAATGTTACAATGATAAAACTATTTTCCTTCTTAAAATATATATATAAAAAGTCTAATTTTGGTTTTAGTCCCTCTATTGTGTAGAAATTTAAGATGTAAATCCTTTATTTTAATTTGATAAAATTTAATTCCTATATTTTTATAACATTATTTGTATGTTGTTATTAAAGTGATGGCACAAAATATTTTTACTGTTATTTGGCTTACAGTTTAGTCACGTGGAAATTTAGTTAATCATATTTAAATAATAATAAATTTACATATCAATCGAATGCATAAGTATATCTTTTTTATTTAAAAAATTTCATATAATCAATTTAGCAATAACTAATTGTGTTGTCAACTTGAACCTACTAATTACGAGAATAAATTTAGATGATTAAAATAGAAGGATTAAACCCTATATTTTAACATCGTGGGAAGACTAAAACCACAAATTAGATCAATTTTCTTTTATTTCTTGGTCTGGAGTTTTCGGTCATTTAATATAATTTGATGGGCTCAAAATACTTTTAGGAAAACCCAAACACAGCCCAAGCCCAAGAAATCTGACATGATATAGCAATAAATTGAAGCCTAAATTTTAAAAATTATTATTATTGATTGAAATAATTTAAAAGCAATTTTTCTTATAAAATTTTGTTTTTATGCAGTTTCATATATTGACACTAAATCACATCTCGATGCTTCATTAAATTTTATTAAAATTTTCTAACTTTTATTTAGATATCTTTTTATAAATTTATACATCGATAATATAGTAAATATTAATTATTTTTAACTAATATTTATTAAGTCTAATAGTAAATAACTCGGTGTCTCTTAAATAAAAGAGGTTTTTGATAAACAGATTTTTGAGGATTTTTTAGTTGATTTAAGCATAAATGGAGAATTGAATAATCAAATCCTCTAATCGTAGTGTTTGGTAAATGAATGTTTGCAAGAGATTGTTGATTTAAAACCTTCTAAACAAAAAACGAAGGGATGAATAATTTTTTTCACAGCTAATTGAAAATGAGATATGTGGAATGACATATCTGATCATACTCGCTCAAAAATCACTCCATTTGCCACATGCTCTCAAACCTAATGAGATATGTACTTATTTCTTGAATATTTATGTACTCTTAATTTATTTTTAATTTACTTGTATAAAATGGTTTCTTATGTAACTTTATATTAATTAAGATAAATTACTTGACAAATTTATTCAGTGTGACATAATTATCATTAAGAATATAATTTATAATTATATTGATACACTGTTAACATTTATCAATTTTTACAAGATTAATCTCTTGGTAATAGTGTTTTATTTCAATAATTTCACCCAATAAAGACTAGAGTATTATAAACAAATAATAACTTAACAATAAAATTTATCATGCTCTTATTTGTCATTTTACACATATCAACTTTCAACTATCAAGTAAGTTTTACCAAATATTTTTAAATAAACAGCTAATAGAATCAATTAATCAAATCAGTTAATAAAATTAATTGATCAAACCAACCACTATAATCAACAATCAACTGTCCGTCAATTACCGAACAAGACCAAAATCTCATATTCAAATCTTGTGATTGAATTAATATAACTATCAAATATCGAAATGTTTATAAAAAAATATTAATCCATTTTATAATGTAATATGTTTTATTCGCATTTCAAAGCTAAACCTTAAAAGGTGGAACTTATCATAATGGGATGACACATAATTGAGGTTAATTATTAATTTTAAAGCCAGCAACTATTAAAAAAAAGTTTTGTTTTTCTTGGGTGGTGTCTGGTTTTGTAGTGCTTCCAAATTAATTTTTCCAATAACAAATAAAATAATTAAAGTAACATGACTTATAATAATCAAATTAAGATTAAGATAATATATAGTCGGTGACCACCTCAAACAAACATTATCCATTAGTGTAAAGAAAACAGCACTATAATTATTTTTAATAATTTCATTATAAGTTTTGATCATATTTATTTTTTAAAATTATTCGTAGTCTCTTTTCAACTCTTATATGAGAGGATAATGCATTTGAACGTACTTGAACACACATCCTCCTATACTAATAATAATATTTATACTAATCAATCTAAGTCTCAATCGATAAAACTAACACTATAACTAAAAATACATCAAAACTAATTATCTCGGTTTATGTGAAGTTATTTAATAAGTTTTTTTTTCCTGTCATTCATCATTTACATCATTTTTATTTTTAAGGTTAAATTATGATTTTTTTTGTCTTTTTGATATTTGATTTTTATAATTTAAGTTGACATAATTTGATTTTTTTTTTATAATATTAATGTTATGTTTTGTATAAATTACCAATTAATAAAGTATTCTAAATGAATAAGGTTTTTCTTCTTCTTCTTGTTTAAGACCCCTTAATACCTAATAGTCACAAAGGTCTCAAGAAAGTTCAAAGTCGAATTCCATTTTAAGGGATAAATTTTTTTGAATTTTTTCATTTATAATACTCGAATTTGAAATATTTTTTTAATAAAAATCAAACTCCACACCCTTGGATAAAACAGTACTTTTACTATATTAGTCGTACAAATGATAGTAGATACTATATATTGGTAGATGAAAATTGTACTTTTTAAGTCCTAAAATTTTACAATTTTTATTATAATCAAAGGCCTTAAAACTCAAAGCAATAAATATTGGTATCCTCCTAATTCTTTCAAACACCATAAAAATTGTATTTTTTTTCTAAAAATTTATAATTTAATTCCAAATTTTTTATAGATAATTCTTTTACTTCACCCTTAAGAACATTTGATCTATTTTAAAGATACGAAATATGTCCCACGCATGGGCTAAGATGAGGGGTAGGCAAGAGTATTCGCCCCCCCTCAAATGGGAAAAATGTATTTAAATCTTCTATAAAATAATAAAATTAAAAATTAATTTATAATAAAATTACATTTTAACCTCTAAAAATGAAATATATATATATTTAATCTCTTAAAAATAATAAATAATAAATTAATATATTTGTAACCCCTCTTAAAAGAAATTCTAGAATTTACTCTTAACTAGACGATTACCTTAAAATAGAAAAATTTTCATTTAATCCCTTTAAAATTTTTAAAATTTTAAATTAATAAAAGTGAAATTAAATTTTACCTTTTTAAAAGTATAAAAATTTAATTTAACATTCTAAAAATTATAAATATATAAACTATTAAAATAATAAAACTATTATAAAAATTACAATTTAATTTTTACTCTTTAAAAAAATTTTGATTCTGATTTTATCCGTGCTCTTGACCAATGAGACCAAATTACACCGTTAATCTTTAAGTTTCCGTTTCATGGAGATGAATGTTTTGTTTAGTGTTATTTTTTAAAAACACTTTTGAGATAAAAAAAACACTTTTGAAATAAAATTATTACTAAATAAAATACTTTCAGCACTATAAATGCTTTATAAAAACACTTTTTTGATAAATAATGAAAAAACTTTAAATGTTTTTTAAAAATATTTTTGAGCATTGCTAAACTAGTTGAAAATGAAAAACGGCAGCGGCAAAGCTAGCGGCCTGCAAGTTGACGTACCACTTGCTGACTTGGAGACGAAGACATTTCTGTTTCACACCTAAAAAGATGCTAACAATCCACTTAAATCCACTAAGGTTTTGCTATGTTTTCACTATATAAAGTAAAATTTTAATAAATATTGCAAGCAGATGTGTGTTATTATGTCGGATGATCGACCGACGAACAACAGCCCAATCATCTTCATAGATTTTACATCAATTTATTTAGAATGTTTTTCTAAGAAAGGTGGCGGGTTTTTTTTTTTTGTTTACTCCAAAATAATTTTTTCTAATATATGTTTGTTCTAGATTTATTCTTTAAGAATAAGTTAATTTTTAAGAAATATTTCGAAATATATAGGTATCGAGTTCTGTTGTTAAATTTACGTCGCAAAGTTTACATGTTTCCAATAGAATTAGAATAATTATTATACAATGATTAACTAATCTTTAACACCCACAGAATTCATTCTAAATCAAATCAATGTATTTATATTTATATTTGTATTTGTATTTGTTGAACTAACGTCGATAAGGTAATATAGAACGATCGTAAAGTAATAAGAAAAAGAAAACACATAAATTTTACGTGAAAAACCCTTTCGAGAAAAATCACGGGTAGAGGAAAAAAAAATTCATTAATGTTGAATTCGAATGATACAAAGGAGTCTCAATTACACTTATTTAAAGGTTGAAAAACCTTATTCTAATCAATATCAAATAGAAGTAATCAAAACTCCTCTTGTATACTAAGAAATTGTACATGTCAAAATTATATTCATAAATAAATTATTAAAATTCTATTGTACGTTTATGTATGTGAAAATCATGTATTTAGAATATAAATGTACGTTTAAAAATCACATACAATAAATAATAAAATTTGAAGTTTGGAACTAATAATAATAACACATATTCAATATATACAAAATTAAAATAAAAATAATTTATATTGTGAGTAAAAAAAATTTAAATAGGTAAATACATCATTTTAAGAATATTAAATACATTAAAATTGTTTATCATTTTTCTTGAGTTGATATTGAGTGAAAGGAACAAACACTTCACTATTACCAGTGCACCCCAGCACATTATTGTCCATAATAGGGACGAAGCTAGAAAATATTTTTAGGGGTGAAATAAAATTATATATTTTTATTATAGTAAAAATATAATTTCATCATTTTAATATTTATATTTTTATAAATTTTAAATGATTAAATCAAAATTTTTATCATTTTTAGAGAGAATAAAGTGCAATTTTACTTTTATTAGACATTATTGAAATAAATAATATTTCACTGTGCAAGTTGCAATTATAGAAATAGCAAGCAAGAATTATATATAGTCGGTGTCCTTGAAAAACGACCCTGGAACGAACTGCATGCACCCCCACAAGCCATGAAGGCTGCTTGCTTGCCTCAACTGCAACGACGCAAAGTATCTCTAATATCTCACAATCGGTAAATATAAATAATTTAAAATGACTCAAAATTCAAATAATAAAATTTGAAATTATTTGATCATGAAATCTCGAATGATTCAAATTTAAAATAATTCAAATTATAAATAATTTAAATTCGAAATAACTCAAAAAATTTAATACCTAAATTTATTTGATTTAAGTTAGTCTGATGGATATTCCAACAAATTTTTACAAATTCTAGAAAGATCCTTGTAGTATAGGAGAAGAATCAAAATATTCCATTCATTAAACTTTAACCGACAGGTTTTTTTTTTTAAATTAAATGATGCGACATATACTTTGGATGTTATCAAGCTACGCTATAGTTTGATTCAATGAATATTTCATGTTTGTCCGTTGATCAGTCAACGCTTTTGGCGAAAACACTTTACAATTTATACTTTAAATTAAAATTTTGATTGAATTAAATTTACGAGTTAATTAAACAGTAATTTAATTAGAGAAATTAAAAGAATATTATTCTGTAATTAAAATAAATTATATTATTTGAAGCTATATTATTTTTTATTTTAGCAAAAATCAATAAAAATAAAAATATAGTGAGATTTGAACCCATGCAAATGTTAACTTTAAATTTATCACTCAATCAAAGTTTCATTTCAAAATATTTTATATATTTATAATTATACACTTAAATAATTATAATTAATAAAATTTATATATTAAAATAAAAATTGTGATAATTATACACTTAAATAATTATAATTAATAAAATTTATGATAATTACGTATTTAAAAATAATTAAAATTTAAATTACAACTGTTTTTGAAAGGAAAAGCAAAGGGTCATGGCAAATAGATCCTATGAATTACAATAGGGTAGAACTTCATTGAAGTCCCATTGTGTCATTTGTCAGCAACTACCACACCACAGGCACTGAATATAATTAATGCAAATCCTTTACTTTGCAAATCCCATCTCCATTTTCGTCCTTGGACAATAATTGGGTTTGCTTAATATTTAATGGTGTCGTTAAAGAGGGAATTGGTTTTGCTGCAGTCAGAAGTGTATTACGAGACCAGAATGGAAGATGGATCCTACACTACAATATGTATTTGGAGTTTTGCTCTGTATGGAGACTAAATTGTGGGGCATCTTGTATGGATTAACGTTTTTTTTGGAGCGGAAATACGACAGGGTGATAATTTAAACGGATAGCATGGAGGCAATCCTAACAATTAAAGACCGGACTCATAATTATTTAGACTCATCTCTGATAAAGAGAAATTACCAAAATTTATCTAGAGTAAAACATTAGAATGCGTACCTTAACATTTTTTACTAAAATAATTATATAAACTATTTTAACTAGCTAATGATATTATGTAGAGGAACTAAATTATATGAAATTAAAGTATAGATACTAACTCCTAAATTTATTAACATTTCATTATGGATATTTATTACTTTTGGTTCACATTATTATCATTTATAAAATTTTAAAAAATATATAAAAAGATTTTTCAAGCAAAAACTGACGGATGTTATTATTGAGACAGATAGTACGTTAGCGATCAAAGGTGTTCATACAGATTTTAGAGGACATTCTAATAGAGATTTGATTATACGAATTCAAGAACTATGCAGCGTGAATGGAGAGTACTCTTTAAACAAATACTTAGAGAGGTGAATTTAGCTGTTGATACTTTAGCTGGTTTGTTGAAAGGTTGTTCCATAGGCATGAGAATATTTCATGTTGTTCCTCCCCTAGTTGGTGCTCAGATACGCATAGACAGACATTTTATGTCATCTAGTCCAGATACTATTGCTAGCTTGTAATTGAAATTTTTTATCTTGTTACCAAAAAAAATTATTCGAATAGCACAATTTAAAATAAAATATTTTTAGTCAATTGAGTTTTAGTTCGATTGACATTGATATTGTTATCAGTATAAAAGAACGTGGATTGAAGTACGCTGAAGTGTATTATTCTCTAATTTAAATGTTAGGAAGAGACTATGCAACTGGCAAAGGAGGAAGATGCATCTTAAAAATAATGAAAAAAAGAACAAAAGTCAAGTTCAATGAGAATATATCTTGACCTATAAATAAAATAAAAAATATATTTGAAATAATTAACATTAAAAAACAATTTATTAGTATATTAATAATTATGTGATGATAACCAAAATAATACTAACTAATTATTAACTAATGTGATAATATATTGAAATTAAATAATTTGATCATATCTTTTAAAAGTTTTACTTAAAAAATAATATGACATATTATTAATTGATAAAAGAATTTAATTTATAAAATCATTCAATATAATTGTATAGATTAAAAAAATAAAAATTCAAGTTTTTTTATAATTAAATATTTTATTTAAATAAATATATTTTTCTATAAACATGATTTCATTTTAAATATGATAATAATTAAATTATGTTAAAATCATTTTTTTAAATTAATACAGATTAAATGCATGAGATTAATATTATATATATTATAAATGATAATATCAATATATCTAATAGAATTTATAGTGTACAAATTTATTTATTCTTAATTTATATGTTAAAACTCAGAAGAAAATAAATATATTTATTCTATAGAGTTTTGAGATTTGGTTCTTATACTTTAAAAGTTAAAAATTAATCATCATACTTTTTCAATTTAAAATTTCTAGTTTAATAATTGTCGTCGTTGTTAGTTTTTGTCCAAATTTGTCAAGGTAACATGTTTATTTTTCATCAATCATATTCCACATCATATGATGACAATCTAATCAAAATTTCAAGTTATCGAATTTTTACAAAATACTTACAATTTAATGACTGGACAAAAATTTTTAAATAAAAAATTAGAAAAACTTAATTTTTAACCATTTCAAATTTGGGTAAACTGTCAAAATATTCACTTTTATTTGCTTCAAATTACATTTTTGTCACCTATATTTGAAATGTTATTGTTAAAACCTAATTTATCTGGGTCCAACAGAATTTAAATTTATTTTAAAATTAAGTTTATTTTAAATTTAAATTTATTTGAAATTTAAATTTATTTAAATAATGTCCAATTACAAGGTCCAATTACAAATCAGGCCCAAATTGGGGTCCAATTTCAAATTTACCCAAACCAGCCCAAATACAACCCAACACAAAAACCTATTACAAAAACCCCTAATCTACTACCCACTTGCACTGTTGTCGTCCACCTCAACCAACCAGGGCCTGCCACGTCAGCACCGACAGTGCCACTAGACTCAACTTGCAACCAGTGGCAGCTGGGACTGTCACCGCTACTGCTACAAGCCTCCACCGCTGAACCTGCAAAAGGAAAAGAAGACAGACATTAAATTATAAAACAACAAATAATCATGATTGAAACACTGGTTATAAAAACCAGTTTCAAAATTTTTAATGGGTTACGAACCCTTTTGAGAAATCAATACAAGAGAAGTTCACCAAAAGTGCAATACACAAAGGAGTCGAACATTCGAAGGCAATATACAGCGTACTTGAAAACAGATTCACAAGGCAGCAAAAGCAGATTCAAAGTTCAGGGCATTTAAATCGTTCAGGTAAATCCCAATATACGTTCATTATTATAATTAAGTCTTAAATGTTTTATATTTATTCCATACATTGATACCCGTTCAATGACCGACTGCTACCATTTATCATTATTTTCGGTTTTACTAAATGCATTAAACGAATCAATAATAAATAATACTAATAATAACGACGATTTAATAAAAATATTAATGGATATAATTAAGGATAGTAATAAATGACATTAATAAATATTATTAATTAATATTCATAATAATAATAAGTTTTTTAATAAAAACATTAGTAATAAAAAAGGGAAAACAAAAGGTCAGAAGTCACTCCCCTGATCCGCGTTGCCGTCGTCGGAGCCTCCACTGAAGTCCCGTCCAACATCGTTCGTACCCTATTAAATGTAGATCTGCAAAAAAACAGAGAATCGAGTTTTATTTTTTTAAATGGGAGTTAACAGAATCGAAAACAAAAGGAATAAAAAAGGAAACAGTTTAAAAAAGGGGGGTTTAAGAACGGTTTCATAAAAAATAAAACTTAAAAATCAAAAAAAAGGGAAAAGAAAGGTTTTTTTACCTTCGACGGTGGCTGGCCGGCGCGTGAGGATCAGCAACGACGACGAAAAAGTGGTCGGACTAGCGCGCGTGACCAGGCGCGGCAACGGATGATGGTGCGTGGCGGCTACGCGCGACAGACGGCGACCGGACATGACCAGCCGGAGTTTGGCCGACCATGGAGAGGGGAGAGGTTTTTGAGAGAGAAATCTGGTTTTTTTTTTAAAGAAGGAAAGTGAAAAAAAAAGGGTTAAGGCATATCTTTTATAGGCCTATGAAACGGTGTCGTTTTGAAAGCTGAGTCTCAGTCTCGAAACGACACCGTTTTATAGCCTCTGTCCGTGACCCGTCCGAACCAGACCGAACTGCCCCTGGGATCCGCGTGTTATCGTTGAAAGGTATATTTATGCATTCGATCCTTCCGCTTTTTTTCAAATTTTCAATCAAGTCCTTTCTATACTTTTAATTGATTTTAATTTGGCCTAATAATTTTCAATACTTTTCAATTTAATCCTTTCACCTTTCGAAAGCACCAAGAGCTGCCACGTGTCATGATTTTGGCTTATTTCTGTAAATAGTCCCTTTTACTTTTAATTTGTTTCAATTTAATCCTTTAATCAAGTTCTGTTTAATTACAAAATTGCCCCAGAAATTTTCCATGGTTTTCAAACTAGTCCTCTAACTTCAGAATGCCTGAGGGGCTAGCACGTGTCACTTCTTTTTGGTTTTATTGCCCTGGAGGTCCCTAAACTATTCAAAAATTCCATTTTTACCCCCGAACTTCCAAAAATTCCATTTTTGACCTCAAAACTTCCAAAAATTCCATTTTTGACCCCGAAGCTTCAAAAAATTTCATTTTTTATCCCAAAACTTTCGAAAATTCCATTTTTACCCTCGAACTTCCAAAATTTTCATTTTTAACCCCAAAACTTCCAAAAATTTCATTTTTGACCCCAAACTTCCAAAAGTTCCATTTTTACCCTAAAACTTCCAAAAATTACCATTTTGCCCTCGGGCGTCCAAAAACTTCATTTTCGACTTCGAAACTCTCAAAATTACTCTTTTACCCCCGAATGTCTAAAAATTCCATTTTTAACTCCGAATTTTCCCAAAATTATCATTTTGCCCCCGAGAATCCAAAATTACCATTTCATCCCCGAGTATCCGAAAAGCCTCATTTTCAACTCCGATTGCATCATTCTTCTTTCTCATCAATATTTGTGTTTAATTTTAAATTATTATGAACCCGTATTTTGCATTTTTTATTTTTTGCATATCATTTATCTTCTCATTTATCTTACTTCGCGTTATTTAATATCCATTATTAATTGCTTATTCACATTAAACTCGCATATTTTTTTAAAAAATTATTTTTCATAAAGACTTTAAAATCGAGGTAATATTCTTTTATTTCGAGTTTTTGTGCCTTAACTTACTAGGTGCAATTTTTCTTCAAATTGAAATAATCGAATACCCTTAATCGAGGCAATGTTTCTTTATCTTCGATTCTGAAATATTGCGCCTTAACTTACTAGGTGCAACCTTTCTTCAAATCGAGATAATCGAATATCCTTTTCCCAAAATTTCAAAAAAGGTTTTACAAATGAAAGCTCGTCATTTCTGGATCTTGAAATGTCGTGTCCTAACTCACTGGACGTAACTTTCTTCCTCGGTCACCTTGAAATAAGCGAGATTTCCAAACAAACCCGATTTCTTTTAAACTTAACTCATGTATTCAAGGATCGTATTTTTAAACTTTAGTCGAGCTTTTAAATATTACAAACCAAGACCCGAAAATAATCAATACGGTACCAATTTTTGGGCGTATGAGGGTGCTAATCCTTCCTCATACGTAACCGACTCCCGAACCTATTTCTCTGGATTTCGAATACTTACATATTTTCAAAACGATTTTTAAAAACGTTTTGTGGTGATCCAATCACACCGAATAAAGGATTGGTGGCGACTCCCATTATTTTTCGATTTTAAAATAACTTTCGAAACACGTCGTTTTCCAAAAAAAGGATGGTTTCGACAGTTATGTTTAGTCACTTACGTTATTGTTTTGTTACGAAATAATCACTATTCCGTTAAGATATGTTACCTTCTAAACGACAGTCTGACGTGGATGTCCAGTTGGGATGAGAAAAGTTAATTTTTTTTTTATGAAAATAGAATACAAAATTTATCTTAAAACTCAAATCATTCACGATAAACATCCCAAAATTTTGTATTCTATTTTCATAAAAAAATAACTTTTCTCATCCCAACTGGACATCTATATTGGCATTTAAAATCCATTTTCACTGCCACGTTGGACCACTATTTGGGAGGTAACAAATCTTAACGGCAGAGTAATCATTTTGTAACAAAACGATAACATAAGTGATTAAAATGTAACATTTTAAATATAAATGATTAAACTATAACTTAAGATAAACAAAAATGATTATTTTATAATTTACCCTTCAAATTTTATACATATTTTAACTTTTTTAAACATATAGAAAAAATTGGATGGATGTCAATATTTATATATGTGATCATTTGAAACTTTGAATATTAAATTTCTATATGTTGTGAGTGATGATGATTGAAAAGAAAAGGGGCGGGGCGGTGAAGTGGCCAACAAAATGAACACTGATATCTGAAAATAGCCACATCAAATTGTACGGACATGGGTCATGGTTCAGGTGGAAGCTTGATGTAAGGAATCTGGCAGTTCAACTTTTTTTTTTTTCCATTTAAAAATCATTGTGCAAAACAGGTGGAATAAGAGACCTAATAGCTTTTGTTTTTACTTTAGGTTTTCCTTATGGATCTTTTAATAAATTTATTGTCCCACCTAATACCTCTCATGGGAATGATTTGGAAGATAAGTTTGTCGGGGATGAAGAGAGAAGAAGGAAGAAGATGATGGTTCATATAGTTGTGATGTGTTGAGCAAGGTAGGAGAGTAAGAGAAGAGGTTAAAATAAAAAAGCCCTTTGTTAAGGCGAATAAGAGGTATTTATAGGTAAGGTTGATTACCCGTCATAATATTAGGTCTTGACATATTCTTTAGGTTCAAAATCTTGTAAAAATGCTCGCTACTTGGGATATATCATCTAATTATCAAAACATGTATTTGTGAAGATGGAGATTGCTCACCGTGATACTTATTGTTTGTTGCTTCCCTTTCACGAGGGGTAATAAATTGGAACTTTTTGAAGTTGGAAAAACTTATAAGTGTGTCATAGTAAAAAATTTTGAATCATTTTAAAAAATTAAATTAAAAGTTTTTTGAGAAAAGATATCGAATTTTTTCATGATCCACTATAATTAAATTATATTTTTTTTCGCGAAATCAATTTTGAAAAACATGATTACACCATTCATATTTTTTTTTCTTCATTTATGTCAAATACAATATAGAAAGAGGGAGCTTGATTTTTGATGATTTCAAGTTAGATTTGGAGTGCTTAGAACAACATTAGAACACTAAAATCTAGATTCGGTGGGGTTTTGGCTAAGTTTTAGAGTGAGAAAGTGGATTGGGATTCTTGATGACTCCTGTTGATTTTAGGAGAGGTTTGGTGAGTTTTTCAGTCTTAGATTCTAGTTATATCATTAGGTTTCAATTTAGGAAGGGCAAGATTAGAACTAAACTTTATAAAAATATTAAATAAAACTCAAAAAGTTTGAAAATTATAAAATTCATTTAAAAGTTAATATCCAAACTGAATCTCAACATATGGTTATTCAAATTCATTGAAGAATTTTTTTTAAAATTATATAAAGTTTAAAAAATATAAGATGTGGATCACCGATTTAATTATATTGATGTATTTTAGGATATATAAAAAATATATATATTTTTTAGAAAAATAAATATATAAATAAAATATAATTTTATTAATTGCACATGTAAAGTTGTTTTAGAAACGTGTGCATTAATAAAAAAAGTTATCAATTATTTTCTCACGTGTGTAACCTAAAAAAATTACATATACGATTAATAAAATTATAATTTATTTTTATATGTTTAATTTTTAAATATTGATATAACCTAAAAGTTACCAATAGAATTAAAATATTGATCCGCATATGATATTTTCAAAACAAAAAATATTTTTAATATTAGTATATTACTTTTGCTATTTTATAATTGTTATTATTGAGGGATAGAACTGTAATTGATCATTAGTACGTTAGAAGTCTTGAAAACTTATATATTGAGGGATTTTTAAAGGTTTTGTATGAGAGCATAAGAGAGTACTTTATTGCTCATTGAGGAACTTATTTTGTGAGCCCATTTAAAGAGTAAATCGATTGTGTTTATGGCCTAACTTCTCATGGGAGAATTTAAAAGTGAGTGTTTTAATCTTCAAGTACAAAAGTGAAGTCTCTATATTTGGAGAGTGATAGAGTTTGATTTGTTTGTTTTAAAGTGGATTAAAGGTAATGGAATTACTCCCTAAACTAGGTTCTACAGATATTAAGAAATCGAACTGCGTAAACAATTACGTATGTTCATTGTTTACTTTACTTGTTTCTCGCAAGGGCAACTAAAATAACCACTATAATCAAACACTTTCATTCAAATAATTATTTTTAAGCAATTAACAACGATAAATTCCATCACAAAAAAATATATATATCATGTAACACATTTTAAATTTGTTGCTAATAAAAAAAACTATTTACCATCACCTTATTTTGGTGCTGTGCATTTTATTAACAATTTGTCATTATTGTTGCAATTAATAAGCAAAAAATAATTAAATTATGTAACAACGTTTCACACTGACAAATCGTGTTGTTGTGATTAATAAGTAAAAAATTTAAATTACATAACAATCCCTATAAGAAAACAGGTTCTTAGCGACGTTTTTTTGGATTTATAGCAGCGTTTATAGTGCCGTTAAAACATTTAGCGGAGCTTTTACAAGCGTTGCAAAAAATACTGCTAAAAATCTCGGTGTTTATTAGAAAAAACGCCGCAATAAAACATGGTCTTTAGTGGCACTTATCCCACAAACGCTGCTAAAGAACATGATCTTTAGCGGCGTTTTTCCCACAAACACCGGTAAAGAATATGGTCTTTAGCGGCATTTTTCTCACAAACGTCACTAACATTAATAAATTTTACCAGCTCATTTTAATTCATATAAAACCAAAATTTTCAATATTTTTTTCTGTAAATTCATATTCATTTTCAATTAAATTTTTACTAAAATCTTCATAAATTTCTTGAAAAATAGAGCATTTTTAAGTATTAGTGATGAAGTCTTGCAAAACTAGAATATGTAAATACATATAGATAACTTGAAACATATGACAGGCTAAAATTGCATTTCACAATGAACTAAATATCCAAAAATCTAATAATTCAATTACACTCGAATTACCAAAAAAGTACAAATATTCTTAACAAAATTGAAACAAAAAGAAAAATAAAAAACATCGTCAATTATTCCTAATGATATTGCTCTGACCTTTAGCGGCGCTTGCCCATAAGCGCCGCTATTGCTTTGACCTTTAGCCGCGCTTGCCCATAAGTGCCGCTATTGCTCTACTTTTTGCGGTGTTTATGTAAAAACGCTGCTATTGTTTTACTTTTTGCAGCGTTTTCTGTCCAAATGCAGTTAAAAATGTCGTTAAAACCTATTTTGTTGTAGTGAATATTTTAATGTTGTTGCCAATACTATAATATTTAATAACAATTTATTTTATCATTACATATAAAATTAAAAATTCACAACGACAAACATTGTTGTTGAAATTAGTATCTTAAAAATTAAATTCAACAACATGCAAATACTCCAATTTTACACAACAACATTTAAGGTTGTAACTCTATTACACAACCACACAAAATTTCATTGCAAAATTTAGTTGCGAAAAATCATATTTCTTGTAGTGCTGCTTCTATGGATACTGTATGGTTGTGCCTTTAATTTCTCATGTGATTGTGTAGTAGGTAGAATGTGTTACTAAGTCTCTGTTGTGGTCCTC
Source organism: Kokia cookei (assembly GCA_039519145.1). Classification (NCBI taxonomy): domain Eukaryota; kingdom Viridiplantae; phylum Streptophyta; class Magnoliopsida; order Malvales; family Malvaceae; genus Kokia; species Kokia cookei. The sequence continues at coordinate 34,288,806 of CM076900.1, read as the reverse complement.
TAGCTAGCAAGTAATTGAATGATATTGTTGTTGTCATCCTCGTCGGTTCGACTTGTATTAAGTGGCAGAGTCTCGAAAGTTTTTGAGAGTCTGGAATTAAATTGTATATTTTAATGATAGTAAAAATGTAATTTTATTATTTTGATGATTTATATCTTTATAATTTTTAAAGTGTTAAATAAATTTTTTATCATTTTTGTGACCAAAATACAATTTTAACATTATAAATTTAAAATTTTATAAATTATAAAAATTAAAATTAAAATTTTACTATTTTAAAAGGGTGATGCCGTCCTGTTTCTCCCCTCCTTCATCTAAATAAAGCTTCTATGATATATCTCTCTTTTTTTTTTAAAAACTGAGGAAAAATTAATCCTTTTTAATATAATTTTGGCTTAATTCATGTTTTCGCCTTGAACTATACCAAAATTTCCACTTCGATTAAGAACAATCTTTTTCATTTCAATTTACTCAAAAAAAGAAAATTTTCAATAATAACATGATATGCGGTACATTCTTATTAGACACCGATAATTATTGAAGTTAAATAAAACAAAAATAATATTCAAATATCAAACTAGAACAAAAATAATTAAATACTAAAATGGAAAATAAATATAATTTAGGGACCAACTAGTAAATAAAATCTATAATTTACTTACATATCGTGCATGTTTGTCTGCGGATGCGTTAGGTACCATGTAATTAGTTGGCTGCAAACCTGTGAGGTGACATCATTATTGTAATTTTTGCTTCCAAAATTTCTCAGCCAAAAGTTTTATTATTATTTTCCAGCAATTAATTTATCTTAAATACTAATAATTACAGTTTCAGAAAAATGAGTGTTGGATTTATACAAGACCATTTACGGTCTTACGTTAAGTGAAATATTGATTTAAGTTAAAATTTATTTAAGTACTAGCTAATTAATGTTAAAGATTATTTAATTATAAGTAAAAAAAAAGTGTTTTCTAAGAGAATTCCGTGTTAGTTTGACAGTCAATGTTGTCACTACTTCAAATGTAGTTTGGGTTAGCAGAGTCAGAAAATTTTTTTGGGAAGGAGGCGGAATTAAATTATATATTTTTACGATAGTAAAAATGTAATTTCATCATTTTAATAGTTTATATCTTTATAAGTTTTAAAAGATTAAATCAATTTTTTATCATTTTGGGAGCCAAAATGCTATTTTACCGTTATTAATTTAAAATTTTAAGGGGTCATGGCCCCTTTGGGTCTCCATTACGTTCCACCACTAAATATTAATCGCGTTATTGTTAGGACAAATCCTTTTGTAATTCACCAAAAAAAAGGCTTAATATAAGAAGATCTTAGGGTTTCCTTTTGTTGCTACGTTCTTCTTCATTCTTATTTAAAATGTTACGTGGTTATATATATAAATGTTTTAAGTCTTAAAAATTCACACATATTTTTTGTTTGGGTTAAATTTTTATTTTTATTTTTATACTATGCTAAACTTGGATTTAAACCATATACTTTAATTTTTTTTATATAATTTGATCCCTCTATTTTTATAATATCAGTAATTAATTTAAATAATCAATATTGTTAACTAATTCAATTACAATAATGACATCATTTTTTCTTAAGAAAACTATTCGAACAAAAAATTTCTTTTATCATGACTGTTTAAAATGAGTTTCTTTTTCAAAAAAAAACACATCAACATTTTCAATGTTATTTTATGCTACATCACTACCAAGTAAATTTTTTTTTTTCTTTTAAAATATTACACCAATGAGCATAACAAAAAAATTTTAAAAGTGGTAGATACTAAACTTGAATTTTTAAAATTGAAAATTAGAGAGATTAAATTCCTAAATATAAAAGTTGAAAGGCTAAATTCCAAACGTATGGAATATATAAGAACTTAGAACATATTTTAACCTTGAAAGTTTTATTCTATAATTTAACACAAACAAATAATTAACTTAAGACGAAACATGGAAATCATACCAATAAATTTTAAGGGCTTACAAAACAACTCATAAATTAAAGGGATAAATATCAAATCTATACATGAACTTTAATTTAATGTGCAATTTGATACATAAACTTTGATTTTGTACAATTATACACCTAAAACTTGAATTGTGGTTCATATATATACATGAAACTTTGATTTTGATTCAATTGTACACATTTAAAGAAATAAATACATATTTATTTCCATATTGGATTTAATATAATTATTTATGTATACAATATACCAACGTAAAATAGTGGTAATTCGATAATGCTGCTAGTGATTTATAAAAATTGAATAAAATCAAAATTTCATGTTAAAATTGCACAAAATCAAAATTTATGTATAATATTACATATTAAATCAAAGTTCACATATAATTTTAATATTTATCCCTAAATAGCATGATTGATAAAGTCTTTTGATTCCAAAAATCAATGGGTCTGTATTAATTGTTTTTTTTTTCCATTGGTGAGCCATTTTGGAATCAAATTCTTGAACTTCGTTTTCAAGAAAATGAATGGAGGGGGCAATGATCATTCTGATCTTCTTCTATTTCCAAGTCAATGGCCACCCTGTTTTGGGATTTTTTTTCATCCATTACAGTTCTAAAACACTATCCATACTTCATTTTGTTTCTATATTTTTGAATATTTTTTATTTATTATTAAGAGATAAAATCTAATAGATTTGTTAATTTAATTTATTGAGTAATCTTTAGCATTTTATTAAATATTAAAATTCGAGTTTTATTAGTAATTTTATTTAATAGATGATCGGAAAAGACTCATATTAACATAGTTGATTGTATATTCATAAATACTTTGAAGAACATTAAGGTTCGAGTCTTAATAACAATCTCATATTCGCATTTTGACAAGTATTAAAATTCGAGTTTTATCAATAACCTCATTTGATAGATGATCTATTGGATGATATACCCTAACCTTGAATTTAGTAGCCTTCACTCAAATTTTTTCTCGATAAAAAATAATAAATTTAATTTTTATAGCCATTTACCTTTTTTCAAGTTTTTATTTTTATTTTATTTTAAAAAAAATTGCTGTTATTTGGGCAGCAGATAAAAACTAGGGCTAGACAGACTCTTGAGGAAGATGGCGATGTGTAACTGCAGCCAACATGAGCGCTGTGAACTATACAGCTAAGCATCAACCAATAAAAACCCCACAAATTTGTAAAATAAACCCAAATAAAATTTACAACTAATTCCATTTAAAGCCCTAATTTTTTTATTTTTTTTTAATTACAAGAGGTGATTAAAGTTCTAACAACAACGTAACTAACACGACTCGAAACTCAAATCATAATTGGAACCGGGAACAGTTTGACCATCAGACAATACACGAGATTCTCTAATTATTTTTTTGTAAAAAATATAATTAAAACCAATCATTCCAATAAATTAACTCATCAACTTTAATTAAGTAATTATGACTAAAATAAATTTATAAAAATCACACATAAAGTGACATTCCAAGCCCTAATTAAAATTGGAGAGCTGCAATATAAATTAACCTATCTGTGTATCATTACTTACAATCCCCCCTTTGAAAATGAAATCCAAACCCGCTTTCTCTTTGTCCTTCCTTTTATCTTATTTCTTTATCTCCAAACCCTTTCCCACTGTTGGATTTAGATCTCATATTTGCTATATATACACATGTAATATTCATATCGTTCCCTTTCTTCTCTAGTTAGCTTTTTTTTCATATCTTTCTTGCTAGTTTTAATGTTCCTTTTCCCCCCAAGGGATTTGGGAGAGGGCTTTGGTTCAAGCTCTATGTCAATAAATCCACTTCTCAACATGGGGTTTTTTGGATTATCAAAGAGAAATCATTGTTTCTTGAGATTTTTTAAACAATCAGCTTAGCTTCTCATCATATTTTTGCCAGTTTAATTCATAGGAACTCTTCCTTTTTTCTTTTTTTTTTAAAAAAAGTTCACAAAAGTAAGGAAATTGGTAGGGTTTTTGTGGTTGTTTTTTGTTATAAAGATGAGTAGTCTCAACTTGTTTGGTTCTTGTTGGGTAGATCTCACGTAATCTACTTTATGTTTCAGCCACTGATAGTAAGCCAGATCAGCTGGTCCTAGCCAGCTGCCCCCTCTTTGAAGCTAAGAGTACGAACATATTTTCTTCCAAGAAATTATACATAAAAAAGTTTTTTCCTGTTTAATTTTCCTGCAAAAAGTTTTCCATGATTTTAGGCTCTTTGGGGTCATACTCTTCTTTCTTTTGTTTCCTCTCCTTTTGTATAAACCCCAAAATTGTATAGAATATGTGTGTATGTGCATGGGGATATTTGGATAAGTAGATAGATTGACAGTTGTTGTTTGCAGGTGTAGCATCATCAAGATTCACATGCAAATTATATTGCTAAAAGTTCTTTGAAACTGAGAATCTTGATGATGCTGCATCGGCAATAAACGACTACACAAAAGGCACTTCACAACATCAACAAGAACAAGATGAGAAAGAAGGCACTCCTTTTCTGTTGTTGTCAGGTGAGTATGTACATTTACATATATATGGTACATGTAGACATGCTTCAATGTTAGGTTATGGGGTATTAATCTTTCATAAAAAAAGGGTATCTAGTTAGCTGCTTTTAAAGGACTAGTTGCAGATCCAGATCTGTAATTATTCTTCTGAGCCAAATATATTGCTGTAGTGGAGATATTGGGTACTTTAACAAATGAAGCTATATTGAGAGACTTTGTTGTGTTTATGTATGTTGATGCTATATTGAAGGAAATTAGATCCATTTGTTGGTATTCTGTAGATCTTTGATTACTGGTTTTTGCATTGCGGATAGGCAAAGAAGCACTCTTACAGAGAAATGAGTAGTTTTAGGTTTTGTCTCTTTATGGAAATTGATGATTCAAATTGGTTCTTTCCTCCATATCTTTGTCTTCCAAGTGGACTTTTGTCTTAAAGAATTAGTAGATATTTTCAAGATCATAAATGGTGTAAGAACTAGGAATTATGGGACACTGCCATTGGCCATTTTTTTTTAATATTGTTAGTGAACCCTTGAAACATTTTATCTACCTCTATTCAGTCCATAGTTTCTAAAATTTGCTTCCTTCAGTCATGAAAAAGATGATCCACTCTAAAATTTATGGGTGTATATATATATATATATATATATATATATATATGAGCCCTCAATCGCTTTCTAAGCTTTATCTGCTACATGCATTAAGGTTTTTTCTCTTAGTTCATAAAAGGAAAAGAAAATAATAGGTACCTTTTTCCAGGTGATGAAAAATTATCTTGCTCACCCTCTTTGATGCTGGTGTACGATACACACGCATATGAGAATATGACCTCCAATGGTCCTTCAAATGTACAGAAAAATATAGAAAAACTAATCATATCACTTGAACTCAAATAACATAACATAGGTAAAAAAATTGAAATCTTATTATTTTTGTTGTAGAGGTACTTTGAAAGTGAGAATCTTGATGATACTGCAGAAAAGAGAGGAAAAAAAAGACCCTTTAATCTTTCCCCTTTTTTATCTCAGGTTAAAGTTACCCACTTTGCACTTCACAGCATCAGGAAGGACAAGGTGAGAGAAGACTCTCTGTTGTTGTCAGGTGGTATGTGTATATATATAAATATATTTTATGCATATACATTCGTACTTCAATGGTAATGTTTGGGGGTATCATTCTTTAATAATAATAAAAGGGTAAGTGAATATCTCCATAATTAATGTTTTATTTGTTTTTTGGCCATTGCAGGGCAAGGTAATAGTGTCTTAAAAAAAGTGCTTTGTAGATGCTACATTGCAGATGTAATGAGCTTTTACTAAAGCCAACTAGGTGGTTTGCTGATGTTTCCATCCCATGAGAGTGCTTTGGAGTTGGAGGTGACAGAAATGGGGTTTTTTAGATTTGCTTATGGCATTTTGATGATGTTCAGATGAATAGGTTACTGCAAGTTCTTTGGTTCTGGAAATTTGTAGATGTTGCTGAATATTGGAAACTTCAATGTGGAAGAGAAGATGATTATATGTATGTATGTATGTATGAATGTTCTCTTCAGTTTGCTTATAGACCTTCTCATATATTGTTGAATATTTCATGCATTAGCAGACTAGTTTACAAAATATCTGCAAAGGGGGTTGATTGATGTATTTGGTAATTGAAGTCTCTGCATCACTGAGATTGACGGTCCCCCATTTAAGATTTTCTCTGCTACTTCAAAAGATAGATAGGCATGGATGCATGAATATCGTACGTACAGGTTCCAGCTAGTACAGACTTGTGCAGTTATACACGTATCCACTTGTTTCACCTGAACTGATGCACCTGTGCATATATACTGATATGCACTGCTTTGATCCTTTAGTCTTAATCATGAATTGCTGGACATTACGTTTCTGCAGGTAGGTTTAATTAATCAAATGAGTTTGGAGCAACCCCCTTGACCGATAGAGGTTCACCCATCATGAAGACGCCTCGCCAACTTGGAATATAGTGTATGAAGACAAGACCTCCATAAACTCTAAGCACACGTGGTGAAGATCCGTCATGACTTAGCAGCTTACTGAAAGAACCTTGACATCTGCATCCTCCACCACCAATGACAAGAAACTTCCATTGTTGTTACTCTACAGAATTTCCCTCAGATTTCAGCTTTCTACAACTTTCAGCACAACTCCCTTGTATCAACAACACACATATATATACTGTTCTACAGGAGTCTTATGTTTGGACTGTCAAAGACAAAAACCTACATAGTTATCACATGGTAATGGAATTTGATGCGGCTTCACTTATTTGCCGAGTTAACCACTGCTAACATACGCATTAGTTCAGTTGGTATGATGCCATTGTAACATCGTTGAAACATGCTTAAACGAGCTCACTTGCAGTCATACACCGGACAACTCAAACAGTAGGAATTTGTAAGGGAGAAGAAGCTGCTAGGGTATAAATGTCATGCATACGAAAAACCAAAATTATACAATTAAAGCAAAAAATGGGTTCCCTCTGCAAATCTTTCCCTTTTTGGTGAAATGAATGCGATACAAGTTTGAGTGGAACCAAACGACAAAAAGATAGATAATGGTCCCCAAATGTCGTAATTGTAGTTTCATCTGATAGAACCTATGGGTCTTCACGTGGCAGACATGCAAACTGAAGGACCTGCCATTGGTCTCCGACGTGATATGTTTCATCATGTAATTGGTCAGTAGATCAATAGGAACGAATTTGAAGGGTGCAGTTATTGTGGTTGAGTGCTGATATTTAACTGGTCACTTTACAATGACAAGAGATCAAGTAGGAAAAGTTTGGTATAATAATAAATTTAATCCTTAACTTTTGTTATTTTTGTTATTTGGTCTTAAACTTTTAAAATTTAATTAAATTGCTTTTTTAATAGAAAAATTATCAAATTAGTATTATTAATTATTTTTACAGTTCAATCAACTTTTACATTAAAAAAAATAACAAGCAATTTGAAAAAAATTTTAGGTTTGAGTACCAAAATGATTAAAAAAAAATTTAATACCAAAAATAATAAAATAAATAATGGTTAAGAGCTAAATTTATCATTGTATTTTTTAAGAAGGGTAAATATACTTTTTTAATACCTATATTTGGCTTCTATGTTCATTTCGATACCTATGTTTTTTTATTCAAATTGATGCCTATGCTTGGATTCTTTTACATAGAATGGTACCTAGAGCGGTGTTAACTTTTTTTTATATGGTGCAATGAATATTTGACATATGAAAATCATCCGGAAATTAAAACATATAATAATTGAAAAATATTTTATATAAAAAAAATATAATTTTTATTTGTATAATAAATTGTAAGAAATTAATTAAGGGTGTAAATGAACAGAATATTCGATGAACTGTCCGTGAACTGCTCGTATAACGTTCATCCGTGAACTGTTCGTATAACGTTCATTTATATTCATATATTAAGCTAAATAAACAAGTATGAACAAAATTTTTATGTTCATTTAGTAAATGAACGAATACAAACAGAAGTGTGCTCGGTTCGTTTATGTTCACAAACAAGCTCGTTTAAAAACTCGTTTATTGACTCATTTATGACTCGTTTATTTATTAATGATATTTTATTATAAAAATATTAAAATAATATTTGTGTGTATTATTTATTTATTGTTTGTTTGTTTATTATTTTTTAACATTGTTTGTGAACATGTTCAATTATATATACTTGAACATGTTTGTTTAATGTTCGTGAACATGTTCGATTAAGTTAAATAAACATGTTCGTGAACATTAAACAAACGAACATGAACACGTATAATTTTAAACAAACGAATATGAACAAAAAATTTGAAATTCTTAACGAACACGAACCGAACACGAAGATTTATTTGTTCAAGCTCGATTCATTTAAAGCCCTAAATTTAACTCACCCAATAAATATTTTCATGATTTTCATTTAATCTTTCATAAAATTATAAAAAAAAAATATTTTTATAAAAACATTTTATTTCTATCAATTTGTTTGTTTTTGTTTAAAAAAATTATACTTCTTTTTATAAAATATTATAAAAATTATAATGTTTTTATTTTATTTTAAAATGAAACATTATAAAAATATTTTTAATTTCTATATTTTTTTGAATTTTTTAATGTGATGTCATCGTATCATCACACATCAAATATGAGATTCACAGTGCGTCAAATATTTATTGAACAATATGAAAAGCTAACACCATTTCTCTAAATGTCATTTTGTGTAATGGAAGCCAAACATATAGATACTAATTTAAACAAAAACAAAATTAACTATAGAAATGAATGTCAAAGTTAATCATAAGTACCAAAAAAATATATTTAGTTTTTTAAGAAATCATCACAGTTATCTATCAAGTCTTAGTTTTATTAATATAAGTATTATTGTCAATACAGAAATATGTTTATTTTAGTGTGCTAAAACGCATTATATTCTTATTTATTAGTTGGAGAGAAACTATAGATAATTTTAATCATTATATAAAAAAAATCGATATAATCAGAAACTATAATAAAATTGATAAAAAAAAAAACGAAACCATCACAACCATTAGTTTTGGGAGGACTTAGCTTGGCAATATTTAAAACCCGATCGATTGGCAAAACAATAATGTCATTTCATGATATCAGATGACGTCTCTAGCAAAAATGGTGACCTACTTTTGGACCAACCCATTAAACACACTTGCACTTGGAAATGGATTGATTTTTGGACTTAATTTGAAGCACATTAATTTAAATTACAATTTTTTTTCTGAATTGTATTGAGTTTAGGGTTAATTTTGAGTTGGATGGAGACTTATTTCAGTTTGAGAGGATTATATATAATTTAAAATTTTAAGATTTTCTTAAAATTAAATATAATATTATTTTTTTTGATTTTTTTTTGAAAAATATGTATTTTTTTTATTTTTTTTACAATTCTTTTGTAATTTTTTAAAAGTTTGACTAATTTTTGAAGTTTTTAATATATGGCTTTTTAATTTTTAGAATTTTTTTTCATTTTTGAATTATTTACATTTTATATATTGTTTTTATGACTTTGTAATATATTATTTATAAATTAGAATTTTTTTTTGAATTTTATGAATTTAATATATTTTTACATTTTTAGAGTTCTGAATTTTATATTTTATATAATGTTTTTATACCTTTTACATAATTTATATATTATAAATTTCTTTTATTATTTTTTAATTTAATAGATCTTTTAAACCTTTATATTTTATTTGAATTTTAAAATTCTTTAATAAATAACAGTCATTAATTATTATGTGCAAATGACCCGTTATTAATTACTATGTGCAAATGAGTACCACGTTTTCATTGATGGGTGTCACTTTTTTTTTTGTTGGTAATGAAATAAAGGTTACAATCCTAGCAACTAGAATAGTAACTCAGAAACAAAGCAGCTACTAACGAGAGGTGCAATCATCTTCTTCGAGTTGATGCCTAATCAATCCAGGTGGTTCGTCAAAAATTGCAAGCCGATTTTTATCCCCGTTTGTCGTTTTTGTCAAACAATCAGCCACCTTGTTATTTTTCGCTGTATATGATGAAACCACATTTTCTAATTCTTGTTACACCAATCTTGAATTAATCGCGCTTCATGCACATTACTTATTAAAGTAAAACCATTTTGGATAGTGTTAAAAAGCAGTGCATTATCACAATTAATTTTCACCTGTTTGTAACCCTTTTGCCACACTAATTTCATTTCTTCAAGAATGCCTCTAGCTTCTACTTGGTATATTTCCCCCATTCGCGTTACCATTCTGAAACCCGTCAACCGCTCCCCATCAGCATTTCGCACAACACCACCAATTGAAGCTTTGGACATATTACTCATAACAGATCCATCCACATTCAATTTGACCCAACCAAGGTCGAGTTTTTGCCAACCACGAGTAGTCATGGAGGAAACTGTTAGTTGATTCTATTTCAGTCGACATACATAGGACTTCGACCAAGTCATGGTTGTTGCAATTAAATCATTGGTGCTACTGCACACATACTCATTTCGTTTTTTCCATAAAAACCAGCATGTAATTGCAAACATGGTTGGCCACTCACACCCATTAATCTTAATCCCCCCATCATTGTTCATGTTCCAGAGCACCCACTCCTGTAATGAAGAACTAAAAAAATCCATTCCATTTATTATTTGGAGCAATAGATTTCCATACTACAACAGCAGAAGCGCAATCTCGTACAACATATAAAGCAGACTCAACCGAGTTATCACATTGCTCACAGAAAGGAGAGGATGACATACCTATACGAGTACGCTCCTCATTTGTCAAAACTCGCTTCCTTATCAACAGCTAAAGGAATGTCCAAACACGTTGAGTGGCTTCAATCTTCCAATTTTTTTATCCTCAACTAGATAAGTTGAAGTAATTCCATTTGTAAGTTGCTTATATGACTCTCGCATTGAGAATTTTCCAACAGACACCTATCTTCAAGATAGGCGATCTTCACCCAACTCACGACGGGGAGGCTCATAAGAGCGTACGTGATCCACCACTTCACTAGGCAGCACTTGTAACAGCCAATCAGAGTCTCATCTGCCCTCTCGTCAACCACGTTACTAACACTTATTAATTCATCAAGCGGAACAGTACCTTTATAGAGATGTTTGATAGGACCCAATTTGCTCAACCAATTATCATTCCAAAAATTCACCAAATAACCATCACGAATACTTCAGATAAGACCTTGTTTAACCTCATTCCAAATGTTTGCAAGTGATCTCCATACATACGAGAAATTGCTTTTATTTATGGACTCCAGCACTACCCCATGAACGTTATATTTATTTCGGAGTATTTTGACCCATAACTCATCTGGATTAGCCACTAAATTGAAGCCCAACTTAAGTAAGAATAATAAATTATGATCTGCTAGTCTTCTAATCCCAAGGCCCTCTTTTTCAATCAGTTTGTAGGTTTCAGTCCACCCAACTAGAGCCACCATGCGCTTATCACTAGAACTGCCCGATAGAAATCTACGAGCCATCATTTCAATCTCCTTACACACCATAATCGGGATCCGAGCAAGAGCCATAAAGTAGTTTGGTATAGATAATAAGATCGATTTAACTAACGTCAGTCTACCAACAAAGGAGAGTTTTCGAGCATCCCACCCACTCAAGCGACCTTTAGCATATTTGGCCCTTGCATTATAACTCTTCCAAATAGAAGTAAGTCATCTGCAAAGAAGAGATGCGAGATGCTAGGCCCCCGACGAGACAACATAAGCGATTCCCACTCCCCTTCTATAATGGCTACCTTAATTAAATGCCCAAGTCACTTCATGCCTAAGACAAACAAATACGGTGAGAGTGGATCTCTTTGTCTTACCCCTCTAGATGGTACAAACTTCTCAAAAAGAGAACCATTTCAGAGTAATTGCATAGATGAAGATATGACACATGCCATGATCGTGTTAACGAGCCCTCTAGGTAGCCCGACATCGAAAAGAGTATCTCTGAGAAAATCTCACCGAATTTTGTCGTATGCTTTCTCAAGATCTACCTTGACCACCATCCATCCTCTTTTACTTTTTGTTGTCCTCATAGTATGAATAGCTTCTTGAGCTATGATTATATTGTTAGTAATATTACGTGACGCAATGAAGCTTGCCTGATTCTGTCTGACCAAAACTTGCATTAACTACCTCAACTTGATAACAATTGTTTTGCTGATGACTTTGTACAAGACGTTGCATAGACTAATCAAACGATAATGACTAATCAATTCAACACTAGAAAATTTGGGAATGAGGACGAAAAGGATCTTGTTTAGATTAGAATCCATCATACCCCCTCCGAAAACGTGTCGCACAAGCTGAATAACATTATCCCCCACTATATCCCAATTCGCTTGGTAGAAACTAGCATGAAGTCTATCTAAGCCAGGAGCCTTGAGAGGGCTCATGCTAAACACAGCCCAACGAACTTCTTCAAGAGTAACCTCAGCCATCAACTCACTTAGAACAGACTCTTCAAGCTTGGAAAATCGACCATACACAAGAAATCTTCCTGGTGAGTATGCATTAACTGTATAAAGACCAGAAAAATAATCCAATGCATGTCTTCGTAACTTATCATTATCAAAGCACCATTTAGACCGCTCAACACGTAGATCTTATTTTGACGTCTTCACTTAACAGCTCGATTATGAAAAAAAGTTGTGTTCTTATCCCCATTAGATAGCCACTTACTCCGAGATTTTTGGAACCAATACAACTCTTCCTTATTCAAGATGTGTTCTAATACAAGACAAATTTCAGCCTCTCGCATACTTAGTCTCTTGATGAAATGTTTTTCTAGAGCCTTCTGAAGCCGATCTAACTCCTTCAGCTTCATCCTTTTCCTTACAAAAATGTTCCCGAAGGTAGTTTTATTCCATTCTTGAATATTCTTCAAGAAAGATTCAATATTCTGCATAATATCACCATTGGATCGCCAACATCTCGAAAGAACATCTTTAAATTCAAAATGTTGTAACCAGCTTGCAAGGAATCTAAACGATCAATCACCTCTTAGGTCTTTTCCCGGATTAGTTGAAACCAACAGCGGTCTATGGTCCGACTTAAGTTTATAGAGATGTCTGACCACAATTTGAGAAGCAAATCTCTACCAAGTTTCATTGCAAAATACTCTGTCCAACTTTTGAAACAAACAGCTTCTACTCCAAGTAAAATTTGGTCCAAGAAACCCAAAATCTATGAACCCATTATTAAAGAAAAAAGAAAAAAATAACTTACACCCCACTTGAGCTCCATCAGTCCCTCCTTGTCTTTCATTAGCATCCATAACAACGTTCAAGTCACCTCCCAATATCCAAGGCTTAGAAATTCCCGAAGCAAGGTTGTCCAAATGCCTCCATAATTGTCTCCTTAAGCCCTTCTGAGGACTCGCATAAATCGCAGTACAAAGAAACGACTGTTGGCTTTGGTTTTCTTGGATCCGAACATGAAAAAATTGAGAGTGAGCCTCCAACACCTCAACGTTAAATCCCTCCTTCCACAACAATCAAATACCACCTGCAAAGCCCTCTGCTTCCACTCTGAACGAGAAATCAAAACCTTGTTTTATTATAACGGACTCGACCTTATGATCATTAGTCCTAATCTCAAATAGACTTATAAAATCAAGTCGAAATTCACGATTATACTCAAAAATGCATATGTGAAAATATGGATTATCACACCCTTGATAGTTCCAAAATAACAATTGAAGATTAAATTTAATAAAAAATAATAATGTTAGGATGAAACAGACCCATATCCAAAATCAGTCTTCAATCGAGTTAGATTCTTCCTTACCTGAATCATCATCAACCATATCCTCTCTGATATTAGTTCTTTTTTCCATCTGTTCTGGGAGCTCTTTTACCTAATTTCGTATTCCTTGAATGATACCTTCCATGACTGCCGTAATGGGAAGCAATGGCTCATTCTAATCATGCGAGCAAGAAGGGATTTGTCTTGTATTTTGTCCCTTCCTTCCCCCAAAAATCCCAATGGTCGACATTCTGAGCTCTCACCTATTTCAAACCCTTGTGTTGACAACTGAAAGTCATTCGTCTTTGTTTTTCTTGAAACCTTCCTTTTGTTGGTAGCAAAAGAAACAACCAAGTGATTTTCTCCTTTTAGTTTTGCATCCGATGCTTTGAAACTGATATTCCCAAAATTCTTTCCAAGAACAATCGACCCTCTTTTTTATCTATCATCAAATGGGTTTTGGGCTTTGTTAAAAGAAACATTATTTAGAAAGTTAATAGGCTGTAGCACATTAGAAACCCTTTTTGGTCCACCCAAGTATTACTCATTTCCTTTTATTAGTCAGATTTTTTTCTCCCCTTTAAAGTAGCCTTTCCCTTTTCATTCGACTTATCTTTTGGCAACTCATACTCTCTTCCTTCCATAAAATCTGCTGTAGTAAACCCCTCATGATCTTCAACATTAAATTCCTGCCAAAAATCCCCAGAATTAACGCCCATAATTCCGTCCAATATCTCAAACTGATATCCAGAGCCTCCCTCAATCACCATAGCACCACTTGATTTTGCTATCGTTAATCGAGGTCCCCTCCTCTGTCGTTTTTCGACTATCATCCATGGACCGTAGCATCCTTCATTATTACACTTCGAATCTCCGGTTGTTTTCCTAGGTAAGTGATTTCCCTCAATCCTTATAGCCTTACCTTTGTCTGACTTGAATAGACAAATTTCTGTTTTGTGCCCGTATCTTCCACAATGAAAACATATCAACAGTAAAGATTCATATTATACTCTTTGAATCCGACCCTTAATCTTGGTTTGAGATACTAAAGGTTGCCCTAAATCAACGAATACCACCAATCGAGCAAATTATCCTCTAGTTCTACTGTCCATATTCTTATCAATCTTAGCCATCGGGCCTAACCACCTGGCAAATTAATCTAAACTAACAAGCTACTAGGTTGGGAAGGTTTAGTTGAAAATTTTGATAACCATGGTCTCACAATTAGATAAAAGCCAAAAATAGTCCACGGTTCTCCAGATATAACATTAAGGTACTCAGCATAATCATGAAAACGAATCAAGAAGTAGTCATTCTCTAGATCAAAAATTTACAAGGGTTGATTAGTCCTCCAAATTGATTGCAGCTTGTTAGCCATAGCATGATAAGAGATCTTTCGACCCAACAACTTTACTATCATTGTCCTAGACATCCAACAAGCTATAAAATTGTGGATCCTTTTCGAGAATTCAATCGTAAGTATACCATCAATTACATCCATTGAGACATCACCATCATCCACGATGAACTCCTCATCCTACTGTAGACTTCTAGTATGACCAGCGTTCCTTAGAAATTTGTCTTTCCATGATATTGCCTTCTGATCCCCTTCTTTGATCGGTATTCCTTGTCCATCTACAAGGGGATCATCCGAGTCTAAGGGTTCACTCGGTCTATTCCGAAGTTTCTTCGATACTCGTCCTGAAACTCCTTCAATCGCTGACGACACATCGCTCATTTCAACGCTCATTTAGTTTAACTAAATAAAAAAATCGAAATCATTAAGTTTAGAACTTCAAAGGAGCTAGGGTGTCACTTTTTTTTTGTAGAGAAAGAACAACACTAGGTGATTACAAAAATAAAACTGAATCGAAACAATCCTAGCATCGATATTATCTTTAAGAATAATATCTTTAACTACATCAGGCGGACTCTAGAAGAGCTGAAGCCTAGAATCACCTATCGATGTAATCTTTGCCATGACATCAGCAATACTATTGGCAATTCGTGATATAATCCTAATGCAGACAACCCAATCACGAAAGAGTAACTGATGTATGAGACGAACTTCCACTACACTATTATAGCCCCCTCCCCTGAATTAAGAAGCTCAACTAACAGGAAATTGTCACACTCAACCTCAAGCTTCCGAATTCCTTTGTCCCACGCAAGAAATAGGCCTTCCAACATAGCTCTTGCTTCCACTTTGAAGATGGAATCTCCACTAAAAGACTTTGAGAAGCCTCACACCCAAGAAGCAGCAGCATCTTGTATAACCCCTCCAATACCGAAATTTTGACCAGCCATTAACACGGCACCATTAGTGTTAAGCTTACACCAACCTGATAGAGAAGGTTTCCAACATGCGACCAAATCCCTGCCTTTAAGCGCCTTCATCTTCTTATCATAATTAAAGTAACTCCTTGCCCATGTGAACCCCATATCCACAACAGTACGATCGCTCCTATGACTAGAAATGAAAATGGCCTCATTTTTAGACTTCCAAATGAACCAACAAATCACCGCAAACAACGTTTTCCATTCAAAATCAATTTTGTCCAGGTGGCCTGCACTATGAATATTCCAACGCAACTAATCATGAAATGAAAGTGAAAAGAAAAAATTTTGAACCTGAATTGGAACCACTGTCTTCCAAACAGAACTGGCAAACATACAATCCCAGAGAACATGCATTACTGTTTCAGAATTCATTGCACAAAAATGACAAAAATATCCTCCGCTATATGCCTCCGTTTCCTCTCATAATTAGTTAAAAGACGACCATGCCACACCACCCATAAGAACAAATACACCCATTGAGGAGCCTTAACTCCCCAAATCATAAGCCAATGGCCCTCCCCTCCACTATCATGCATGAACAGGTTCTTGTACGAGCTAGAAGAAGAGAAACCATTTTTATCACTCCATTTCCACATCAGACGATCCGATTCCATTTCAACACAAGGAGGCATAACCGAAGCAATATGGCGTAAAATGGAATTAGGGACAAGAGTTGCAAGTCTATCCCAATCCTAAGTTCCCGAAGGTGTGACCACATCACAAACTCGTAAGGAATTACTATGATAATCCAAATTCAATCCAAAATGACGCAAAGGTCCCACTTGTTTCAACCAATGATCATCCCATAAGGTAACCAATTTACCATATCCAATTCCCTAATAGATATTACAACTAACCTCAGGCCAAACTTTCCCCAACGACTGCCAAATATAATAACAATTACTTCGGTGAATAGAAGTTGGAGTCATTTCCTGGACATTATATTTCTTTCAAAGTACCTACGCGCACAATGTTCCGAGATTTGATAGCAAACAAAACCCAAGCTTCATAAGAAAAATTTTGTTTTGATCCTACAACTTTCGAATTCCCAAACTACCAGTATCAAGTGGTTTACAAGAATTTTCCCATGAAAGGAATGCAACCTTCCTATCTACAACCGTTGAGCCCCAAATAAAATTACAGGCAACCCGTTCAATCTCCATACAAACAGAAACAGGGATTTTAACTGTATACATAAAATAATTAGGAATGGAAAGGAGGATTGACCTAGTAAGGGTAATCCGACCTGCCATTGAAAGCTTCTTTACTTCCTAACCAGAAAGCTTCTGCCGAACTTTAGCGGCAATAAACTCAAAAGTGCTTTTCGTGACCCTATCATAAAGCAAGGGCAAACCAAGATACACCCCAAGATTACCCACATTATTAACCCCAAGGGTTGTACAAATTTGAGTAGCAACATCTGAAGGAGTGGATGGAGAAAAATAAACTTGCGACTTAGCAAAGTTAACTCTCTGTCCAGAGAAATAGCAAAAAGTATCCAAAACACTACGAATCACCGTTGCTTGCTCAAAGCTAGCTTTACAAAATAATATAAGGTCGTCAACGAAGAATAAATGAGACAAAGAAGGACCTCGCCTTGATAACAAAAGAGGCTTCCATTTCCCATCTGCAATAGCATCCTCTATAAGATAACCCAATCTCTCCATACACATGACAAAGAGATACGACGAGAAGGGGTCCACTTGACGAATACCACGAAAAACACGAAATCCTTCCGTTAAACAACCATTCCAAAGCACCTGGTTCGAGGTCGAACAAACACAGTTCATAGTCACGTTTGCAATCATACTTGATAAACTAACCAAAATCAGAGTATCACGAAAAAAGTCCCAACTAATTCTGTCATAAGCCTTTTCCAGGTCAATCTTTAACACCGTACCTCGTTTTCTACCTTTAAAATTCTTGAGAGAATGAATGCGTTATCAACTATATCTCACCCGGGAATGAAGCTAGACTGATGCAAACTAACAACTTTATTCTTAAGAGGATGAAGTCGATGAACAAGAGTTACACCATTAACTTTTGAGATAATAATCTATTTAACTCTTATAAAAGAAATAGATTATTTTAATTCTTTACTTAATCTATGTATATGTCACATCAATAATTAATTACAATTTCATAAAAAAAACCTAAATATTATAAAATATTATTATAATTTTTATTACTAAATGAATTTGTATTTTTAATAACTTTTATGCTTTTTAATAATTTTAATTTATTTATTTTCTAATAATTTTTATTTTTATTTTTGAACAATTTTTAAATTTTTTAAATCATTAAAGTAATATACATGTCAATAGATATTAATTTTTCTATAAATTCAAAAATTAAAAAAATTTAAATAAAAACTAAAATAAAATACAAGCCTATACCTTTTAACCAAAGTTTATAGATGTTATAGCTCAAAAAAGTTACTCAGAAAATTTTAAATTTTAAATTCAGTCATTTTCTTAGTCAAGTTTATTCAACGAGCATTTGGTAGCTCATTTTCTTAGTCAAGGTTATAGATTATTGAATAATTCAAATTATTGTCACTAATTTACTCAGGCCAACTCAAGCTTTGAAATTTAGACCCAGAATTTGATCAGAAAACCAAAACATCAAAGCTCATTGCCATTTGCCCACTATGCACGAGAGGAGAAAGTGGGCAACTTGGATTAGATTACCCGGTAATTAACGAGAAAGCCACATCTTTATTTATATATAAAAAAAAAAACTAAATGCCATGAACTAGACTATTTTGCCATCTCTCATGTGCCCTAGAAAGTATGGGATCCCCTATTATTGATCCACGATTCCCCAAGGCTGAAATACTCAGAGACCGTTTTCGCATCTTAACGTTGCCCTTCTCGATCTTCTCCGTGAGAAAGGAAGAGTAGGAGCATAGCGGATCCGAAAACTGCTTTCTTATACTTCTAAGGAAGAGGTCCAAGTTCTTGTTATATTTATCCCCTTCTGAGCAAGTTGCTTGTTGGTCCCTGGAAAATATCACCATGTTATAGCGATTGTAGTCGTCGTCATCATCAGGGCAGTAGCCATTCTTCATTCCATCTTGCAATGCCAAATCCTCGTACTCTTCGTCCGACTTTGTTGAGCCTTCGTCAACTGAACCTACCTGTTGGAATAGAAAATGAAGAAGATTTAAAGCCAAATCTAAACAAAATACAGCATGAAAGAGTAGGGGTCGGAACACAAATCTGTTCAAATTGTAAGGCAGAATCTCATGCCATTTAGATCATCTAGCGTTCATCAAAAAATATTAATGAACGAAGCTTATGATAGGATAATCGAACAATAAGCAATGTCTTAAACATCTTCCACGTAACACAAACAATGAACCGATATGGATTCCTCTTGGTATAATTGCATGGCAGTTTGCAACTCAATGCAGTAATGATATATATATCCACCTATTGTAGGGTCTAACACAAGTTCATACCTCTTCATGGACCTCTTTATCACCATCATCACTAAAATCCTCATCAGTGTCCACCTCAGGTTGATCATCAACTTCTTCATCACTTCCATATACTGAATTTTCCTCCTTAAGCTGTAAGATAGAAAGTCGGTAAACCAACAGCAGAACAAGCACAGAATAACTATATACATTAAAAAAAATCCACACTAGTAGTACTAAACTAACGGTGACTTACATTTTTCTTATCATTTTATCTACTTTGAAGCATAGATGTTAAACATATAACTCAAAGCACCCAAAGCATAGATAAAGAGTGCTTGGAAAAAGAAAATCACATTGTAACAGGCTACCTCTTTTGCTGGACCATCAGACATCCTTGGTGAGCTACAGCAAGAAGATTGGTATCTACTGCTATTTTCAGTCCCATCATATCTCGACTCATCCACACTTCCAGCACGACTTGTGCCACCATCACTAGGCCAGGCACTAATTCCAAAGTGACCAAATTGAAGATTAACAGGTTCGGCTTTGCCAATTTTTAAAGGTCCATATAAGGGAATGCCTATTCCACCCTCAGTTCCATAGCCAGAGATGGGCCTTCCATTACTATCAAATGATTCAACTGGCCAAGCTTTACATACAGATCCATCAGTGTTAAGAAGGGCCATCAGCTGCCTGCAAGAACCCTTCCTCTGGATCAACTGAAACATACCCTTGGAGCTCAGTGAATTGGCAGCACACTGGTTCCGGTATTCCTCATCAACCACAGCAACTGTGTTTGTTATAGGATCATAAAGTAACTCCCCAGCTTCACGCCTGCGGAGGCAACTGAAAACTGTTGCATGTATGGCTGCCACACTTCTGTCAACATTTGTGTTGTTTACTTTCGGGACCAAATGCTTGTCAGCTCGTTTACATAGATAATCTTGTATCGTCCTAATATTCTTTATATACTTTACATACTTATTTTTTTCAGGGTCCAATGCCATATACTTCGCACGAACTGCAAATCTTTCCAAGTGTTTGTCTTCATTTGTAATATATATCATGAATGGTATGATTGAGGGGTGTTTCTTCATAAGCCCCATCTGGACATGATCAAAATTTGAGACGAGAATAAAGTAAGTTTAGGACAAAAACATTTTGCTGTAGGGAACCTCAAAGAAAAAGTATACTTACAACAAAATTAAGGCTCAAGTGAACACCCTCTACAACTACAGATTCTTTCCTCTCTTCCCACGCAGTAATCAACCTGTCTAGACTGTCTATTACCATCTCACTTTGTGCCTTGAACCCTTCAACTGCCATCTGTTTGGAACTGATCAGTTCAGTACTAGCAGAACTACCCTCCATTGGATGGGCCCCCTTGGCTGAAGAACCATCAGCTACCTCACCCTTGGGAAGTGATTGAGCAATGCCTGCCAACTTTTTTGCCTGTTTTCTAGCCTTCGCTTCTGCAACTGCCACTGGATCCAAACACTCCCCAGCATGATAGGTTGAAGCCCACAGTAGAGGATTTTCCTTCTCATCCGCAAAACTCCTCATCATGTGGCGAATGGAGTCCGTAGAAATCACAGTTGTAATTCCCAACCTACCACCCTGCACAACATTATCAAAGATTAGCTATTTTGTAATTGCAGTTACAACCACTAGTGCCACAACATTAACATGAAAAGCACAACCTACCAGCAAAGCAGACAAAGTAGATTTGCCACAACCACTAGTGCCACACAACAGCACAGTTATAGATTCCTTCCTCTCTCGTATTCTGCAGTGAAGACCAAATACAGTTACAAGGGGAGACAAGAAGGTTTTTGCATCTAATTTGAAGCCCCCCAAGCAAAGGACATAGAACAAGACCATTCTAAAACCATAACAAACCCATACCAAACCATACATGCAAATTTCCTGCACTAGGCATTAAAGATAAAAATATACATAAACCGATGATGAACTCTATCTTCTTGGCAAAACCACCAAAAGGAGGGAAAAGAAGTTGACAGACAATTGAAAATTTGAAGGAGAAACTCAAGTCTCGATTGAAATAAATTCTATGAAAGGCTTGTCACGTTAAATAAAGAGAATCCGAGAGAAATGTGAATTACCAATCTGCAAGCTACCAGAACTCCCCATGAAATTACCAGAAAAAAAATGACGGAATATTTGCAGATTCAACATGCAAGCAATTAACTACAGCCATTTTCATTGCAAAAGTTTTTGGTAGGTATAAGATGTCACAGTTACACAATACCTGCTTGCCAAAATCAAGTCAGCTCTCTGGTTTGGACCCACATACTTATATTCAGCCAGAGATTCACAGACAACATCCAAGAAAGTTTCCCTTCTAACAACAACCGTAGTACGTCTTTTGTACAACTCAAACGGTATGGTCTTATTTCCATCATTTTTATCTGAGACTAAGCAGCTGCCTGCCTCTGCTCTGCCAAAGTTACCATTGTTGGGACGAATGTCTTCCCTCTCAGAGTTCCCTTTGAAACTATCAGAATTTAAGGTCTCATTTCCCTCGTAATGTAGAGACTTGTAAAATGGATCACTTCTTATCAATTCAAAAACACTCTGGCTAATCTGGTAAGAAATACAAAGAATACATTTAGCAAAAGGATCCACTTGCCATAACAATAAAAAAAATATGAGAGAAAAACCAATCATGTCAGATTAGAGAATTAAATATGGAATGACATGCAAAAATTCCAAACCATAAAACTATTGATGCTAAACGAATAATAATGCCAAAAGTGACAGCACGACAGAGAATCTGTGCAGTCCATATTATACAATAATTTTATAAATATATCTAATTTAGAAAAAGCCTCTAAGTTAATTCTCGCCTCAACCTCTCACTGGACACGAAAACTAAGATTCCTATCACCCACTAGAAAGCAGATATTAAATACAAACTGAAAATCAAACCGATAACATGCACTAATACGATAAATACAGAAAACGATGATGGGACCACATGGTGGTACAAGATCCACAGGAGAAAGGTGCCAACAGAAAAGATAAAACAGATCAAAACTGATTTCATCTAAATGGATTTCGATCATTTGCAAAGATCTGAAAGGCGCAGGCACAAATAGGAAGCTAAAAATCTAACGAGGAGATAAATATTCCGTTACCGTTCCATGACAACGACAGGATGCTGGTTTTTCTTTTTCTGGATAAATAGAGAAGCCAAAACAAAAAAACCGCGACTATGAAACTGTTCAGACTCAGCATCAAATCCGAATTTAAAAAAACATGTAAATTTCGAAAGAAATTTCATAGAACACGTGATAAACAATCCAGATCTATCAACTAATCATCCAGAGTTTACTCTATTATATCGTAAATTCGTAATAATATTTAGCGAATAGAAAGAAATCGAGGATAAAATGAAAATCCATAAATAAGCGAAATCAACCTAATTGCTTGAAGTTTTCTTTAAAAGAAAATCAAAATTCAAAAAAGAAAGAAAGAGAGAAAACCTTGAAAGCATGACGAGCTTTGCATCCCATGAGCTGAAGAGTACTCTGAAGAACGGGTCGCGTGTACCGAAACGACGACGTTTCCTTCTTCTTCTCGCCTTCGTCCACTACCATTATGTACAATACCTTCGGAATCTCTCCCATCTCTCTCTCTCTCAATCGCGTGCGCTATCTGTGCTCATCAAAAAAAGAAGAATCAAAACGTCAACCTTCTGAAATAACGCAATGTAGAAGAATCAACGAAGAAGACAAAAAGAATCTTACCTGAATAAATTTACAGCAAAATCAACCAAAAACAAAAACAAAGATCGCTAGGGTTCGAATGTTCGATTTTCTCTATAAATCATGAATGAAATCCAAGAAACCGCCATTTTCGAAGCGAGTGTAAGGGTTTTTTAAGCTCTTTGGCCGTGTCATCACTTACACTATACCACGCATCACGCGAGCAGAGCTTACACGAGTCCTTTTTTGTGTTTTTACTTTTTCTCTTTTTCCCCCCTTTTCTGAATTGCGCGGGTTTTCTAAAAGACCGAAATACCCTCGTTTTCAGTGCGGAAGTACAGTATGTCTCTGTTTTGGTTTAAGGGAAAGGGGAAGGGTATTTAGATGAATTAGCGTGTGGGGCCCGTTCTACTGGCACGATCATCAAGGTATGGCAATTGAAGTAATTTTATGAAAAAGAAGAGGGTAAAAGAATGAAAGCAGTGAAAAATCCCGTTTTGTCCTTGATGTTGTAATTAAGGAAAGAAGGGAAAGGAGGCTTAGAGAAAAGGACTTGACGCAGAATACCCTTTTTATTGGTTTATTTATTTATTTTTGTTTAGTACATCAAGGGTTGCTACTGGTTAGTCAACTAAATTTTAAATTTAATTTGATTCGATCATTAGAACCGAAGAAAAAAAACAAAAAAAAAACAATTATTTAAATTAACCAAAATTGTTTCAATTTTCATTTAATTTATCAACGACCATACAACTAATAAAATATTTTAAAATAATAGTATTTAGTAAAAAAAAAAATTAATAAGTGTATTATAATTAAATTTTAATATTCAGTAATTCTATTATTAAACTAATGGTTAAAATAAATGGAATTTTAGTTAATTCAATTAATAATTGTTGAATTTGGTATTAACCAAATTAACACCCTAACTACAGCCATTAAAGAAAAGTATTACGCACCGACTCGTAAAATTTAAAGTTGAAGATATATAAAAAAGAATCTTTAACTCTTTACTTTTCAAGCAAAACATAATTAATAATAATTAATCTCTTTAATTACGTAAATAATTGACTTTTTATCTCGCACTTTAAAAAAAGTAGAAGACGATAATTAATCTCTTTAATTACATAATTAACTTTTAATTCATAATTAAATAAAAAATTAATAATAAAAATATTTTCTTTATACTTACCACACATGATTTATAAATCGAGTCCACGATTTTGAGATATGATGAATATTTTTACCCAATAAATAAAACATTGAAATTCAAATAAACTTTAAAAAGATAATCAAAATATATTGAATCTAATCTATATGTTAATTTGATATTTGAATTCAAAATTATTTTAAAAAACATGTCTTATTTACACGAAATAAAATTTAATTTTTTTTATTTTTTTAATAATTTTATTATAAGTTCTGATTATATTTATTTTTATTTGTACAATATTTAAAATTATTCATAATTCATCCCAACTCATAAATAAGAAGATAGCGTACTTCAACGTAATCGAATTTACATCCTTTTATATTGATAATAATATCCATATCAATAAAAATAAAACTCAATCAGTAACTTAAAACTTTAAAATATCATTTACTTGTTTTTTTTTAATTTCCCCTCACCGACGGATCTAAATTACAATGGGACAGCCTTGGACCGCAACGAAAGTAATGATAGTGTAAAATATAGCTTGAGACATAAAACTAGAGAACACTCTTTACTGTTGGACACATGTCTCTGTTTGTGGCTACCACATGTTTTGCCTGCAAACTCGCACAACTATCGAGTATAAATAATTTTATTATAATTTTGTGTTGTTTATATTATTTAATTAATAATATATTAGAAAAATTATATTATAAATAAATAAAATTGTATTTATATTTGATATTAAAATAATGATTTAAAATATTATAACTTCACTTAATTTTAAAATTTTTTATAAAAAAAAAAGCAAATTAATTGTTTAATTAGTGAAAAGAAATATATAAAGGAATTAATATAAATTTTAAACTCAAAATATTTAAAAGTATAAAAAATAATGTGAGTAGGTGGAATAAAGATTTTTTCAAGTTCAATTAAAATATTTTATTTAAGTGAGTATGAAAATAAAGATTTCAAAAAATTGAATTCATATTACTTATTGTGATTTAATATAAATAAACTTTCACAATGAAACACTAATTTTTTAAAATTTTAAAATTAACTGAGCTCCACTTTTTTTCGGTTAATAAGGAAATTTAAAAAAAAATTTCTAGTAGGTGAAAATTTAAACAACTCCAGTTATGTAATTATGTTAAAACTTTGCTCTAGAATATATATATATATATATATATATATTATGATTTTATATAATTACTATAAGTAAAAAGTTATATTTTTTTGGGATAGGTTTGTTAAAGAATTAAATTATATAAACATAAATAGTGTAATACATATTAATATTGGTTAATTAAGATTTAAAATCTAATTTACCCGCACTAAAAGTTACTTGTCCTCGAAGAGAGGTGGGTAGAAATTTTAAAAGAAATTGTAAGGTTAAATTTTATTGACAAAAGTTCATCAAATTAGTGAATTTGGAATTTTTTTATGGTGAAAAATTGAGATTGTGAAATAAATAATTGAGATTTAACCACTCTAAAATCATTGTGTTTATTATCTCATTTTCTTATCTTTATTTTCACAAAATTTTTAAAGGCCCAATTTATCTTTTGATTATTTTGATTTATCGATCAAACAGATCAATTTGATTTATTAAAGGTTATTTAAAAAAACTAATATGCTTTTAAGAAATTAAGTACTTCTTAAGTCATAAAATAATTACTTAAGTAATTCCTAAATATTTGGTAAAACATTAACCATCTTTAAGAATTTAGCTAGTATTAACATAAAGAAAATAAAATTTCAAAAAAAATTTACTGTTTCAAAGAGATAGTATAAATAAATGTTCAAACAATCATAGCATAAAACTAAACTAGTATAATTTACAATGAATGAAGATATATGATAAAGGTTTTAGCTCAAGTTAATGGTGGATACAAGGGGGCAGATAGGGGCTTAATTATTTCAAATTTGAAAATTTATTATTTTAATTTTTTATAAATAATTAAATTATAAATTGATAAGAGAAAAAATTTCGTTTTGATCCCCTAAAAATAAAAATATTATATTTAATCCCTTTAAAAAGCAATAAAATCATAAATTGATACATAATTAAATTTATATTTAACTTTCACCCCTAATTTTTTAAATTTAAATTCTATTCAAAAAATAATTTAATAAAATTTTAATAATAACACAATTCAAACTTAAATTATATATAAAATAATAAATATTTTAACTATTAAATTAATACACGAAATTCACTCAAAAATTAAATTTTATGGAGGAGAATTAGACATCTTTTTCTATTTATTTTTTTACAAATTGAACAATACTTTGTGGTGACCCACTTGGCTTAATAAAGTATTCATTTGACTATTCATTTTGTGATTAGTTTTAATCGGATTTAATTCACATGATCGTGACTGTTTGGTTAATTTGGTTTTATTCAATAAGACTTTGAAAATGTAGAGGGTTCAAATTCAATGCACTTTGGGAGAATCTCAATGCCCCTTGTTATTGCCTTTTATATTAACGATTTTAACTAATCTTATGTTATAATTTATTATTTATTAACCGCCCATGCTCGTGACCCCTCTAAATTAAAGTTCACTACCAACGGTGTGGATTGGACCAACACTAATTCAACTGATATTGAATCAAGTAAAAAAAAAAATTAAGTTAGTTGACTTCACGAATTTTATTTTATAATTTTAATTTGATTTAAATTTTTTTAAAATAAATAAAATAATTCAAATTAAATTAAAAAAATTAAACATATCGAAATAAAATTATGTTATAATATAATTAATTTTATGTCAAAGTATGTAAATTTAAAATAATATATTTTTAGAAACTCTTTCAAATATAACAGTAATTATAATAATAATAATAATAATAATAAATACTGTAATATAATAAATTTGAATTAAATTTTTTTAAAATTTAAATATTTTTTATATACTCTTTAGATTTTTAATTTTTATAATTTAAAAAATAATGAAAATTATTTTATATTTTATTGTTGAAAGAAATCAATTTGTTTATTTTAGAAATTGATAGGGACTAAAAGATTATTCACACCAATCTATCATTTGAGTTATTCAAATTATTTAAGTTATTGGAATTGTAAAATTCAACTCGACTTGAACTCGAAAAATTGTATTATTTATTCAAGTTAACTCGAAAGAACCGAATAACTCGATTCAATTAACTTGAAATTCAAAATTTTTCAAATTTTTCTAGTTGAATCGAATTTTGCTCATCTTTATTAGAGTACGCTTGAGCATATAATATATTTTAAATTAAAAGTTTGAGGAATTTATGAATAGTTTAGAAATTGCATAAAAAAAAATATCTACAATGAATAGTTTTTTTTAAAAGAAATTACAATGATGAGTATAATGCAAATCACAAATAATATCTATCCAATCAACTAAAATTTAATATCAACTCAACAAAAAGCATAACGAACTCATAATCTGAATATATTTAAACTTAGACTAAAATAAATTTATATATAACCTACACATAATGAAACTTAAACCTATAATAATCTGATTTTTATTGTATTGATAAGTTAACCAATTGGACCATTAATTCGATTTTTATGTATTATATTTTACTGATATTAAGAACAATGTCAATACAATATGCAACTTAATAATCAATAAGGACTAGACAAAATTAGTAAAGTTGAACTTTTGAGATTTCAAATACACGAATTTAAGCTCTACTTTACATAAATCATGTGTAGGTAACTTTCAATTTTTTTACGAGTGTTGGGACATTAAAATAATTTCTATCAATTAAATCATAAATGAAATGTTAAAAGATTTAAACCCATATTAAAGACTATAATCTTTATCAATTTTTTGATAGATAAATTCATTAATTTATTCAATGAAATGAATCATACAATTTAGGAGAAAAAATAACAAACATTCGTCGTAGATGATGAAAGACAAGTTTCATCAACACAATAAAAGTTTTAGCTTAATCATCAATAGAACATTATGACACGTTAATAATTGATTTTGTTACAACTTAAACACGACATATTTGAAATAATGGTTAATTTTTTTAATCAATTTTTAGAAAATAGAAACGAAGTCCAACAAACTTCAGACCTTAAGGCCCAATCTTTGTATTCACCTCTTCTAAACCCAATGGATATTTACCATTTCCTTAAATTTTGCATTTCCTCCTGTATACAATGAAAACCTTGATTGGTTCTTTTAAAATATTTTTTCCGAGCATTTTGACGGCGACGGTGAGGCTGTTATAATTTACGAATTAAAATCTGGATAGCTAAAGAATTTGTGGATTAATCGAGATTTTGACCGGTGAGAACTGGAATTTTATCAATCAAATCCTTAATTCCGATTTTGTTATTGTTGCTAATGAGTTATTGAGCTTGTTTATCTATTGATTTGAAAGTTCTTGAGTGGTGCATTTTGATTCCTTGTTAATTGTTTTATGTTGCTGAAATCTAATAAATTAGTAGCAAAGGTGATTTTGGAACTGTAAATCATTTTTGGTTTCTTATGTTGCGAGGTGATACTAGTTTCATCTCAGTTTTAGTTGGAGTCTCGCATTTTTAACAGAAATCGGGCCATTAGGGGATCTATCAGCGACGATGATGGTGTCTTCAGTAACAGAGTGAAAAGAATATCACAGAGGTACATTCTCTAACTAAAATTAGATTCGACTCAGAAAAAATCGAAAAAGAAATTCAAATGTTGAATTATTCTAATTGAGTTGTTCAGTTTTCTAATCAATTCCATTTAGTAATTCGGTTTTTTGAATTATTCAAATGGTGCTATTAGCTTTAATATATGGATCTTAAGGTCTCTTAACTTGTTTGTGCGTAATCCACTCACAGGCTTGGTATTGAATAATCCTCGAGGATTAAACTATAGTGTAGTGGGCAGATTATTTCTCAGTTTTGTTAATAGCCAAAAAAATACGTTTTTTATAAGGTTTTATTCCTAAAATTTGATTGTGGTTTGTAACAAAAATTATAAATCTAATCTGTGCTTGCTTCTGCTCCTATATCCTTTATTTCTTATAAGAATGTAATCGAATTCCAAGTTTTGAATTTTGCTTGGTGCCAGGAGATGGATCTGATACTGGCTTATTCTGCTATAAATTTCCTCATTTGTTTGCTTTTATGAAAAAGATGACTCTTCGGGAAACAGAAAGGAAAAGAGAGAAAGAAACCTCTTAATTGAGGATGATAAGTTTGTTTTGATCTATAATAGCATCAAACTTTTACACTTAACCTTCTTAAAAACTTGGCTAGAATAACATATGATGAGTGTTTTTGTTCACCAAAGTTTTGTTTTGGCTGTGGTGGTCTATGGTGATTAGATGTACTATATATGAGTAAGATAGGTTTGCTTGATGTTTTACATAGGTTTATGTTTTTTATTCAACTTCCCTCTTCAATCATGCACTTCTAAAGTAAAATGTTTTTCCTGCATTTTGCATAAACCATTTGTGTATAGTTGCACCTTCGAAGTGTTACCAATAACTATTTGCTGGTCATCTCCAATGAAAAAAAACCACTGATATGTTTCTTTCGCTGCCTTTTTTCGTGTTTCAAGTCATTTGGTGTACTATTAACTGCTTCTTACTGCATAAATAGTTAAATGCTCATTACAAATGGCAGAATTTGCTAATATGACTGCATAAATTATTACTTTTTTTGTGCACTATTAATATTTGCTAGAATAAATCTGCATTTTGATTTGTATTTATTTGGAACAGAGCTTATTTCCATTTAAACAACATTCAGTTTCTGTGCTTCCATCCCCCATACCCAACTTGCTCTGCTGCATTCTCTCTGTGCAATTAAAAAGCATGTGGCCCTCACATTGTAGGTATAGGGGATCATTTCCAGCCGTTGTTGTTTAGATTACACCATTTTCAGCACTCCTATCTACTGCTTGTTTTTCTCATGTTTTTATAATAAAGAATATTTCACTAGTATTGTTGCAGGTGATTGCCTTCATGGCTGACCTGAAGCACAGGATTCTTATGGTTTCTGATTTTTTCTATCCCAACTTCGGTGGTGTCGAGAATCACATCTATTATCTGTCACAATGCCTACTAAAACTTGGTCACAAGGTCAGAAAAAATTTGTAAGTTTGTAGGTTCTAAGTCTTGTTTGTGAGCTCTGTTCTCTATTTGACCATGAGCAAAGAAACTGGAAAAGAGGAATGGTGGTTTTTCTTTTTCCCCAGAAAAGAAGGGGGAATCATTTTAGGTCCACTACTATAAAGAGGAAGTCTTTTTTTCTCAAAAGAAGGTTCTAGATATGCCGTTGCTTAGGTAGAAGAATACTATAATGTCCCTCTCTGGAAGGGTTCTCTCTATATTTCTTTCTCCTTTTCTCTGCTCTGCATTTTTTTACTAAACTTGATATCCTTTTGTTTTTCTTCTTTGGTTGATAAGAGACATCATATTTTAAAATTCCTTGGTCCTTTTTTTCCGTCCAACTCCGTTTTACCTTCCTTTCCTGCAAATTAAATGTTTATTTTTTTTTTCTTTAAAATCTCAATGCAATAGGTACCAAATTTCAGTCCTTTTATTTCCCTAAAATGGATGATATATTTACTCTATTATTGCAGGTGGTTGTTTTGACCCATGCTTATGGAAATCGATCTGGGGTGAGATACATGACAGGTGGTCTGAAGGTTTATTATGTACCGTGGCGGCCATTTCTTATGCAGAATACATTCCCGACTATCTATGGAACATTCCCAATAATTAGGACTATACTTCTTCGGGAAAAGATATCACTTGTGCATGGTCATCAAGCCTTCTCAACTCTATGCCACGAGACTTTGATGCACGCACGTACTATGGGATACAAGGTTGTATTTACTGATCATTCATTGTATGGTTTTGCTGATGTGGGAAGCATCCACATGAACAAGGTTCTGCAATTTACTTTGGCAGATGTAACCCGGGCCATATGTGTTTCTCATACAAGCAAGGAAAATACGGTGCTACGGTCAGGTTTGCCGCCTGAAAAGGTTTTTGTGATACCTAATGCCGTGGACACAGCTATGTTCAAACCTGCTCAACAGCGCCTTGGCCGTGATGAAATAGTTATTGTTGTTATAAGTAGGTTGGTTTATCGGAAGGGTGCAGATTTACTTGTGGAAGTCATTCCGGAAGTTTGTCGTTTGTATCCCAATGTGAGTTGCTCAGAGCATGTTATTGCTGAAAAGATTTTGATTTATTGGCTTGTTCTGTTACTAGTCAGTTGTCATGGTATTAGTTAGAAATGAGCAGTTCACCCAGTTTTTATGTTGCTTCACCAGCTACTGGAAAGGGTGTGAGATGATTGGATTTTTTTTATTACGTATGTCCTTTGGTTAGATATTCTTTAATGATGGTTAGTGTTGTTGCTACTGGCTAGACTAAGCATAAAATGGTCACCATTATATATCCATATGAACTGTTGGCCATTTTTACGTAAAGTTGGTGTATAGTCCCTGTTTACATACAAAAGATATGTTTATGTAGAATAAATATCCTGCCTTTTCAGCAGTGTCTGCCTATGTGATGAATGTAATTGCTTTTGGAAAATATTTATGTTAGTCTTGGAAAATATTTCAGTAGCCATTCTTTTGGTCTGCTTTCTGCAGTTAGCATGAGAGGAGTTGGTTGCAAAAGGGTTTATTACGACTTTCTAAATTATGATGGTTCATCAGTTATAGGCCTAAAAATTAGTATGTTTAGCCAACTGCCATGTTGCACCTGCCCTCTCTCACAAACACAAGCCTCTTACATCAATTCTTCTGAATTTCTGCTACACTTTCACAATGCTGATCCATTGTCATGTTTAAAATTTTAATTTAAATCTTTCAGTCTGTTGGTTATAGTTCCTCATTTGGATGAAGGCTTGGTATTTAGTAAAAAGTACGATTGTACTCTAACATGTTAGTCTGCACTGTTATTTTGAGTTATTTTCTCATTTTTAAACACTTGTGAAGGTACGTTTCATTGTTGGTGGAGATGGACCTAAACGAGTGCGGTTGGAAGAGATGAGAGAAAAGCATTCTCTCCAAGATCGAGTTGAGATGTTGGGGGCTGTACCACATGCTTCTGTAAGGTCTGTGCTGATTTCTGGCCACATATTTTTAAACAGGTAAATTTTTGGTTCCTACAGACCACCCATTTTTAGTTTATTACTTTTTATGTAACCAGAAGCCAAAAAGGAAAAAAAAAAGGAAAAGAAGAAGAAGAAACACAAAGAAGACAAATTAACATTCCTTGATCATTTGATAATCAATTGTAAAGGCTGATAAACTTAATTGCTTTTCCTTTTGACAGTTCTTTAACTGAAGCTTTTTGTATAGCCATATTGGAGGCTGCAAGTTGTGGACTATTAACTGTCAGTACACGTGTAGGAGGTGTCCCAGAGGCATGTATTTCAAACTGTTATTAACCTAAACATACCAAATTGGTTTATGCTTTTGCACCTAAAAAGATTGAAATTTATTTAAGATATCCTCTAATTTTCCATTTATTTGTTTTAGGTTTTACCCGATGACATGATAGTACTTGCTGAACCGGATCCTAGTGACATGGTACATGCAATTAGGAAGGCAATATCTATCCTTCCTAGTATTGATCCACAGGTTATGCATGATCGAGTAAGTAATTTTCATTGACTTCCTATAGTAATTTTGAACTGCGTGAGGTGGACAAATGCATATTTCTCTTCTTGTGGCAAGATGAAGAGACTTTATAATTGGAACGATGTTGCTGAAAGGACTGAGATTGTATATAATCGTGCCTTGAAATGTTCCGATCAGTGTCTCCTAGAACGACTTTCCAGGTATGCCATTGAATGTTTTCCCATAAGATGATGCTCACATATTTGTTTTAGCCAATAAGATGGTTTCATGCTTTTCAAGCACCTTTCATTTCACTGGAAGGTTTTTTGGTATAATTTTGAGTGTATGGCATGGATATTTTCTTATGTGCTTTTAGTATGGAAGGCAGGAAGATTAAAAGTTGGCCTATTAAGTAATTAAATAAAAACTTCCATACAACCTTGCAATCATCAACTGTATATACACTCAAGCTCGCAGTATCTAGTTCTGAACAGGACTTGGAGATGAGTATTGAGCATACTTGTGTGTTTTTTATGGGTATACCAGACTTTTAAAGCTTTTCTTTATATTTTTAAGTTGATACCCTCTTGTTTATGTTTTGTGTCGAACATGGGTACTTCAGGGACAATGAAAAATCTGAGTAAAATACAAAGGGGTAGCTTGTAACTTTGAAATATTTGATAAAAACAGCACATCATTTTTGAGTTATTACCAAGGTTGCTAATGAGGTGATGTTTTGTTAGGTATCTTTCATGTGGAGCTTGGGCAGGCAAGCTATTTTGCTTGGTTATGATAATCGACTTTTTGATATGGCGTCTGCTAGAACTATTGCAGGTACATAGTGTTTGTTTTTTCTT
The DNA here is from genome assembly GCA_039519145.1 of Kokia cookei. Classification (NCBI taxonomy): domain Eukaryota; kingdom Viridiplantae; phylum Streptophyta; class Magnoliopsida; order Malvales; family Malvaceae; genus Kokia; species Kokia cookei. The sequence continues at coordinate 34,254,901 of CM076900.1, read as the reverse complement.
TTTTGTATGATCCCATAAAATTAAATCAGTCAATTGGGTGAATCAGTTTGGTTTTCGATTGGCTCAATTTGGATAAGGTCAATTCAAGTTTTAAAATTTTTTGGTCATTTCAGTTTGGATTAGTTTCAGGTTAGGGTCATTTTGGGTTATTCCAGATTTGGGTTTTTTTGTGTCGGTCATTATGGGTTCGAGTTTTGGTCATTTTGATTTTGAGTCATTTCGGGTTTGGGTGGCATTGTGGGTTTTGGTCGTTTTATGTTAAGATTAGAAGGGTTGGATGGTTGGACCAGGTTTTGAGTTTTTGGTCAAAACTTGACAGTTATACATGAAGTGATGGTTTGTTTTTGTTTATAGTTTTACTTAATCTACTATACTGTTGTTACTGCTTCACCAGCCTGCAAAGGATATTGAGGAGGTGCCTGATGTGGCTGCCGGCTGCCATCAACATGGAGAAAGGATTGAAGAAATATATCGTTGAAAATCAGAATAATAGTATAGCAATAGTTTTCGAGTTTATTAGCTTCAAATATTTGATGTTTCGTCTTCAAGCATTTTACTTATTCTATTCTTCATGCATTTTAAGTAAAAATCTCATTGCTGCAATCGACTTCTGAATGTGCTTTCTTGAAATCCCATGTTTTTCACTTTATTTTTATTATTATTCACAACGAGGCCTTGGCATAGTTAGAGAAAGGCATGTAAAAGTTTTGGGTCTTGAATATTTAGGTTCAAGATTTATCATGTACCCGTGCAGGGACGAAATCAGAAAATTTTTTTAGAGGGGGTTCGAAGTTAAATTGTAATTTTTACGATAGTAAAAGTATAAATTTTAAAGGATTAAATTAAAATTTTATTATTTTTAAGAGGGTTAAACTGTAATTTTATTTTTATTAATTTAAAATTTTAAAAAAATTTAAAGATTTAAATAGAAAATTTTTTATTTTAGGGGTTAAGGTTCTTGTCAGTCCTTGGTCGAATATGTGTTACTTTGTTTTTTAAAATAAAAAATATTAAAAACACGTTTTAAGTAAAAAAAATTTTCAAAAAGAGATGATGTGCAGCTTATTGGTTTATGTATTTAATGTTTTTTTTTGTAAGATTAATGTAACTTATTTGGGTTTTCATGTGGGATTTAATGTACCTATGCAATCTCGTAACCTTACTTTAGAGATACAGAGCCTAATTACATTTGGATTGGGTTTTGTGGAGATTAGCAATTGGGAAATACAGTTAGGATGAGTATTCGATCGAGTTGAGTAAAAAATTTTCGAGTTAATCGAGTTGATGAATTTTATTTTAATAATTGAATTTAATTTGAAATTTTTTTAAATTGAATCGAGTCAAAATTTTAAGTCGAATCGAGTTAACAAATCTTATTATTTATATTTAATATTACGTTTACATTATTTAATTACATAAACAACATAATAGTTTTACCTTTTAATTTAATGAGTAAATATTTATCAAAATAATGTATTTATATTCGAGTTAAATAAAAAAAATTTAATATTTTATTCGAATAGATCCGAATATTATAACTTAAACTATTTAATTTAAAATTTAAATTTTTTATCGAATTTTTTAAATTAAATAAATTGCAACTAACAACAATAATTTACTCAATTATCAAAAGCATACAAAATACTGCTACAGCCTACAAGTGAAGAAGAATAAGATGCCATAGCCGTCAATTAACGTTGACTGTTAGTGTCATCCACTATCACCTGACGGAAGCAAAGTAATAGTACCATTAGTACAATACCTCGTGAACTGACCCTCCTTCATCACCTCCTGTAATTATTATTACTTTTTTTTTTTTGCATTTTTTTCCTTCGATTTTAAAGTATTCCCCACCTCATTCCCCACTCATCTCGTCTGTGCGGCGTATCGACCCCGCATTTATTTATTTATTTTTTATCTCAATGGGTTTTTTTATATTAATATTTTCATGGATAAATTATCTTAATTAGTTTCCTTCTAATATCATTCAGCTAATCTGGTAAGTTCAGAAATTCTCATTTCTTTTTTAATGAATGTGTTTGTTACTTTTCTTGTATTCTTAATTCTTTCTAATTTTCTATAATGCCATTGTTTAAGGGACAATTTGGGTTTTTTAACCTGAGCAATTTGTTGTTAATTCATTGTTAAGTTTGATATTTGTTGGGGGGGGGGGGTCTATTTGACTCTTTTTGGCTGCAAATCTATAGTTAAAGCTCAAACCTTTACATAAAGTAGAAATATTTTAGCTATAATAAAATCTGGATATTGCATTTTGTTGCTAAATAACTAAACTTTATTATCATATATATTTTTTGTCTATGTTCTTTACTGCAGGAAGCAGATTTTGGGGGGTAAGAGATTTTATCTATAGAGAAGATGGTGACATCTGAGCAAGAACATGATTTTGTTGAGTGGGGTTTGCAACTATTCAATAGTGATCCCTATGCTAATTGTGGATATTGTGGTGTGTTAACTCATGAAAATGGAGAGTATTACAATGGGAATAGTTTCAAGGAGGATGATCATTACGACGCGGGAGAATGTTGCAATGTGGAAAATGATGAGGCTATTGCTCATACTCTTCAACTTCAAGAACTGTCAAAACTTGCAGTGGTGGGATCTCCAAGCCAAGGGGAGGAAGAAGAATTGCAACTGCAAGTGTGTGGTTACACTCGAGATTGTATCAATCAGTCTGTTGGGGACTTTGGTTCTGGTATAAGGAAGTTTCTGAATTTTCGAGTTCGACATTTTGAAGTTGCTGATATGTCTTTAATGTATTGCATTTATATGTTTCTGTTTTGTGATTGTAGGGCAAGCTTGTGGTGAGGAAGAGCAAGATGAAATAACAACTTCTAGTTCATGCTCTAGCCCTGAAGAAAAGTTGTTATGTGAAGAGGATAGGTCATGTTCATTGGAGCTAACCGATGAGCTTGCTCTTGATGGTGAAGTTGGGAAAAGGCTGAATCAGATGGTTCCTGTTCCTGTAAGTGTGACTATAAGGTTTAGATTCTTGATTATGACATATATAAAGTAGTGTCGTAGTTATGCTTTTAGATTTATCTCTGGTTGTGTGTAGCATATTCCAAGAATCAATGGTGAAATACCCTCGGTTGATGAAGCAACTTTAGATCATCAAAGACTACTAGAGAGGTTTGCATTTTTTTTTGTTTTGTTTCCTGGAACTTGGAATTGGACCTTTCTTTGAATTCTTTATCTTTATATTTTCTAGCTATTTTCTAGTTCTATTGCCATTTTTTCCCCTTTGGTTGACCAATTTGTTGAATATATGGTTCTGGAAATTCTTTTGCTGTAACAGATTTCAAGTCTATAATTTAGTGGAGCTTAAAGTTGAAGGAGACGGTAACTGTCAGGTTAGCTTAAAAGCTGAAAGCATGGGTATTAACATCAATAGAGCTAGATAGCATCAATATGGTTGAAGTTGTTTTGTGTCTAAACTGTCATTATACATACATAGGTTTCATGTATCCATATAAAAGCATGGGTATCTTTTGATATTGGTTCCCTTCTAACATTAATTTCCAAGGTCTTGACTCCATTGCTGGTAAAACTTTTGAATGTTGTTACTGACATAAAATCTCATCCCCTATGACATTCTTCCCAGTGATCATGGAAGCTCACTAATTGTTACTGCAGTGCTTCATGTAAATTATATACCTGATGTCTCATTAGCTTCATGATGTTGCCAGTTCCGTGCACTATCTGATCAAGTTTATCGAACTCCTGAGCATCATGAGTTTGTGAGGCAGCAAGTTGTAGACCAGGTTGGCCTTTGACATACAATAGCCAAGTTTGGCTTTTTTGTTTGTTGGGCTTGTGTGTAGTCTTTCATTGAAATAATTGTGCATTGCAAGTAAAGTTTGATGTTAACTTTTCTTTTCTTGCTATATCTTGCACAATCAGCTTAAGTCTTGTCCAGATATATATGAGGGGTATGTTCCCATGGCATACGGTGACTACCTGGAGAAGATGTCCAAGTATTTTTCTGTTCCTCCATGACTTAACCATTCTTCCTTTTTTAGTTTTCTTGACCTTGCTTCATCATATTGATGCTTATAGGAGTGGTGAATGGGGTGATCATGTCACTTTGCAGGCTGCTGCAGATTTGGTAAGCTCCACCTGCCTTTTTTTTTTTTTTTTTTGGCTTTATTCATAATTTGGACCTTGAACTATACCCGCTTTCCCACTTTGGTACCTAAAATTTTTTTGGTCTCACCTTGGTACTTGAAATATCATTTTCACCCCATTTTACCCCCAAAAATTATCAGCGTCCAATAAGAATGTGTCATGTTCTTATTGACAAACTTTTTTGGGTAAATTGGATGAAAATTTCAGGTAGCAAAATGGAAAAAAAAAATTTAGGTATGAAGTGGAAAAATGAGTATAATTTAGAGGCCAAATTGTGAATTAAGTCTTTCTTTTACCCTCTTGTTTGTGATAGATTTCACATTCCCCCTCCCTTAAATTTTTGTTATATTCTTCAATTTGCCTAACCTGCATATCAATTTTCTGTTGTCAATCCTTCAGTTTCTCTGTCTATGATTCAATAGACATCCAAAAGATTAGTTGATGCCAATTTCTGTGTGCTGCTTTATAGTGCACAATATGGGAAGAAAAACTCTATTGGTTATTGCGATTTTGTTAAAAGATGCCAACAGTGGCTGTCTAATGCATGCTAATTGCTTGTTGCAGTATGGTGTTAAAATATTTGTCATAACATCTTTCAAGGACACTTGCTACATTGAGATTCTTCCAAATGTCCAAAATTCAAAACGAGGTACAATCTGTCGTATTAGCTTCTATTAGCAAGTTATTTTTCTTGTTTATCGTCATGATTCTGATTGCAATTGATACATTGAATGTCATGTTAAAATTTCTTCCTAGCATTTGAGCATCTCTTGTTATATCTCAATAGTTAGAGGTGCAAGCTACTGTCTGACCACTTAGGTTATGATGATGGTTGATCGAAAAATATCTACTTCGTAGATTTTCTATCCTTCATTTTTATCTAGTGGTTTTCTAGAGAAGAAAGACGCACATTATGGCTCAACCATTGTGCTATTCATTGGAAATTTTATATCACAAAATAATCAGTTTGGTCTGGTTTCTGCAGTTATTTTTTTGAGCTTTTGGGCAGAGGTACACTACAACTCAATATATCCATTTGGAGGTAAATACCACCCTGGGAAATTACTTCTTATACATGCGTTCTAGCCAGTGAATATTAGAAATACATCAGTTTATTGTATTGAATGCAGCTGATCCTGCTCTCTAAATTCTAAAGCTGCTTCAATTATAGATCAAGTTGACCTTTTTTAGTTTGGGTTTGAGTTGACCAGTCGCTTTTCTGCCTCTAGAAGATTTTCAGTCAGTATTAGATGGAAAGATGACCGAGCATATGCCTTAAACACCCAAGTTTTGCAAATCAATAAACTCACTAGAAACATCGAGTCAAAGATATTCTGGTTTGAGGGAACGGTAGTTGCATAAGTTGGTTTGCCAGAGCCACTTCAGCTTAATAATACCTTTTGATACTGGTTTAGATCACTTTATTTGCCAGAAAGCGAACTTTACTTTCAAGAAAGCCTAATATACATAAACTTAAGCTTTACAACCATCATTATCATCTTCTTCAAATCCATAGAAAAAAAATTTGCCAAACTAGGAACATGAAATTATGAATCTGTCATTTCTTACCCCATGTGTTGTTTGAGTATATTGATAATGCACGGATTATATTACTATCTTTATATTCAGATGTGCCTGCATTCGGGATGAAGAAGAAGAAAAGGTGGCGAATGTTGCGGAACAAGCATTTGGAGTCGACTAATGGATATCAATGAATCAACCATCAAGCTTTGTTGCTTTAGCAAGAAAGCTAATGTGCCTCACCCTTAATTTTCTACCAATGTAATGTTAGATTCAATGTTTATTTTAAGGATGGAAAAGCAAAAGCAAAGCAAGGTAGGAGACTTCATCTTGCTTGCTTCAATGCTCCACTGAGATTGTATATTTCTTGGATTCAATCTATCCTCATTTATTTTCCAAATAAAATTTTAGTACCATATGTGTGTGTACACCTTGAGAATGAGTATCCTAATTCGAAAAAAATCGATCCGATAAATTCAAATTTATCCAAATCTGATTTGAGTATAAAAAGTTTACAATCCGTATCCGGAATTGATTCAAACTAGAAACGATTTGAATCCAAAATGATTCTTGGGGACATTTAAAATTTTAAGCCTCAAAACATTTTTATAAAATCATAAATCAAATATGACTTGTTTTTGGGACTTTGAAATCAATTTCAAATCATTTGGAAAATGTTGGGACCCAAAATGGGCTCCCGAAAGTCAAAACAATGCAGTGATCGAGGCAAAAACTAATCCCTATAGCACGCCAATTGTATCCCCACTAATCACTAAGTTTATTAGCGTATTTCACAACATAATCATATTACACTCATAACGTGATTTTCATATTTTCATACAAATAAAGATATATCACAGTTGATGTTATTATTGGCGTCTAGTGCCCTAAGTATGGTATATTCATAAATGTAATTTTTTAAATAGATTGATTTAAAATAAAATTTAATACATTAATATCACTTGTATTTATCTTCAACGATTTTTACACACAAAACGAAATGTAAACAAATATTGGCTCATAACAATTAACCTAATTATTTAACCCTAACCATATAGAAGCCACAGATTAACATCTTACTCATTCAACCTTAAAAACAACCTTCTTTTTTGGTGCAGAAGATGAACTTCTTCTTCACAATTCTATGCACGTAAACAATATAAAGCTTCATGCATGGACCAAATGATATCATTTGCAACTGCACCTCTACTTACTACCTATTTTAACTCATTCCTTCAATAATAAAATGTGCAAAATTTCTCTATAAATTACAAAATTATGGTGAAATTTTACGTTATCCTGCAAAATTTATTATTCAATTAAAAGCTTAAATATATGTATCCACATTTCAAGCCTGCCCAGAATTTTTCTTTTTTCCCAGAGGCCTAAATCCGACCAGATAGTAAGGATTTAATAAATATTATACTTTATTGGCCATTATTTGAGAATTTTAAATTTGCTCTTTTGGGTCCAACAACACATTCAGAAACTCTTATATCATTAAAGGAAATGATGATTAGCATTGGATCTCTCATTAACTAATCACTTTCTTTTTCTACCATCCACCCTATGCATCTCCTCGATTTCTTTCCGATATTTAGTAGTTACATTGGGCCTGATCAAATATAAAGTTAGGTGGGGTTGACTGTTTAAACAGTGATAAAATCATGCCGATTTCTTTCATTCGCGTGACTTAAATTTAAAATTTTACTCAAAAAACATGAAATTTTTACAGAATTTCCATTAGGAGCACACCATGATTCTTCAGTTAGAAGAACCTTGAATGATGATGTCCCTATTTAAGCTCACGCTCGACAGCCCAACCCCTTTCCCTCATCCCTCATCCCATGACCCACAACCCACCACCTTCATAATTTTGTCGTCCCATTAATAAGTATTTTACCCGTGGGGTAGCTTAGCTACACTGCAAATCCATTTGCCTTTGATTATACAGTTGAGGATAAATGACATCAGTCCCTCAATTCGACTCCAGGATCATTTGGATGGTCGATGTTTTTATTTGCGATTAGTATAAAAATAACGATAATAATGAGATTAAATATTGTAACAATGCTATAGCGTGAGACAAAAAGCAAACTAAACGCACCGTACTAAAATTAAAACATCCATTCAAAGTGACGCTCGAATATTGAAAAATCTACTTAACTGATAAACTCTATATATTAATCAATTGATTGATTGATTTAAGTTTTAATTGATTTAATTAAAAAATTAATTTAATATCAATCAGTTTGGTTGTTTATGTTAGCTAAATTGACTTTTTTTAAGTTTGTTTTTTCCTTTTCCAATTTGTACGAGAAAAAAACCAAATTGGGTTTTGATTAAAAAATTAAAAATATTTCTATGCCTATACCTTTAAGCTCATGTATGCATGTAATCTTACAAGTGAATACCTCTGATCAAAAAATATCATTTTGCAGCTAGAGACGTCTGAGAGCTTAATATCTCGTGAGCTCAATCCATTGAAATTGCTTTCATTTGACATGGACAACACATCTATCATTCGTACTATCACGTATATTTATTCTCAAGCGTGACAATACAAATATTAAGATCTGCTTAAAAAATCTACGATTAAATTAAGCAGCAAAAAATCTAGAATCAATGTGAGGAAAAATAACATTTCTTGGAGTATAAGAAATAACCTTTTAATTAATGCCTTTGAACCTTGAGGAAAAAAAAAAAGCTAAAACATCTCTCCTAATTAAATCACCCCTACTTTCATCCTCTCCCTCAATATTTATATTTCGATGCTTTAAATTCATTTATGACTTTTCGCTCTTTGAACAAACCATCATAAATTATTATAATTTTCTCTACGTTATAGAAATTAAGAAGGTCAACTCATTTAATCTATTTTAATTATCTGTAAAATTAAATTAATCATCACGGAATTGATTGATGAAATTAATTAAAGTAGTTGGGAGCTTTGCCCAGCCCTACTAGACAAGCTTGTTCCCCCCCAGACTCTTAAATGACTGTAAAATGTGGGTATTTCTCTCTCCAAAACTCCACACAATCCCCCATGGTCCTCCTTTATTGCTCTTGGACTTATATGATGAGCAGCTGAATTCAGTGTGTGGTTGTCAATTTTCATATGTTAGAGACTATACCCAAAGGATTGGACCCATCATTTCTTTATTATTTGATGCTTTCATAGCATCAAGCGCATGAATGGTCAATCTGACTTGTGAATATTTTATCTCAACACACATATGCTTTCATTGCTCTCTTTTTCATTTTCTGGAAGTTTCAAAATTGCTACATATAGTGGCCTATGAATCACCTAATAATTGCAAGTGAGGTGAAACTTCGGTATTTAAACTGTTATCTATTTTGAATTTTATAATGTTATCAATAGCATAATTAGTTGTTGTCTAATAGGGGTTAAATGCTAAATTTCAACCTGTACAGGGACTAAAACTAGAATTAGACCTATACTTCTTAATTCTCTTCTGTAGTTGGCAAATCTAATCTTGTGGGTATGGAAAAGATGACAAATTGGATGGGTAGTGGAATAAGATGCGTAACAGTGCATTTAATTTATTTTTATTTCACGTTATAATATCGTTATTATTATTTTTACATTAATTATAATTAAACACACTACTCATTCAAATTATCCATAAAATGCTTTGAATCACATAGAGTATAGTATCTGATTCCAAACTCCAAACCCTAATAGCAAGCTTCATGATAAAGCATGGCAGATGCCCCCTTAGGGACATTATGATTGTTCAGGGTGATTACAATCATCACAATTTATCCCATTTCATATGAAAATCAACTTAATTATCATTAAATCAATACCAACAAAAAAGAAAATCTAAAGAAAGATTTCTTTTTTTACATGATTAATGGAAAAACAAATAGAAATCGATTCAAATTATTGATCAAATCGTTCATCATTATATAAAATTATTTAAATATAATTTATTACATCATATTAAAGATTTAAATCTTATTTATTTAAAAAATAATAATTTATATATCATCAATTTATAGTGAACTGGCTCGGTTTCCATGACAGGGTAGCTACGTCATTTCCCCAAAAATGAAAATAAATGCAGTAGTGGGGCATCAGAAAGATGTGACGTACCCCATAAATGAATTTTTTTATTAAAGAAAGAAAAAGGGGAAATTCAAAAAGGGACCCTAAAGAAAAACCAAGTTATTCCTAGGTACAACTAAAGTAGGTTAGGTTGATGTCACTGTTGTAGGGTTATTTGATTGTTCCTTTTGCATAGTACCTTTCTTATTTTTAACTCTATATGAGCTCCTTAACTCATAATTTTATGGTTAATTCTGAGTTTCAGTCCCTCTATTATACAACTGTTTAACGTTTAGTTTTATACATTTGGGCTCTCAATTTTTTAATCATTATTATTGAAGTGATAACACGATATTTTATATTAATACAGTCCACACATGGTAATAAAAAAATTAAATAAGAATTAAACCTATTTTTATTTTATATTAATATTTAGTTTGGGGGTCCTGACCTGATGGAAGTTTTTATTGCAATTAGGTGCAAATATCAGACAAAAAGAGGAGCAGATTTGATTGGTATTTAATTATAAATCAAATCACTAGTATTGAGAAATATATTAATTATTTATGTGTCCTTTTGGTTTGAAAGACGTACATCACCTCATATGCAGTAAATATTTTGCTCAAAATGCAGTAAATTTTAGTAAATTTGAAATATATATAAAAATATTTTTATAAACAAAATTAAAGCCCATGCTAAAATTTAAATCTATGTCTTTCAAGCGAAGGGCTCCAAAAGCTTCAACCTATGAAGGCAACAAGACTTGTCAAAGTAAAAAAAAAAAAAAAAAAAAAAAGGATTAATTTCAGAAAGGTCAAGAAATACGAATTGTTTATGCAATTGAATACTAAATGTTTGTGTATAAACATAAAGGACAAGGAGTAGCATGACCATTTCTCCCAAAGGTTTTAGACTTATGAATGCAATAACCCAGTAAAGTAAAAAGAAGAAGAAAAAGGATTAATTTCGAACAAGTCAAGAAAGTGCACATTATTTATGCAATTTAATCCCCTAAATCAACACACAAAGTAAAAAATATTCCACGCTGTAGTATTGAATTGGCTACGTGAGTATTATTTTAAGAGATCTGCCTTGGGGTGGTTAGCCGGTGATGGCCAATCATTGCCCCTCTTTTGCTTTTCCTTTGGTTCCTCTTCTTGTGAAAGAAATAGATTCTTAGGGTTTTTTACCCAAATATTAAAAAAAAAAAATTAATGATTAAAATAGTATCCCAAATTATTATTTATCAAAATGGTATGTTTAGTTAAGTGGAGTGACTCAGAGTTTTTTTCCAGAAAAATACGATAAAAATACGATAAAAAAATATCTGACATCCAGTGGAGGAACACGAAGTGGCGGCACCAATGGAGGGTTTTTAAGTGGTGGCACTAAGGGGTGTTTTGCCACTTGACAGCACCCCATTGTGCCGTGTGTGTGTGTTTGTGTGAGTTTTTTAAGAGGTGAAAATTAATTTGAGTGGTTGGAGATTTTTGGTAGGTGATAAAAATTAAAAAAAATAATTTTTTTTGTTATAAAATAGATGGGGAGGGGGAGACCAACGAAAATTGAAGGAAAAAAGAAAGAAAAAAAAGAAAGAAAGAAAGAAAGAAGAAGAAGGAAGAAGGAGAAGAACCGGAAAAAGGAGAAAGAAAAAAAATGTAATGTGTTTATTTTTAAATTTAATTTTAAAATATTTTAATTTGTTAATTAGTAGTAATAATGTGATTGATTTGTTATTATAATTTTATTTGTTTAATAGGTTGATTAAAAGAGTAAATTAAGAGGAGTGGAAGAAAGGTAAGTTTAGTTAATATTTTAAGTGTGGTTAATTTTAAAATATTTTAATTTGTTAGTTAATTTGATTATTTTAAGTTTTTTATTTTCTTTAATTTAATTTTTAATTGATTTGTTATTTAATGTTGTTATAGTTGGTGAGTAAATTAAGAGGAGAAGAAGAAATGTAAGTTTGGTTATTATGTTATTATTAATTTACTTTAATTTAATTTTACTAGTTAATAATTTTATTTTGTTGTTAATAGTAGTAAGTAAAAAATATTGTAAATATTTATTGATTTAAAATTTAATAATGTTTAAATTTTGCTAGTTAGTAACTTTATTATACAACTCATAAGATTGTTTAATAAAATGTAAAAAAAAAACTATTACAAGTGTTTAATAAAATAAACAATAATCCATTTTTAAGTTATAATTAAAATTAGTTACAAGTATGAAATTAAAAAAATTATTATTTTATAAAAATAAGAGAGTTTTAATAATTCACAAAAAGTTAAATCTAGCTAATTAATTACCAAAATATAATATAAAAATAATTAATTATCAAAATAATATCCCCACCATATTATTTACCAAAATGGTACAAAATAAATATTTTTTTTATTTTGTACCATTTTAGTAAATAATGATATGTGGATAATATTTTGGTTTATAAATATTAATTTTGTACAATTTTAGTAAATAACACATTTTGGTATTTAATTATTATTTCTGTAATATATTGATAAACTTATGTATTGAACTAATTGATAATTTTTTTTCAAATTGCAGAATGACTTCATTAATTAACTCGGAACGTCCTCAAATAGCAAAATCAGTGAATGCGGATACACACCAAGCCAATATAAATGTAAAAAAATTATTATTCATTCATTATGTCATTCTCGATATTATTATTTGTTTACAAAATTAATTTTGGTTATACTAATTTTTTTTGTAAATTAACAGGAAGAGCTTGCATATCGTTCATTGAGGGATCGTGCACAGGGCCTTAAATTTCCCCCTCATGAACGTCTGCTTCCGTACTTGCGAGATGTCGGATTTGGATTAACGGCAATTTGAGTTAAGATATGATTTAATCAATGCATTGGTGGAGTGTTGGCACCCGGAGACCCACACATTTCATTTACCTTGTAGGGAGTGCACTGTAACATTGAAGGATGTTGCGGTCCAACTAGGGCTACCAATCAATGGTATACCAGTCACCAGTATTAGTTCATTTCAAGAGCCAACAACGATGTGCATCCAGTTACTAGGTCGCTTACCTAGTAATAACAATGACTTCACGTCGTTGTTATTTACATGGTTGAAGAGCAATTTTCATCACTTACCCGAACACGCAACTGAAATGGAGGTTTCTTGGGCCGTTCGAGCCTATATTTTACTAATGATAGGAGGCATACTCATGCCGGACGAAAATAACAATAAGATCCACTTTATGTATTTGCCCTTACTAAGAGATTTGCGAAAGATTCATGAATATAGTTAGGGATCTACGGTGCTTGCCATGCTATATCGAGAATTTTGTCGCGCCACAAACTCTTCTTCTCGGGATATAGGTGGATGCCTAGTGCTATTGCAATCTTGGGCACTATATCGGATGTCATTCTTGACATCCGTTAGGCACCAAACATATGTTTTTCCACTCGTTAATAGGTGATTATCATATACCCTAAATTTTAATTATTTGACATATTTTATTAATTATATTATTCTAACAAGTTATTTTTTGTTTTCTTAGATGAAAAACAAAATCGGGGATCGGGAGGCAGTACACAGTTCCCATGTATCGTTTAATGCTAGAGCAATATGCCGGGGAAGGGGTATGTTATTCATTAACATGTTAAATTATATTACTTGACTCGTGTTAATATGGTTACATGTTACAAAATTATATAACTTTACTCTTATTAATATCTTGACATGTTATTAATTGTGCAGTTCATTTGGACCCCATATATACAGCCAAAAATTACCGCTGTTATTCCCCCCTCGACATTCCTCCACTCAGACCCATGGTGTATTAACGCACCGATAATCAATTTTCAAACAGTGGAGTAGTATGCCGGGGATCGAGTACTCCAGCAGTTTGGTTGTAAACAGCCTATCCTGCAACTGCCATTCTAATTAGGGTCTATCCATGGGATGGATAAGAAGGGGAAAGCAAATTGTGATTGGGGGAGTGTGCATGGATAATATGTTTATGTGTGGAACAACCGAATGATACGAGTGTCTCCGATAGAGTACACTCCGGATTTACAACCATCGATGCAGTACATGCAGTGGTTCATTGAGGTTGGGAAACCATATTTACTTGGTGCTTCATTGACGATAATCCCCTATACATGTCTCGACAAGATCGCCCCTATCGTGTAGCTCCTGCTCCAGAGCCACAGCCAGTGCCAGAGCAACAAGAAGAGGAGGATGAAGAGGCATTGGATAACGATGATTCTTATCGTCCTGATTTTGCGGGATTATCACATATGCATAGCTTATCAAGCCAAGGATATCAGCCTCAGTTTGACGAGCCACAGCAATACTCAAGCCAAGGATATCAGCCTAAATTTAACGAGCCACCGCAATACTCAAGGGAAGGATATCAGGTTGAGTTTGACGAGTCATCGCGATACTCTATTCCTCCCAGGCAAGACTCTACTCCTTCGAGACAAATGGACCCTAATGATGATGAACTTGACGAGCAACCTCGACGTAGATGCCGATCACCACGAAGATATACCCCGAGAACCATACCATCTAATCATGGATACTATGGTTGTATCTAATAGTGTTTAAATTTGACTGTTGATGAATTATAATGATGAATTTTTTCTCTATAATGTACATATTCGCTAAAGTAAAAATTCTGAAATTTTTATGGTAAAAAGATATTTGAATCTAATTTCAGAAACATCAAACGGATTATAATTTTGAATTCTTTACCTTAAGATATAAATAATTTAGTGACTGTGACGCAAGTGGACAACTTTGAAAATTAATGTAAAAATAAAAGTAAAATGTATATGATGATGAATCGGGTTTAGGCCTTACTCGATCTGGATGACTGACCAATATGATAGGGTCGTTGAGGGCAATTACATCGACTATGCCCAGCTAGCCTACACAGTCCACACAGTTTGTCGCCGTCTGTTTTCTCCATAATGTCCATTTCGCTGCGGATTCTGGTAATATGGTGACGACCTTTCGGATTCCTTCGTAAACCTTTGTTTGGGATAAGCTCGAAAGTCGTCGGAGGTACCTCCCATGTGAACAAGTCAGGCAGGACGGAGAACTCATTTTCCCAAATACGTAACGTATGCTGGAGAGTGTAAACGAGATTGATGAACTGTTCAACATTGAGAAACACTTTAGCACAAGTTGCAACGACATGCGCACAGGGATAACGAAGTGTATCGAACCTCCTGCAATCGCAGTGTCTGTTTTGGATATCAACCCCGTATGACCTAGGTGGGATACCAGCTCGACGTCCAATGGTCTCAGTAACTTGAAATCGTTAAAACTGTCGTGAATATATTTCAACGTTCATCGTCCTCGCACTCTGACGGTTTGCATCCATTGCATTACTGACAGCTTCGACAAAGACGTGACCGGCGTTCATCTGATCGATTTGTCACATCTCCATTACTAGCATCAAGGTAGCTACCCTATAGAACATAGCGGAGAACACAGATGAAATCGAAAGATGTCGTATTCTCTTGAACACGCTGTTAATCGATTCTGTTAGGTTGGTCGTCATTTGACCATATCGATACCCCTCATCAAAACTTTGAGACATTACCACGGTTCCATGGTACCCAAACACTCGCGTAAAGGCTTGTTCGTTTGACCTTCCATCTCACGCTCAAGTATTGTCATTCTTTGCTGGAATCGATGTGGCTCTAGCTCATACGCTGTAGGAATATTAAGAAAACATAAGTTACAGTCTAAAATTAAAACCTTAAAAATATAATTTGGAACTTAATTTTTTTACCCATTTTCACGAGTTGTCTCCGTCAGTCTTCATTTTTATATTCTCGTTAGAAGTTAGCCGTAATGTGTCGGCTGCAGTAAATCGATTTCCATGGTACACCAGTACGCCTAATGGCTGTAATAATACCCTTCACTCTATCAGAGATGATACAAATATTATCGTTATGAATCACATGCCTCCGCAGGTTGCTCAAGAAGAATTCCCAATATTCCATGTATTATTTGTCCACAATAGCGAATGCTATTAGGAGCACGTTTTGATTCCCGTCTTGAGTCACCGCAATTAGTAGGATCTGTAAATATTTCCCGTATAGCCACGTTCTATTTACCAAGACAAATGGTTTGCAGTGAGGAAATGCTCGAACGCAGGTATCAAACGTCCAAAATATATACTAAAAAATTCTTCTTCCCGGTTGTATGTTGTTATCTGAGCTATAATAAGGTCGTGTCACCAACTCAATCGCAGTTCTTGGCAAGTACTGTCGTATTGCAGCTATCTATCCTTGCAGCTTATTGTATGATACATCCCAATCACCGAATAATTGTTCCATTGCCATCTGTTTCGCAATCCATGCTTTTCGATATGAAACCCGATAATGGAATCGTGATTGCATGTCCACAATTAATGTAGAAACCTTGATGGTCGGGTCGTCCTTAACCATTGGCATGATATGTGTACAGATGATTCTGGAATCAAGTTTTCGGTGATCTTCTGACAAACGTGTTGAACTGCATGTATGAGGTCCATCAATTTTTCTTATCTCTCACATCTGCGACTTCTGGATAAATGCAGCTCGCACTCCCCACTTGCAACCTTCCGTCGACTTCCAGCACTCCCCAATATACAATGTCGATTTAGACACTGCGACTTTGTAGTCTATCGACACATTCATGCTATATCGCTTAATAACAAATATGCACTCTTCCTTGGATTCAAATTTTTGGCCCACAAACAACTCTTCACAATCTGCTGGTACGACCAATCGGTGAGCAGGTACTATTTCAGGGTATTTCGTGAACTCGGCATGTGTCGCATCGGGTTTATAAGAGACATGTGTGCTCCAGGAGGATTATTGTGCATCACAATATGTGTAACTAGATTTCCGACTGGATTTTCATCGTCATTCACCCCTTCATCGTCAATATCATCTGGGACCTCATCCACATCCGGATCACTATCAATATGGACTTCATTATCAGAAGGAATACTACTATCATATACACCATCTTGATCTGCATCATTCTCGGGCGCAGCAGCATTAAGATCGATGTCTAGCCCACGTACGATTGATTGACTTTCAATGTACGATACTGAAACCACCATACATGGAGTTGAATCTTCATTTTGTACAGGTTTCACATCAACTAACTCAGCAAACAATTGAACCGGTGCATTTGGGTCACTTTGATTCGAACAATAAAGAACGATCATTGTCTCTACGTCTTCATCGTCTACAAGTTCCATCTCGGTGAATTTGATTGGATCTATCGAAACTGGAAACTTGTAGAAAAGTTTCGAGATCCTTCTCCCACAATGTCTAAAAATTTTTGCACTAATCCTTGCTTTCACATCATCAAACGAGATATTTTGACGAAATCTCATTCCTATTTGTTCCCGACATTCAAATATACATTCAACCGATGTTCTCAAAATTACTCCATCAAAATAAATGTATACAAAAAATTGATTATCCATCTTCAATAAATTTGTTAAAAATTAAATAAAATTTAATAAATAAAATACGATTTAAAAAAAATATCATACTGAAATAAATTTAAAAATAAACACATTACCTTTCTTTCCTCTCCTTCTTTTTTCTTTCTTTCCTTTCTTTCTTTCTTTCCCGTTTATTTGCTCCCCCCTTTCCTATTTTATAACAAAAATTTTATTTTATTTAATTTTTATCACAAACCCTAAAAATTCCAACCACCAAAAATAATTTTCACAATTAAAATAAAATAAACACACACACACGACACAATGGGGTGCTTCCAAGTGGCAAAACACTCTTTAGTACCGCCACTTCGTGTTCCTCCACTGGATGTCAGATATTTTTTATCGTATTTTTCTTGTATTTTTTTGAAAAAAACCCTGAGTGTCGCCATTTTAAGTCCCTCAACTAATAAAATAATATTTTTTATTTTTAAATATATAAAAATAATTAAAAAAATTTAAAAAAATACGTATCAAATATATCCCCTAATGCCGCCACTTAGAGTCCTTTCACTTAATTAAACATACCATTTTGATAAATAATAATTTAGATATACCATTTTGATCATTAATTATTTTTTTTTGTAATATTTAAATAAAAAACCCAGATTCTTATGTGATGATATTTTGCGGTTTTAAGGATGAATTTGATGGGGTGAGTGTTGAATCTACCGCTGGGATAATGTTTGCATCTTCAAGTCATTCATGGGATCATGTTTGAACAAATTGATGGGATAATAAAATAATGTTAAAGAATGGAATCAAACTTGAGTAACAAGTTTCGAATCTGAATCAAAACTGAACACTATTCGCACGGTTCCTCTTTGCTCCACAGTCACAGGGTTTGGCCATCACCCTCTGCCTGCCTCATATTCCATCACCCATTAATCTCTTTGATTGGACCCCTTTTACTCCGCCCTCAGAGAAAAAAAGCACTGGCGGTGGGGGTGGGGGGGCATCAACTTCGATACAACTATGTCATCTATCATCACCGTCCAGCTCATATATTAATATTAATATCAAACGGCGAGGATAAGACCTGCACTGTATGAGTTAAAATTATGATATGTGCTAAGCCTGTATAAACAAGCAAAGACTGTGTGTGTGAGAGAGGGGAGTGATTTTGCCGTACGAGAAAGGGGAGCTGCGGTAACCGGCTTTTAAATCTATTGGGAATATGACTCAGATATTTATTGGGAAGGGGTAGGAGATGAGAGGGGAGGTGAGGCGGTCGGCTTTGAATTCGGGGGAACAAAGGCGTTGGTTTCTAGGAAAAAACCGGTTGCTTGCTGATGATCTACAGTTGCCTATACAGTTTGGGGAACTCTGTTCAATGAATCCTTATCCTATCAATAGCCTGGCTTCCCTTTCAGACCATAATCTTTGTTTTTTCTCCTTAGTTTAGAGGAGAAATTTGGAGAATGAATTGTAGGGGGGTTCTGCAAGAAAAAGTAAAAATATATCAATATCAAACTTTTAAATAAAAGAATTATAACGTAGAAATTTCAATATTGTCAAAAATTTTTAAAAATAAGATTGTTTACAAGATTGCTTAATTGAAATACATTTAAACATATCATTTTTTAAGAAAATTTTTTGGATAATTTTAAATATTATGTTAATAAAAATAAATATGATAAAAATCTATAATAAAATTATTCAAAAAAAACACAAGAAACTCAAAAAAGATTAAATTTGTATATTAAATATATTTCAAAGGATTTAAATCGTATTTTAACCTAAAAAAATATATATTTGTTTTTATTAATATATTCATTAAATGAATTTTATATTAAAGTTACCATTATTTAAAATATTTTAATTAAAAACAAATTTATTAAAAACAAAAGTTAAAACTAAAGAAAAAAATGAATTTATAAAAATAAATTTAAATATTTAACATATATTTATTAAATGTTTTTTCTACCACCAATTATTAAATATAATAGTAAAATATACTACACTCTTAATGACAATAGAAATCATAAATTTTTTTAACTTGAATTAAAATTAATGTTAAGTTTAAAATAAATTTAAATGAATAATACATTTAATTATATGATAAAATTAAATATAATAACATAAAATAAAAAATAAATTAAACTCTAACACCCATTCAAACCTACTAAAATGTAAATTACTCAGCATTTTAGCTTTAACTTTTTAGCATTAAAAATTAGGTTGAAACGGGACCCTACGAGGGAACATAAGAATTTAAATCCAAAAACACACTACTTTTTCATCTTAAACGTCAATGGTGACGTCCATTTATAAATATTATTATTCTCAAAGTTTTCTTTTTCTTTCTATCCAATCAAATATTTTCGTGCTGGAAAATTCTCCAGCCCTTATGAAAAAGAAAATTTACATTCATATATTTGAGATCTAACATCTTAACAACGCACACAAAATATATCTTTAAAGGGGTAACTTATTTTATGAAAAAAAATTATACTATTCCTTGCATTTTTTTTTAATTTTTATTATTATTACTCCATTATTATGAAGTTAAGCTAGTTGTTGGATCTTTTTCTTCGTTGGTGGATGTCGAGTTAATTCCTTTTTCTTCTTTTTTAGTTTTTGGGTCTTCATTGCATCATGACAACTCAGAAAATGTTATCACCATGTTTTTTTTTCCATAAAAATAGTTTTCTTCAAAAAGGAAAAAAAAAATATACAAGAGATTTTCTGAACTTGATTTTATTTTATTAGATCTAAGCTTTAAAAAGGTTTGGGTGTTTTCAGTAGCTTGCAACTGAAAGGAAAACCAGCGTTTTTTTTTCAGCTTTGAGAAATTAGGGTTTATTCCACAGGTTGACGTGAAGCTTATGATTGCCATTTTCTTGTACTTTTTACAGTGTGTATGCTTTAGCTGATTTATTTTATTTACATATATATATATATATATATATTATATTTGTTTAAAGTACTGTGGTTTTCTGCTTAGATAAATTATTTAATATGTTTATATATTTGTTATTTTATCCCCAGATCGTTGAATCCTCTTGAAAGCTAGCTTTGCATGAGTTTTTTGGGTATGGACATGAGCAAGTTTAAACTTGAATCGCATGTAGCACAGCAAAGCCGGCGAGATAAGTTGAGGATTCATCATTTGGGACTAAACCCAGATCTTGTTCAAGTTCGTAATGTTAGAAATGCCAATTTGCTTTACGACCCAACACTTATTTCACCCCGTCAAGAGTTAACAGAAGATGAAGAAAGCTGCAGCAGGCAAATGCCTGCGAATGGTTCGTGTAAAGTCCCCGTTGACCCACAAAGTTGTGGTGATTGGGTGATGGGTTATGGGATCAACCAAAACCCTATGTTTGATGCAGCTATGGGGTATCCCAAGCCTAATTACAGTGAAATTTGTAGCCAGGATATAAAAAGGCATTGTGGGGAATTGCATTTTGTTTCATCGTCTTCTCTTTATGATGTTGTTACTACAGCTTCTCTGGGTACTCAGGGACTAGTAATGGCTTCTATGGCACATCAAGCAAGTGCTTTGCAGTGTGGTAACGGTGGTGGTGCTTGGACGAACATTAGGCCTGTATTAGAGCATGGTCAACAGTGGGCTGATGCTGCTACTAATACGACCCAAGGGCTATCTCTAACTCTTTCGTCGAATACCACATCGAAAATATGCGGTGCAGCTCAGTTCACAGAGGACCAGTGTTGTTTCCATGGCTTTAAGGAATCTCAAGATTCAAAAGCTTTGAACACTGGCCATTTGTATTCGATGCAGAAGCCATCTATAATCAGTGAAGGTAGTGGGAATTCAACATGTGTTCCCCTTGGTCCATTTACGGGATATGCAACTATTCTTAAGAATTCAAAGTTTCTGAAACTAGCACAACAATTATTGGATCAACACTTCCATATAGCCAACTCGAAGCTTGCTAAAGTTTGCGAGACATCCGATGCTGTCATGGGAGACATCGGTGACTTAGCCGCGGCTGATGATGCCAATGCAGTTGATATGGATGATAGAGCTATTAAGGGAAACAACTCGGGGGCTTCCATCTCGAGTTTTTGCAGTTCTAATGAAATCAGTGTTGCTGTTGGCATTGGGAGCAGCAGCTCTTGTAGGCCTGAATACCAACAAAAGAAGGCGAAGCTTTTATATCTGCAAGAAGAGGTTGGTTGCCATTTTTTTTCCTTATTGTCTTCCATTTAATCTTTATCTGCATTAATTCAATGAAAATTAATGAAGGTAACTATCAGATATATTTATTTTAAAACCATATAGCATTAATTGAAGCCTTGCATCTTTGTATTTATTTATATTGATTGTAATGCCTGTACATTATGCCATTGAAAAATTGCATCCTGTGTGCTTGGATGACTAACAGAATCAAATTTCAAACTAAATGGTCACTGATTGAATTACAAGGATTGGCATAGTTAAGGTTTAAGAACAGAGAATTTCAATGGTTGGAATTTTTATAGCCGTAATTTGGATGAAGGGTTGATTTGATTTCCATTGATGGAGCTTGAAAATTATCAATACTGCGTATACCATCTTTCACTTTGTTATAACAATTTCTTTGATGGGTGATCCAGATCTGCCCTACTAGCATTAAGGTTCTTTTACTTATTACATATACAACCAGACCGAAAAAGAAACCGTACCATCAAATATTATTCCGTTTGTATTATAGAAGCATCTGCATACTATATATAGTTCATTTTTATTAATTCAAACTTGAATAAATGCAGGAGTTGTTTCCTCTTAATTGTATTGCATTCACATTTTGCTAAGATTTGATCATGGGAAATTTGTTTTTTTCCTTATTTTTTACCAGTTCGAGCAAGTTGCATCTTTGGACCGGTTATAAACGTTGTTTAGCTCGGCAGGGTCTATTTGGCTGTCATGGTGTAGCTTATCCATCTAATGCTATTTTCTTTTTCTACTCTTTTACATTGATAGAGGATTGTTTTCTTACAATTAAGTGCTGATGATGGATGAAATTTATCCTACTTCCCAGCAGTTTAATGAACTTTATGTCATTATAAAACAGTAATTAGTTGCTGGTATCAATCACTTTTCGTCTCTGTATACCTTCAAATCAAATTGCATTTCAATTAACAGTGCGGACAACACTTTCAAAGCTACTTTATTTGTAAGTTTCGACCTTGATAAGTTGTCTGGACTTGTCTTGGCTCAAGGCCCCATTGTAGGATGAAATCATTGGTTATGCATATCTGTATACTATTGATTTTTCCTAATATGGCCAAGTTGTTTGATCAGAAAATGAATACTACAGTGAAATTGCTGTTCTTCCATCATCTTTTCCTTGTGAACCATGAGTGTTTTTAGGCCATTGATTTTTGTCAAGATGGATTGATTGATGTTCTTTGTTTTATCATTTTACCGTTAAGTAATGCTAGCTCAAGTTTGCTCTAATGAAAACATGTCCTTGCCGTGCCATTGAAAGGTTTTCAGACGATACAAGCTATATTATCAGCAGATGCAAATGGTGGTTTCGTCTTTTGAATCCGTAGCTGGTCTTAGTTCTGCCACTCCATACGTTCCCTTGGCTCTCAAGACGGTAGAAAAGAACTTTCGGTGCATAAAGAATGCAATCTCGGTCCGTGTCAGGCACATATGTAGAGCCCTGGGGGAGGATTTATTGTCCCCAACTACCGGTGCTAGCAGTAGCAAAGGTGATATAAATATGTCTAGGCTAAAATATGGGGTTCAGAAATCCCGGGGGGTTAACATGGGCTTCCTTGAACCCCAACAACAAGGCTGGAGGCCCCAGAGAGGCCTACCAGAACGTGCTGTGGCAATTCTTAGAGCTTGGCTCTTTGAGCATTTTCTTCATCCGTAAGTCTTCTCATTTTCGTATGTCAACTCGAGTATATAATTTGGTGTGAATTGTTTTATCTGTTTTTTCTTATAGGTACCCTACAGACACGGATAAGCATATGTTGGCCACTCAAACCGGGCTTTCTCGGAACCAGGTGGGCTCATGGCTTCATGTTTGTGGTATTAAGTGTTGAATCTAACAGTTCTGTGTGATTAAGCGTTTGATTTCTGAAGGCAGGTGTCTAACTGGTTCATAAACGCACGAGTTCGAGTTTGGAAACCGATGGTTGAAGAAATACACATGCTCGAAAGCAAAGGCTTGGCAGAAAACAATCTGAAGTCGAGCAAAACAACTGAAGCAAAATCTCCTAGTACCAATCTGCCTAATGAAGACCAGCCTATCGACAGGTCATGTATGAATGCAACTTCCATCGAGCAATTGACATGCGCAGATATGGCTGTTGCGGGGACTACGGGGGATGCCCATGATGCCGAACTCTGGTATCATGAGAAACCTTTGAGGATGGATTTTCGTATCCCAACAAGCATGGAAGGTTCGTTGTTGAGTTTCGCACCGTATGAGCAAAGCAGGCTTGAGATGGGAGGGCTCGGAGCAGTGTCACTTACCTTGGGACTCAGGCATGGTGTAGAAACCGCACAAGCGCACCAGCACCAGCACCGGCACCGGCAGCAACAATATCTGTCGCAGGAGGACCAACTGCAGCGGCCATTCGGAGGTCAAATGGTCCACGACTTTGTTGGCTGAAATTGTATGATCAATCAACTAGCCTAGCCATTCCTTATGATAGTTTTTCCAAAATGTGGCAAAGACTGCTAATACAGACGCTGCAGGGCAACTTGACCGTATTTGTTTGTCACACTAATACAGGGTGGAATGAAAGAGATGGCACCATGCAGTGCAATCATGTTGATGTGGTAATGGTCCTTTAATAAGTTTGTTTAGACGGGGTTTTGGTTCTTTGGGGAATTGGTGTATACAAACATGTAATGTCTTTTAGGGTAAGAATGACTGACATCCTTAGATCCACTTTTAACATTACGAGCATGAATTTGGATCAATTTAGGTTATTTTGGGTTGGGTTTGTTTCAGTTTATCTGGGTTTTTAAGTTAGGTGTTTCACGTTTTTAAATTCGAAAAATATAGAAAAAAAATTAAAATTAATCACAATAGCCTTGCTTTTTATGATAAGATGTACCTCGACGGTCGGATATGATTAAACGTGTTGTCATCTCAAAGCACTGAGGTGGCTGTGAAGCCAGCCATAATTTCTTGGGTAAACTATATAATTGATGACTAAACTCATATTACTGTTAAAATTCATTTTTATTTTATACGCGATTGTTAAAAAGCTATTTTCATTTTGGATGTTAGTTGTTAATTTAATGTTATTGTACTTTCGTTTTAGTTATTTAATCTTAATAAATTTTTATTTTGATTATTTATTTTTAAATTATGTTTCATAAAAAATCCTGAATTTATACAGGGAATTGAGTTATTTGAATGCGTAAATAAAATCGAATTTTTTCTATTAACTCAATTCCTTCTAAAAAGTTATGTTTTAGCCTGTAAAAACTTAATTTCTTTCGTTAGTGAAAGAAAATAAAATTAATTTTAAAAAATGGGGAAAGGAAATTAAAAATGATAAAATAAATTTTCTATAAAAACCCAGATAATTCCTATAAAACTCCAAGATTATCCCTTTTACCGGAAAAAATAAAATTAATTCTTGAAAAGGAAAAAAGAAAAAGAAATTAAAGAGATAAAATGATTTTTCCCTATGAAGACCCAAGTATTTCCTATAAAAACTCAGTTAATTCCTATAAAACTCCAAAATTTTTTCTTTTAATGAAAAATTAAAATTAATTCTAAAAAAGAAAATTAATTAACAAGTAAACAATTTTTTCATGGAAAAACTTAGGTAAATTTTATTGAAAGATTATTAAGAAATAAAACAAAATAAAAGATACTATAAGTCACCAAAATTAAAACTTATTAAAGTTGAGTGACTAAAATGAGTGTACAATGACATTGAATTAACAATGAATGACCAAAATGAGAATGAATTTTAGTGACAGTGTCTGAAATGATAACTTATAAAAGTTGTGTGGTTAACTACGTAATTTATTCTAATTTCTTTGATGGTTATTATTTCGTGTAAACTTGTGAATTTGTCAAATCTACTTAATTTTGATTTTGATTTATTTAATTAAATTAATTCAGGTTTTTAAAGTTTCTAATAATTTTGAATATTCGTATTAATCGATTTCAAATCAATTTCAAGTTCGATTCAATTTAATTCGGATTTTTCAATTTTAAAACTCAAATTTTTGAGTTAAAATCATCTCAAATTTCAACCACTTTGAACTATTTGTTTATATCATTTCCAATTTAAATAATTCAAATTTGAAATTCAATTTTTCCAAACCCCAATCATTCAAATTTGAGTTGGTAAATTTGGGTTATTCATTGACAGGGGCTTAGCCAGGGGGCTGACAGGGCTTGGGCTTCCTTTAAAATGAAAGTTTTTTTATTTAGGTCTTTTAAAATTTTTAAAATTTTAAATTAATAAAAATAAAATTACATTTTGATTTTCTGTAAATGATAAAAATTTGATTTATTCTTTTAAAAATAATAAAGATATAAATTATTCGAATGATGAAATTATATTTTTACTATCGTAAAAATTAAAATTTAATTTTAACCCTCCGAAAAAAAAAAGGTTTTCTGCCTTGTTCACTGAGAAAATTGGATAGGGGGATGTTGGAATTAGGGTCGAAAGGTCTAATCCCGTGCAAATTAAGCGCATCCAGCCATGCATGCATGCATGCAGTTACGTTAAATCCTACATAATTACAACAGCAGATATACGATACAACTAAAACCAGAATACAAGTTATGTACATACTGCCGTACAAAAACTAATTAGATCACAATCACACACGCACACATATGTCTTAAAAGCTCATTAAACACGCAGCAAGATCATGCAATTATTATCTAATTACCGGTTTAGTCCCCATATAATTGCTAATCTCATTAATTTACCCACTTCCATCTTCTTTGCCACCAGGGTAGTTGTTGAAGTCGTTCCTAGGAATGTAATGGTGGTTGTTCACACTGCTCTCTTTTGCGTATCCACTTTTGGCTTTGCTGCCGTCATCAAGCAGCCCCCGGCCACCATTGACCACGGTGTTTTCGTGCTTCAGCACATCCACTTTTATAACCTTTGCAGCCAAGCAGTAGCTCGCCATCATCAATATCGCTAAAGCAAGAGCCACAAACCTTATTCTTGCACCCATTAATTGGTTTTTTAGGTTAATAGAAAAAAGAGAAAACTACACAACAAAACAAGTATTGCGACCCTTATATAGGGAGAAAGGGTAGGGTCCATGACATCAATATAAAATTTTGTGGTATCGAGGATGTCTGTTGGGTTAAGTGACAAGAAGCTTGATTTCCTTTAACTAAGATCTTAAGTTCAAGTTTCATTGACCAATAAAATAACATTGAAAAAGTTTATCCCTCTATTTAAGGGTCCGATCAATTTGATTTTAGATTTAATGATGTTTAATCTTACTGTTGGATATCGAAAATTTTCGAAGCAAAAGAAAAAAGAAAATGGTGATGGGATTTCCACCAAATGAGGCAAAATCAAGTGGGGTGACCTTATTATTTCATACAAGTTGGTAATAAAATGATCAAATTGAAAGAAACTTTTTTGTCCATATTGGAACTAGCCATAAATAGGAAAATTCCACATTTATGAGTGGATTTAGTTGATGCAAAAGTCAATGAAGCACAAATATAGGAGTTGAATGGCGAATCTGGTCGAGTTTGTGTTTATTTTATGTATAAGTTTTAAAATTTTTCCAAATTAATTCATATTTATAAAGAGCTAAGTTAATCAAGTTCATTTAGATTTGATCTTATTATTTTTATTTTTTTTATAAAACATATGCTATTTTATTTATTATTTGGTAATCTATATTCTTCTGTACTGGTAATAATGTCGATGTCAATCGAACTAAGACTCAGTCGACATATTTTTATTTTTATTAAATTTGTAAACATAAACAATTTACCATATTTTTAATATTTGCATTATATTATCATACATTTAATTTTTTATAGTATATAAATTATAGAATATATAAATAAAAAATTAACATATTATGAATTTAAAAAACAGATCATATCGGGTCGAGTTCAGACTAGAGGTGCTCATGGGTCGAGTCGGGTCTAAGCATGACGTTAACATACTTTATGTTTGTCCAGCTCAACTTGAAATACGAGTTTAAAATTTTGCCAAAACTCGTCCATTTTTACGAAAGACTAATCCAATCCCATTTTAGACATGTCTATATTATTTTATAAATATTTATATCATATTATTTTAATATTTAATAATTTTATACAATTTTTTATTTATTGAAAATTTGTATATAGTGATCTTAACATTATTTTAATATTTACATTAAAATAGTATTATATATTTAGTATAAATTCATTTTTTAATGTGTTCTAATTACATAATATATAAAAATAACATAATATAAAATATTATAAACTTAAAAATGAGTTGGGACGGACTGAGCTTGGGCTTTGAATGTTCATGCTCGAGCTCGACCCATATTTTAAATGGGCTTATTTTGTTTGCCCAAACCTATTTTTCGGACTTAATATTTTTGTCTAAACCCTCTCAAATTTCGGACTCTCCTTCGAGATTGAACGAATAACCCGACCTATGAACAAATCTAGTTGAAAACTAATATATTGAAACATAAATCATGATAATATTTTACACATTTATTTATTTGTATCCAAATCCATTTTGGTTCTAATATTTTTCTTCAACCTCTTTCAATGAATAATTTTGACACTTGTAAGTGGGTTTTCTATTGGCTAGTTTTGTCAAGGCATTGGGGTCCCCAAAAGAAACAATATTCCTCTGGAGTTTCTTTATGGAAAATTCTAACACGATTTCCACTAGAAAAAGCTTAGAGCTCAAAAATGTTTGAGTTGATTAGATTAAATTCAGGGGGATTGATAAGTTGTTTTCAAATTGTAGATACTTAATTGAATTTAATAATTCAAGTTGGATTGAATTATTCTTCAAAATAATAATAATGGTTTAAGAATAACTATGCCGGAACAATTATATTTAGAGAAAAGGTTTAGAGTTATTGTAATTGAACAATTTTAGTCGAGAATGGTTAATGTTTGAAATGATTCTTGTTTCGAATAGTTGCACTTCAATTGTTATTCAAAACAATCGTAATTCCGTTCAAACCATAGTAACTTTACCGTAATAAATTTTATGAGGAAATATATTTAATTTCATTATTCAACAAATCCAAAATCACTAATTAATTTAACTTAATTTTCGAACTTCAATTATTTAATTATAATTAATTAAATAATAATTCGAAGAACCTTAAATTAATTCCTACGTTATTTCTTGTATTTTGTGAGAAAAAGCATTAACTGTGGATTGTGATACATGCGATTTATTTATCTTACTTCATCATTTTCATCCATTCCATATTTGTTGGTTCTATATGCAATTCCTTTCTAGTTATCTCAAGCTAGCAAAGGGGATTGATTGGACATATATAATTAGGACTCAAATAATTTATAAATCAGTTCCACCTTTATGCCTATTAATAAGGGGCGAAGCCAAAAATTTTTTTTAGGAGGGGTCGAAGTTAAATTGTAATTTTTACGATAGTAAAAGTGCAATCTTTAAAAGATTAAATTAAAATTTTATCATTTTTAGGGGGCTAAAGTTTTTATCATTTTTAGGGGGGATACAATGTAATTTTACCATTACTAATTTAAAATTTTAAAAATTTTAAGGGCTTAAATGGAAAATTTTCCATTTTAGGGGGGGGGAGGGCCCTTGACAGCCCCCCTAGTTTCGCCCCTGCTATTAATTACAATATTATTTACTCACAAGATATTCCACTAAATTATCATGACTGGACTCTCCCTTATTGTAGATCATTACGAAAGCTACTCAATAAATGTTCATCCAATTATCTTGTCATAAGTGTGTTACTCTCATAGGATATTATTCACCCAATATGATCCTATTTTATATTATAGTAACCATTACATCTTCCTTTATGAAAAGTTAATTGTTATCAAATAATAATTAAATCATTTATCACGACGACAAATGACTCGTGACGGTGTTATAGTTTTCATCTATCATGTAATGCCGATGAGAGGATATCCAATACTGTAGAATGATGCTACAAACTACAAAAGTTGAATACCCAACGCACCAACTTTTGGTTCTTTATCTATTTGAACTTAGGCTTTCATTTACATCAAAGTATATTAGTCACGCATACATAATCTATCATCCACTCAGAATTAAGGTATGTCACACATCACGAGTGAATAAATTCATGAATGGATCTAGGATCTATTTTACTCGAATTCTATTCGATGTATTGTCAATCCAGTCAATCACATATATGTTTGTATCTTCTTGGAGTCATCCGTTCCAATACTCAAAGACAAGACATCTCTCCAATTGAACTTGATACGACAACTTAGCCTTTAAATCGATTTGCTCATTTTTTATTAAGCTAAAGACATGTTTAGATGATATACTAATGTAAGCTATCTTTCCGTATCACGATTCAACCATGTAATACCGCTTAGATAATCAATGAACTAATTTTTTTTCGTTTTACTTTGCATGAAAAAACCATTGAAGACAATATACAAAGATACTAACCAAATTATTGAAATTTTTATAAACAAATTTGTTCGAAAAATAAAAGTGTATATATAAATAAAAATACTACACTAAGTGTACTCTTTTTTATTTTAGAAACATCGTGAATAAACTTTTGGCATGGAGATAAATTCTATCTATAATCTTTCATCTTATTTCTCTTTTTAGCTTTATTCTTCTTGCACCACTACACCTAATATTATTTAATTTACTCCAATCTTTCTTTCTATTGTCTTTCAATAAATTAGGTTTCATATGTTTGCAACGCTTTCCATTTCTACCAAAAAAATCCTCCACACAAATCAAATTACATTACCATTTCCATTCCTCCATAATTCATCCGGGACTTACTGTTCTCATAATTTAGATGGTGCAAAGTACTTTTTATCATCAACAAGTAATATATATATATATATATATTAAAAAATAATCACTTTCAAGAGCATTAAAAGATCCTTTTTGCATATTATAAAGAGTAATGGGCTGAATTATTGCATCCAATTGCAATGATACAGTTTCTTCATCCATGGTGTAGTAGAACTTTTGTTGGATTTGATTCACACCAATGTTGCACCTTAGTAGATACAACATATTGCTTTCATTATTAACTTAAAAGAAAACAGCCAACACCAAAAAATCTACCTAATTTTATCCCAAATCTTAAATGAAATGAAGATACTGATGTAACATAAATGATTGAAAATGGATAATATCCTGTTTTATGAGATTGCTTCAGGATTCAGAGAGATTATAGTATGAATACCCCAATAAGGCTAGCTCCTAATTATAATTAGTTACAAATATCTTATTTGGCAACGGCAAGCATCTCCAGATGTTGGTTCTCTTCCCCGTACTTCTTCTGGAATACAATTTAGAGATGTTGAAAATGATGAAATGTGAAATGCGTATTAGGTTATTGAAACTTCACCATCTAATGGCACCATCAATGCAAATTCGGATGCACAGCAGTTGAGATCCACAGAATCAACTTCTAGCCTCTCTCCTCCTAGTCTTCCTTCAGTTACAGCGATTCAACATTAACCAATCAATGCAAACCAAATTGCTAGCCAGATTTCTCAAGATCCGAGGCAACCGGTGGCAGACCGGATTGAGCTGTCCAATTGAGATATTTTGTAGCCTGTGCATTCACATGTTGATGGTGCCATGGGTGAGGTTGTGAGACAGGCTTCACCTATTGCATCATATCAGATACATGTTCCTATGTATTATAAGAATAATTAAAGAAGATCAAACCATTAAGTTTTATAAAGACACGATTAGTGCCCTTTTTACTTATTTGCTTATTTATTAGTAGTGGTATATGGTTTACTTTCAATCAAGAATTTCCTCTCTTTGAACAGAAGCTGCAGCTGAAATCAGAGAGTGAGAAGGAGATTAAGGAGGCTGCAGCTGAAATTAATAGGAAGTATAAAGTTAAACTCTATGAGAAAAAGACAAAATTTATGTGCTAGAAAAAGAGAACTCGTTATAAATTTCAACCAAGTTCTCTTAAACAAGGTCTTGGTCGTGGCTTTTAGGTCTAAATGTAAGGATAATGGACCATCTGGTTCAACGGGTACACAGCAAGGTGAATTTAGTATATTACTTAGTAGAACTACTGTAGTAAATGGAAGAATAGAGAATCAAATGGATGCTTATAATAGTGTACTTGACGAAAATTCCATCACTAGTGCCTAGTGGGTTTAGGGTAGACACTCAATCCTAGATTTGGGATACTCTATGCTTAGTTTAGCAGTACTTACATTGCAATTTAGACTGTGTGCTTGCACATAGACCAATATTCTTGTTTAAGAAAACATGATGATCAACAAAATATGCAACCTTCGACGAGGATTTGCTTCCAAGTTCAGCCAAGTCAACCGAAACATGGCCCCTGCGGTACATGCACATAGCTTAATTGTTATTTTGGTAGAGGCAAGCTCTAGCTTCATGTAGCAATTGGTTCAACTATCATCACAACAGATGGTATAGCTACCTTCTACTGCTTCTGCTCCCCTCTCAACTGGCCCAGCTGCTAGAATGCAAACTTTTTCACTGGCTGTAGTTAATACACTAACCGTGACTCCACCTATACAGCCTTTCATTGTTTCTGGTCTCCCTTCAACTAGCCCAACCACTCATGCAAACTGTGCCGCCTTTTACTACTTCTGCTCTCCTCTCAACTGGCCCAACTGCTAAAATGCAAACTGTCGAAACCGATTTAAAACGATGTTTCGAAAATTATTTTAATGTTGGGAAATGGGAGTCGCCACCAATCCTTTATCAGGTGTGATTGGATCACCACAAAACGTTTTAGAAGTCGTTTTGAAAACATGTAGGTCTTCGAAATCCAGAAAAATAGGTTCGGGAGTCGGTTACGCATGAGGAAGGATTAGCACCCTCATGCGCCCAAATTGGTACCGTATTGATTATTTTCGGGTCTTAATTTGTGACATTTAAAAGTTCAAATAAAGCTTAAAAATACGATCCTTGAGTGCACGAGCTAAGTTTAAAGGAAATCGAGTTTGTTTGAAAATCTCACTACTTCAAAGTGATCGGGGAAGAAAAGCTACGTCCAGTGAGTTAGGACATGACATTTAAAGATCAAGAAATAATGAGCTTTCCTTTGTGAAAACTTTTGCGAGAAGGATATTTAATTATCTCGATTTGAAGAAAGGTTGCACCTAGTAAGTTAAGGCGCGATATTTTGGAATCGAAGATAAGAAAATATTGCCTCGATTAAGGGTATTCAATTACTTCGATTTGAAGAAAAATTGCACCTAGTGAGTTAAGGCGCAAATTTTCGGATCCCGAAATAAAAGAATATTGCCTTGATATTAAAGTTTTTGTAAAAAGGACAATTTTGAAAACAAGCATGCGAGTTTAACAAGAATAAGCAGTTCTTGATGGATATTAAATAACGCGAAGCAAGGTAAATAAGAAGATAGGTTATTCACGAAAGAAATCCAGGATACATAACACGAGTGCATAATAAAAATGTGAATGTTGATGAGAAAGAAGAAAAGGTGCAATCGGAGTTTGAAATGAGACCTTTCGGATACACGGAGTGGCATAATGGTAGTTTTGGAATGTTCGGAATCAAAAATAGGATCTTTGGAAGTTCGAGGGTAAAATGGTAATTTTTGGAAATTAGAGGAAAAATAGTAATTTTTGGAAGATTCAAGGTAAAAAATGGGATTGTTGGAAGTTTGGGGGTAAAACGGTAATTTTAAGAAGGTTCGGGGTTAAAATGGGATTTTTGGAAGTTTAGGGGTAAAATAATATTTTTTGGAAGGTTTGGGGGATCAAAAATGGGATTTTTGGAAGTTTGGGGGTAAAATAGTAATTTTTAGAAGATTCGGGGTCGAAAATGGGATTTTTGGAAGTTCGAGGGTAAAATACTAATTTTTGGAAAATTTAGGGTCAAAATGGGATTTTTAGAAGTTCGGGGGTAAAATAGTAATTTTTAGAAGATTCGGGGTCAAAAATGGGATTTTTGGAAGTTTGAGGGTAAAATGGTAATTTTTGGAAGGTTTAGGGACCTCCGGGTAATAAAACCAAAGACGAGTGACACGTGGCAGCCCCTCAGGCATCCTGAAGTCAGAGGACTATTTTGAAAACTAGTGAAAATTTTCAGGGCGATTTCGTAATTAAAATGAACTCGATTTGAGGATTAAATTAAGACAAATTAAAAAGAAAAGGGACTGTTTGTAAAAATAAACCCAAACAACGACACGTGGCAGCCTCCGGTGCTTTCAAAAAGGGTCAAGGGTTAAATTAGAAAATATTGAAAATAGGTGGGCTAATCTAAAATTAATTAAAAATATAGGAAGGCTCTGATTGAAAATTTGAGAAAAAGCGGAAGGATCGGACGCATAAATAACCCTTCCTTAAAAAACACGCGGACCCTAAGTCGGGTCGAATCGGATCCGGGCCGGTCTCGGGGAAACTGCGTCGTTTTCATGCCGAATACCCTCACCAAAACGCTGCCGTTTCGGTGAGGGTATTTAAGGCCTGAACCCTTTGAAAAAAAAAAGTCTTTCTTCCAAATTTTCAAATTTCAGAAAAATGAAACCCCCCCTTTTTTGTTTTCTCTCAAATCCCCTCCGTGGTCGACGATGCTCCGGCTTCAGGCCTAGCGCCGTCTGTCGCACGAAGGGCCATACGCGCGTCGGTGAACTCGGCGCGTAGCCATTGTGCGTCGCCGCTCGGGTTTCTCCGGTGAGCCGTCGAGACCCGGTCGCACGCGCCTCACCAACCGCCGCGCGTGGTCGACGTACCACGGTCCTCCCCCATCAATCGACGTCATATGTTTTCCCTGACCGTCACGCGCTATCTCTGGAAGCCGTCCGGTCATCGTCCGATACGAATCGAGGTAAAGACGCCTATCTGTTCTTTCTTTCTTCCTTTTTTTTTTAGAAAATAACCTAGGTCTAGGCCGGAATCCCGATCTCAGAAGATTTCGGTCCCATTTTAAAAAAAAAAACCTTTTAATCCTTACCCTTCTTGTTTTAAAACCGGTTTTTATGTTTTTTAATCCTGAGTTAGTATTTTCTGCAGATCCGTGCATGACGGGACGCGAGTGACGTTCGGGGTCGAAGTTCCGGCGACGACGATCAACGGCGGCAGGCCGACCACAGATAAGTCTTTTGACTTTTCATTTTTTTATTAATAAATAATTAATAATTAATAATATTATTAATAAATCAAAACATTTATTACCATTAAAACTTGTTTAATAATAATGGGTCACTGACAATAATAATTAATAATAACACTTACTAACATTATTAACAATTGCTGAAACGTTTCGGAAAATAAATAAAATCAAGTGACAGCAGTGGGTAGTAAATGCATGCATTGAAACTAAACCAGTCTTTGAATAATGGTGAACATTTATTGAGGATACCTGGATGCTTTAATGCCTAAGTGTTGTAATCCGATTCGTCTTTTGCTGCCTTTGTGATGATTCGAGTTACCCTGCCCCGAATTGATTTATGAGAATATCAGCGTGTACTGTGTGTTAACTTCTTAACCTTCAAAATCCAACCCCCTCAAATGATAATTCATTTGGCTTTTATAATCTGTTTTACAATGATTCTCTTTTGTTTTATGCAACTAAATGCATATCTAATCTGCTTTCTCTTCTTGCAGGTTCGGCAGTGGCGGTAGCAGCCGGTGGCAGTGCAAGTTGGGGCTGAAGATGATGACCAGCTGCTGATGACGTGGCCGCTCCTGGTTGGCTGAAGGGGAGGCAACAGCAACGGCACTGTAGTTTGGGCTTTCGGGCACTTTATAATTGGACCATTTGTATTTGGGCCATCTGTAACTGGGCCATTTGTTATTTGGACCATTTGTAATTGGGACTTTTGTTTTGGATTTTTTTGTAATTGGACTTTTCTAAATTTAATTTTATAATAAATTTAAATTTCAAATAAACTTAAATTCAATTTCCAACTAATCCAACCAAATTTGGGCTTCAACACAAACTTTTTCACCGGATGTAGTTAATACACAAACCGTGACTTCACCTCTTCAACCTTCCGTTGCTTTTGTTCTCCCTTCAACTGACTTAGCTACTAGCATGCAAACTGTGCCACCTACTGTAGTCAATTTACAAACCATGGCTCGCATTTGTAGGTTGTTAACCCCTCGATATTTTCATCAGGTGCTCCAACTAGACCTCCCCATATCAATTTCATCTCCCCTTCCCCAAGAAACTTTCAAATGGGCAGTGAAATTCGAGCTCCTGCCTTGCATCTATAACCATTTAGACCTTCAACATCCAGTTCCCCTGGCAGTCTAGTGGAATGTCAAACCATCAGGCACATAATAGCCACCCTGCTCATAGACAGGTATCAACTACAACCCAATCTAGCAGGTCGGACATAATAATAGACTACAGGCAGCTCTACCTAACTCTTTACCATCATTGGATGTCCTAATGGGTGTGAACAATCTATCTATCACCGGTGCAAATCCCCAAGCACCTTGCAGCCAGATATTAGTTTAAGCTTGGCTGCAATAGACCAAGTGTTCTGGCTAACCACGCACAACAAAGCGGAGCAAGCGACATTGTTTTAAATTGGTCACCTAAATTATCGACTTTGTTTTCTTATCAGTTTTGTCACGTCGTTAGATATGTTAGGATCTGGAAAAGAGATTTGCTCAGCTTTGGCTATTTCAATTGCCATTACCAATCTCCGTTGTATATATTTTCTCCTTCATCATATTAGATGTTGAGGACCATAATGAAATAAATTATAAATATTGAGGATTAATTTCTTCTTATTCATGACCACATTGATAAAATATGTAATTGTTGAGGGCTAAATATGTTATTATATCAATTTTAAAACTGCCACATCCGCAACCTATCGAATACTTAACAACACATAATGGAAAATGACCAAATAGAACAAGGTCGATAAGTTGGGTAGCTAATTTTAAATTTTTTTACAGTTGGGTGACAAAAAACATTTTAACCATAATTGGGTGACCATCAGTGAAATTAACCTAAAAAAACCTCAATTGGTGACTAAAATAAGGATTTTTTTTTCTCCTACATATGTAAAGTGTGCGTGAATTATCAAAAAATTAAAAAAATTTAAACAGATACTATTATATAATAACTTCAGTATATTGAAAAAAAAAAGAAATAAATACTTATTTTTTTTGTGTCTCAATATATTTGTTTTAAAGCTGTTCCATACTTAAGACAATGATCGAACTCTCGACCACTAATTAAGGTAGGAGAGACTCTTGTTATCTCACCTAACTTCTGTGCTTAAATAGATACTCATTTTGATAATTAATCAAAATGTTGATTATATTAAAATAAAAAAAATCTAAGAATGGAAAAAAAAAATTTGCCCATTTTCGCGTTAATGTTTTTATCTGTTTTTTTTTTACACAATACCTAGAATTATTTATAATTCTTTTTCAACTCATAAATAAAAAAAATAATACGCTTCAGCACACTCGATCAAACTCACATCCTTTTACATTTATAATAAATACACATGCCAATTGAATTAAGATTCAATCGACTCTAATTAATATTTTTGAATTAAATAAAAAACTTAAAAAAAATAATTAGATAGTCCTCTTTCCTCTTGAACCCTACTTTTTTATTTTTATTTTTAAAAAGTAAAGTCAAATCACAATCACCATCACCTCCAATCCAGAATCTAATTCCAGCCCTTTATCTGAGTTGTGACCCGATCTTGTAAAACTCCTCTAATTTACATCCTAGGGTCGAGTAGTGTACAAAGTTGGAGGTTATCCGATTGAATAAAAATGTTCTGCTAAATTATTTAAAACTATTTTTGGAGGGAAAAAAATGAAATCTGCTACTGTTGATGGTAAAAGTGGAAGGAGGCTAAGATCACGGTTTACACGGTGGCGTGCGAAGAGTCGTAGGTTCAAGAAATTTTCTAAAAATTTCAAAAGAAGAAGAAGAACTCTTTTTTCGGAATGAGTTACTCGTAAGTATAAATAATTGACTTTTAGTTAATACATGTCTTATCATGATTGACCGTTAAAGAGATAAGATAAAACTTAAATAAATAAAAATGAGATGAAAATAGCTTAAACGAGATCCACATATAAACCATGTAAAAAAAACATTGACATTTGTCTTTTGCGAGGTAATTTACAAGAGTCCAAATGATTTGTGATTTTTGAGCTATGATGAGGTCATAACGATGAGACGAAATACTAATAGTTGTTACCATTTTTCGCAGGTCTCATATGAGCTCCAACAACTCGACTTAAATCATTAAATCTATGAATAAAATAAAATTTATCAGAAACATTAAAATTTATTACCAATTCTTTTTGTAAAAGCCATAGTTTTTGTGAAAGCAGATTGGTTTAGGTGCGCCAAATTCTGGTGATTTGTTGCGACTTTTTAGCTTTTGCTTCTTTTTATTAGTTACATACTTTGATGATTATTTATTAATTCAATGACGTTTTAGACTTTAGATTACGTATATAAATCATATCTCTCCAATCTTCTTACAAAGGATCATAATGGTTGCCATTCTTTCATCCAACGATCTATATCAACTTAGGGCCCCCATCCGGACAATGACACTCTAAAGAGGGACCCAATCTAACTTTGGTCTAATTTTACCGTCAATCCTTATGCTTTTAAGCTTTTAAATTTAATCCTTTTACTTTACATTACAAGAATTTAATCTCTTTACTTATTTGATTTAAAAATCTAAATACAATTGATAATTTTGTTAATTGAGTTATGTTATATTTAAATTTCAAACCGAAAATTTAAATATTAGAATGCTACGTATTCAAATTTACTGAAAGTCCGTTCAGGATGAAGCCAAGAAAGCGTATTAATTTTAAGAGGAGTCGTAATACAATTTTATTATTATATTAGTTTATAACAGTTTTTAAATGGACTAAATCATAATTTCACCATTTTGGAGGTACTCAGACCATTGAAATTATCAATAATCGAGCTAGTGGTTGAACTAGTCAGACCACCGATTCTCGATTTGACTAATTCAATCACCAGTCCAACAATAATTAAATAGATAGTTCACTTAAAGATCGATTCAACCCTTATGTCTATACGTATACCCTTTGATTCCCGATTCAATTGTTTGATCCGGTTCAAATAACATTAAAAATTATTAATTATTGATTAGTACTGTTATTAATTACACCTTACTTTTTAAACTAGAGCAGATAAGCTAAATTCCTGAAATTAAAAAGAATACAGGGACACAATTTTAAAATTCTAAAGAGTAGAGGGACAACAAGGATAATTTAACAACAACAACACTGGACAAGAAAATGGGACCTTACAATAGACAAACAACGTTGAAATTTCAACTTTCACATTTTTACAAAACGTCGCTCTAACACTCCCCAACGTATGCAGTAGCAGTAATCTTTGAAGCTAAGCCAAGTTTCGATTTTTCTTTCCTTTTTTTTTGCCCTTTATTTTTAGCTGTTGCCAAATTGGCAAAGTTCTAAACTTTATTAGTTTCATTTGAATTTTTACAAAGAACCCATTAATCCATAAATGGTTGGCATGTCATTTTCCTGTTTGCAAACAGGTAGCTTTCTGTGAGGTGGTTGATGGGTTTTGTTTTCTGTATCCATTCTAATCTAATTTTTCAATGCTTTTTAATATACATTCAAAACATCACTAGTCTTTGTCCATTTTCTTAAAACAGTGCTGTTACATGTCCCTTCTTTCATTGAAAATTTGCAACTCTTTTTTCCTCTTCAATTCAATTGCTACTATCTTTGATTGGTTATGATAACATTTAAGAATAATGAATTGTTATCCATTCTTCTTATAGCTTCTCTCTGGTGTTTCTCTAGTTTAATACCCAGGTTTGAACTAAAACACCCCATCAATTTTTTTTTCTAATTTTTTTTTTACTTTTCCTAGGTTTAATATGAACTTCTTGTGTTGTTTAAAAACAATGTGGAGTCAAATAGCCTGTTGGGCTCAATTTCTTTTTTGATGAAGGGCATGGGATAAGGGTTTTGGGAACAAAATTGTAGTAAGTGTCCCCTGCTACCCCCATTAATGTAATTGTTTGTGGAGTGGGGAGGGGGAGTAAAGGTCTTTTGATGCCATAATTTTGAAAAAATCAATTGGTGTCAATTGTAGACCATGTGTGTTTAATATTTGAAGTAACTATACTTTAATAACAGCTGGTAATTAGGTAAACCTTAATGTGTTTTGCCCTTTTAATTACTTTTCTTCAGTTCTGCTCTCCTTG
Source organism: Kokia cookei (assembly GCA_039519145.1). Lineage (NCBI taxonomy): Eukaryota > Viridiplantae > Streptophyta > Magnoliopsida > Malvales > Malvaceae > Kokia > Kokia cookei. The sequence goes on along the minus strand of CM076900.1, from coordinate 34,215,321 downwards.
GGACTGTAGATAGATACTAATGAATTCTTTGAACTTTGTCATATAGTTTTTATGTACAGGAGTGCTGGTACTGAGTGTATTTTGAACATACTATTGCTTGGTACCTTGGTTGCTTTGCTTGATTTGCCTTGGGGGAGGGTTAAAGAATCATAATTATCAGCCTTTGATTTGTTGGCCAACCATGAATTTGACACTACCTAACATGATATATTTATTTTCTGCTTTTCTGATATACTTGCCATCATATCTAGAGTTTGAGCATGAATGTAAGGGCATTTGTTTTTACTTAGTTTGAGATTCCAGTGCTATATCGTATGCCATCTTCAAATCTCTGAACCATCTTATATCTCGGTTACAACATCCAGCCAATCTTGTCATTTGCAAAGTTATAGTATCGGTTTGGTTCGTATAAATTATTGCCCTTCTTCTTTGTCGCATCTATGAACCACCAGTAGGTTCTCATTTGTTTTTATCTTTTTGCAGATTGGAGGCGTTTAAGACAAGGGAAGTTTGAATGAGCAGTTGCCCTCTGGCTCCGAATGAAGGTTTATACATATAATGCATTATGCATATGATTTTGGAGTTATTTTTTTTCATTGTTTTATCTAAGTTATGGAATTCATTATTGTGTTACTTAGGCTGCTGAAATTACTCTGGCGAATCCGATTTGATACTTAGACTATCAGATCAGAGAAAAAAAAGGGTTGATTTCTACTTTGTTTAAGCAGTGCATGTTCTGGTAATTATAACATAGAGATAACTAGATATTATTTCCCCAGCTTAGTGTTTGGATTGGAATAAATGAAGCTTGAAGTGGAAGTTGTCCTTGCTTGTTTCGTTACTTTGATTTTGATTCAGCAAGTTCTTTGTGGTGAGTCTTCTCTTTTCGAATCTCACTCTCTTTCTCTTTCTTTTTTTTCAGTTAAATTTTATTATCAATATCATATTTCCATCAGAATCCTGAGTGCTTGATGCACCATAGTCTGATATATCATACGCTGTGGCTTACAAAATTTCAATGGAAGGCTACTGTAACTTTGTTGTTTTTGCTTAGAGATTTGTTCGCAACAAAGTTTACCTTTGACATCCCCAAGTTGTTTGCTATTTGCGTAACCACTACTTAGCTGAATTTCATTGTGATTATTTTTGACAGATGAGTTTTGTGATTCATCTGGCGCAAACAAATGGACATGCACATGCTCTTCCTTGTTTCCTGGAAAACAAAGTGACATTCTTAAATCTAACTGTTCTAGATCCTGCGATTGCAGTCCAGGTATGCTGATATTATTTCAGTAGAATATTTCGGAATCTTCAAACTACTTTTATATAACTTTGGTGCTGCTAGGAATAGATAAAAGATGCTACTATTTCTATTCTATTTAATTACCATGAAAGCCTCAAATTTCACCAGTGCACATATACTTATATTTATGTCTTTGCTTTGTTGAAGTGACAGTCTCGTGAAAATTCCCAAGTAACCACATTTTGGCTAGAAAAAATTGAGTTTGTTGAGTGTAATATGCAACCCTTTACCCCTGTTTTCTCCTTTTGTGCCAAATTTACTCGAATTATTGCATAACATTTAGAGTATACTGTGTTGAGCATGCTTCATGCTTACATAATGTCATTGTTTTTGCTTAGCTATTACTATCTTTTTGCATCTAAAACATCGAATTGTGTGGCATCCTATGTGGCAGTTCAACCAAATGGAGATAGATGGAAATGCTTATGTGATAGTGATGGATTCCCCAAAGTAGCAGTCGACAATCATGATACTACCTGTTTTACTGCCTGCAACTGCACTGCCGGTATTGTCTTCCAAATCTACATGTTAATTTAAGAACTCGATAGTTCAACTGCTGCATGTAGCATGAACTATCCAGATCTGTAGTACAATGGCTTATTAATCAAAATCAGACGGTGTTTGGATAAAGCATTAGGAGCTTATTTAGTGGCACATAATTGTATGTTTTGACAGGATCCTTTCCTGAGGCGCCAGTGAGAAAGAACTATGCTAACAGAGTTGTTGTGATTGTTCTATTACTCTGCGTAATTCTCACATCGTTGGCATTTCTTGCTTCGTTAACATGCTATTTCTACCAAAAGGACAAGTGCCCAAAGTGCCCCATCCAACCGTCAACATTTTCGTCAGATAAAGAAACTAGTTGCAACAGTGCTACCAACTTAATAAGTAACAAGACTTCATCGGCAGAAACTAAGGCTAACATCAGCTTCCCTACTAAACCCATTGCAGGTATGTAAGCTGTAACATGTTAAACTTGCCTTTTATATGATGAACTTGATTTGCTTTCAAACTCTTGACCCTGTTTTGCGCCATTAGCGCTCTGGATTTATTTTGTTTTTGGACCTTGCGCTCAGAAATCTTCATTCTGGACTTGTCTATCTTCAGGATGCTTCCAAAAGGCTTCATTCCTTTGTTGGAGCAAAACAGGGAACATGCTTGGAACAATTTGCCAGTTTGCCTACTCTGAACTGGAAAATGCAACCAATAAGTTCTCAAATTCCAATCTAATAGGACTCGGAGGAAGCAGCTATGTGTATCGGGGCCAGCTCAAGGATGGAAGAATTGTTGCAGTCAAGCGACTTAAAATTCAAGGAGGCCCCGATGCAGATTCCATCTTTTCAACCGAGGTACAATCTCAACTTTCTGTTCTTGTCAAAAGTTTTCGGTTAATGAAAGCTCTCATTTTTTCCCATCTTTTTAACAGATGTTCTCAAAACACAATAAGGTATTTTATGGTGTTGTTTTGCGTAGGTTGAGCTGTTGTCAAGGCTGCATCACTGTCACGTCGTGCCCTTGCTTGGTTACTGTTCAGAATTCAGTGGGAAACATGCCGAGAGACTGCTGGTATTTGAATACATGCCAAATGGTAATCTGAGGGATTGTTTGGATGGAATTTCAGGGGAGACCATGTCCTGGGAAACTCGTATTGCGATTGCTATTGGGGCTGCAAGGGGCTTGGAATATCTCCACGAAGCAGCTGCTCCTAGAATTTTGCATAGAGATGTAAAATCGACGAATATTCTTCTTGATAAGAACCGGAGAGCAAAAGTAAGGATGATTTGCTTTTTGAATCTGTTTCTATACAATGTCTGGAGAAAATTACTGAACAAATTAACACATATCGAGTATACTTGAGATTGTGATGATAACATATATTAATTTCTCACATATTGGTGCACATGTTGATTTCTAACAAAAATGCTGAACACGTTCAGATTACTGATCTTGGTATGGCCAAACGTTTAAGAGCTGATGGACTTCCCAGCTGTTCGAGTTCTCCAGCGAGAATGCAGGGAACCTTTGGCTATTTTGCCCCAGAATATGCAATTGTTGGAAAAGCCTCACCTATGTCTGATGTTTTTAGTTTCGGTGTAGTTCTTCTGGAACTGATCACTGGTCGGCAACCCATCGACAAATTGAACAATAAAGAAGAAAGTCTTGTCATTTGGGTAATGTAGCCGTTTCATGTTACCATTTTTGTGCAACTGAAGTATCTCGATGTTGGTCAGTTTGATGCTTAAAACATCTGTCTATACTTTGTGCCATTCAGGCTACCCCTCATTTACAGGATAGTAAGCGAGTGACCTCGGAGTTACCTGACACACGTTTGAAAGGGAATTTTCCAGAAGAAGAGATGCAGATAATGGCTTACCTAGCAAAAGAGTGCTTGCTGTTGGACCCTGATGCTCGACCAACAATGAGTGAGGTTGTGCAAATCCTCTCAACTATTGCTCCAGATAAATTGAAACGAAGAAATATTCCTGTAAACTTTTACCAGGTAATGTTCTTAAACCCATTGATGCTTAAGAATTCTTCACCTTTGCTCTCGATTATGGCATAACAATCTCAAGACTGAAATAGTCAAGTTTCTTTTTCTCTGAGGGTTGCCATGTCTGCTGATTGTATAAACGAACCCAGAATTTTGACTGTTTTAACTGTGTAGATGCCATCTGCCTACAACACGAATAGTGAAGCTTTTCTCGAAAGACATCAAACCGTAATCGAGGATTTATATGACGCAGAGGAACACATGCCAAGTACATCGAAGTCAGCAGAGAGCTCGCGGCCATCAAGCATGAATGATATTAAAATCGATGGCAAACAAACAGGTACTCTTCATGCCGAGTGCATGGAGAGGCTGGTTTTTTTGAGTTCCAGTACTAGGAGTTCACATGTCCACGATGACGAAGCGGTAGACTTAATAGAGCCGCGGTTTGAATCATTCCGCATGGCAAACCTTAAGTCCCCATGAGAAGAACAATCCAAGCTGACAAAAGTTCAACATATTTTACGCCCAAGTTTGCATTTTTGGTTTCTTCATGGTGTGGTACATTTGTAGAGGAAATGATCCATTCCAAAAATAGGCCAAATGAAGATTGTGTTAGAATGAGGTGGATATAGTTTTACATTGATTGCATTTCATGCCTTTTTTTGTACAGAACAACTATACAAAATTGAAAAATTCAAATCAACAAAGTTAGTAGAGCAACCAATGGATCCACCCTCTACTCTGTCCAAATAAAAAAAAATATTGAGCTGAAAAAATGAAGTTAGATTAGAATCTTAATACACATCAAACTTATTTTGATCAATAAAAATAAAAACTGTGACGAAATTAAATAGTAAAGGGAATTTTTCCCAATTAAAACCAATAATTCTACTTTAAATTTAATTGAAATATGCATCACTAGAACATGATATTATTAGAGGTGCTTATGGGTTGGGTTGGATCCGAGCCTAAGCATGATATCAACATACTTTATGTTTGCTTAAGCTTGGCTCAATCTGAAATATGAGTTTAAAATTTTACTCAAACCCTCTTATATTTGTAAAACATTAATCTAAGTTTATTTTAGGTCCGTCCATATTATTTTTAAATTTTTTTAAAAAATATTTATATTATATTATTTTAATATTTAATAATTTTATATTTTTTTTATTTATTAAATTTTTTTATGTAGTCATCTTAACATTATTTTATTGTTTACATTAGAGAAGTATTATATATTTAGTATAAATTTATTCTTTGAACATGTTCTAAATTACATAATATATAAAAATAAAATATTATAAAATTAAAAACGAGTTAGGCAGGACTCAAGCATTAAATATTCAAATCCGAGTTCAACTCATATTTTAAACGACTTTAAATTCTTTTATCCAAATCTATTTTTTAAACTTAACATATTACCTAAATTATTTTTAAATTTTAAACGAATTTTTAAGCCTGAACGGATAACTAGATCATCAACAGATCTAGATGCCATTAATGTGTAATGAAAAGTGCAGCAGATAGGGGGTAGGGGCGAGATCTGGCTGTCTTTGTCGGATTTTATTTAATACAGTAATAGCATCAATTAACATTGACCACCAAAAATTAAATAATCATATGTGGTTGTGTTTTTGGTGAATGTGGATGTGGATGTGGATGTGGATGTGGATGTGGAAATATGAGATACAAAAAGTAGAAGAAAAATTACAAATAGGTGATTATTAATATGGAATAATTCTTAAAATTATACATTCATTTTGGTCTAATATATAATCATTGTTTTGATAAGTTTACAAGTTTCCACAACGAATTAGAATATATAAAGTTCATCTCAGTTTTCATAGATATTTTTTTCAGAACTTGAAATCAGCATAAGTTTAAAATGATGGTTATACCTATTTTTTTTAAAAATTATGCAATAGTTATTGGTGTATCCATTAACTTACGTTAGGACAATAATATGACGTGTTAATAAATTTAGCACTTGATCTGTAACTAAAATATCGATTTAATATTATTAAAATTTTTCTTTAACAATAATTCTGATTTTTAAAAATAAAAATAAAAATATTAGATGTGGTATAAGGAAAAAGGAAGGATGGTCAAACATTTTACCAAAACTGTTCATCCTGTGACTTACAAAGCTGGCTTGTAGTTTCATCACCTTAATTCAATGTGATGTGTGATGTGGGGTAAGCTTATCCAAACAAATATTCAATAAACCAAAATAATTAATTCAGGTGACAAAATTAATAATGATTTTGTGATGTAATATTTACTAAATCAATCCCTTTTTTAACTTCCACATAAAATTAAAAATAATCTTCAATAAATCAATTGATTTTAATTTGGACTTAGAATTCAATCAAATTAAATTTCATCATATAAAATTAAAAATAATAATTTAAATTTGGAATAAAAAAATGTTTTAGTTTGAAGTAAAAGAAACCCACATCCAAAAAAAGGCTGCCAAGAAAGTGAGCAAAAGTCAATTGAGTTATTAGTCTAAGAAATTTTTTTTTTTTCCTTCACTTCTAAGATTCATTCTTTTTTATCTTTGATGATATTAGTATCTTTCAATCCCTTGAGAAAGTCACATGAAATGGGCTAAATTGAATACATCCCGAACAAAAAAAAAGTTAATTGGTAATTGTTGAGTAATTTTTTTCATTAATGGATAATTCGGTTATTTATACATGTTATCACTATTCACGACACAATCTCACTGTTCATGATTTGATCTCATTGTTCTTAGGACTAACACTTTGAGCGAACTTCGAACATGCTGGACACGTGTTCCATCCTGGGTCGCCTACTAGATCACGCAATCTCCCTTACGCGAGCTCATTGGTTATTAATGGATATATTCGGTTATTGTTGAGTAATTTTTTGTGTGTCTTATTAATGAATATATTCGGTTATTTATACTATTACTATTCACAATATGATTTCACCGTTCATGACTTGACTCTACTATTCTTAGGACTAACACTTTGAGCGGACTTAGGCATGCTGGATATGTGTTCGCCTACTAGACCACACAGTCTCCCTTACGTGAGCTCCTTTGGGTACATACGAACTGAGACCACGAGCTCTCCTTGATTCACGAGAGCTAATATTGCTAGCTCCTCTTGCTGCCTTCTTGCTGTTCGCCTCGCACTCATCCATCTGGTGGGACTTGTCCGAGTCGCAGGTAAGCGACCTGAAACCCATCTGGATTTCGGGTTAATGATCACTTAAACATATGTAGATTGTCGTATAAATTGTCATGTTAGTGTCATTAAAATTTTAATAGTTCAAGTGATGAAGAAAAATAATTAGATCTAAAGTGAGAAAATAAATAAATGTTAGATACTAAATTTGTTGTTATGAAAAAAAAAAAATCAATCTCCTTCAAGAATTAGTATTACCAGCAGGTTGCGGTTGTAAACTTACTGGACAAAATATATGTCAACATTCCATGAAAAGCAAGCCTCGGATCTTACAAAATAATAAATGTTGTAATTAAATGAATATAAAAGACAAAATGAGGATCATAAATAATCATAGTGCATGAATACAACCCTCATGTCCTTTCTCTTTGGACATTTTCATATGACTTTGTCTCTCTCTTCTCATCAATAAATTTTTTTATTTAAAAGATTCAGCCAACTAAAACCCATATATAAATTGTGCTGGGAAAATGGAAAACATTAAGGAACCATGAAAGAGAAAAAAACGGTTTCTCTTCATTCTTCTTGCTATGGAAATTGTTGTAATGCTTGAATTCCATGTATGTTGGAATCAGTATAAAAAAGATGTAATGATATATACTTCCTTCTTTTTTTTGCTTAGAATCGTATTCCCATTTAGGGTTTCTTTTATTGACTTATTCCCTTCCGAGTGGTTAAAGATTTTTAAAAATCTATAAAATAAGGGAAAAATAAAAATAGTTATAGCTTTTGTTTTTTTCTTTCATGGTCAATGCTTCATCTTCCATACCGACTTTTTAAGCCATTTATCGTCTTCTAAAGAAAGGGTATCAAAATTTTAAACTTTGGGTGTTTGCTTTTGACTTCATATACATGCAATAAAATACAGATCGCTTATGGTTCATCACTTGTTTGATGAATTTCCTGTATCAACTCATACCTGGCATCTAAGGTTGTCTGAAAAGAAAATTGTTCACATGTTTTGACCAGCTTTTTTTAGCTTAAAAACTGCCTCATGTCAAGTTGAGTTAATCTTTTTGTGCTATTGGTCACATGATTCCTGGTTCAAAAAGCCATTTGAAGGGCCTTTTTCCAGCTCTTGTGGCTTTGAGTTCTTCAGACTTTGCCTAGTCAATTTCAATTGATGTCTGACCTTATGCCTATAAACACATTGTTCTTGACCATCCCTTTGTAAAATTCTGTCTTTTTCTCTCTGATCCTCTGATAGATCAAATCTAGTTGAAGAAAATCCATGGGGTTTAGTAATTCAAGATCTGTAAGGTTTGTTCCCTCTTTGTTCCTTAATGTCTTATGTATGTAGGTACGTATGTGTGTGTGTGTGTATGCACTCTCATTAGCGATGGAACAATCATTGATTTGTGGTTGCATATGTTTTTCCAGATTTGAAGATGATCTTGAATTAACAAAGCTCCCCCCAATGAATGGAGATGGTATGGAAAAGCTGAAATACAATATCAACGGAACGAGAATACTGGAGCCTAGCACGGAGAGGATCGAGAGCAAGTTGCCTGCTACTACTAGGAGAGGTAAATTGTTGAAAGCTAAAGTACTGTCCAGAGTTTTCTCTGAGGATTTTGAGAGGGTGAAGAAGAAGATTTTGGATCCTCAAGGACCGCTTATTCGTCGATGGAACAAGATTTTCCTAGTAGCATGCTTGGTTTCTTTGTTTGTGGATCCTCTGTTCTTTTATTTGCCAATAGTTAAGAACGATTTCTGCATTGATATTGGAATACCCCTTGAAGTTATCCTTACTATGGTTAGATCATTAGCTGATGCCTTCTACATAGTTCAAATATTCATTCGGTTTCGAACAGCTTATGTTGCACCGCCTTCTCGTGTATTTGGGAGAGGCGAGCTTGTTATAGATTCCGGGAAGATTGCTTCCAGGTACCTCAAGAAGAGTTTCTGGATTGATTTTCTTGCTGCACTCCCCCTTCCTCAGGTATACACATGATGAAACTGATGAACACTCGGGTCGTTTTCATGGTATGTTTCATTTTTCATAGGTTTCGATTTTGTTTCCAGGTTTTGATTTGGATCATCATTCCGAACCTTAACGGTTCAATGATGATGAACACCAAAAACATGCTCCGGTTCATAATCATTTTTCAGTACCTTCCAAGACTTTTTCTTATTTTTCCTTTGTCATCACAAATTGTTAATGCCACTGGTGTTGTGACCGAAACAGCATGGGCCGGTGCCGCTTATAACCTCATGCTCTACATGCTGGCAAGCCATGTAAGTCATTATGATGTTTCTTAAGTTTTAACTCTGATCCTAAATACGTATGTACATACGCACAAACATACATGTATTCCTGAATCTGAGTGTGTTTTGTTTCTTGAAAAGGTTTTAGGAGCTTGTTGGTACCTTCTTTCGATCGAGCGGCAAGAAGCGTGCTGGCAGAACGCCTGTGATCTCGAGGAGCCTTATTGTCAGTATAAATATTTTGATTGCAACAAGGTTAAAGACCCTGGCAGGTTGACCTGGTTGAACTCCAGCAATATTACTAGCCAATGCAGTCCAAGTTCCAGCCCCTATCCATTTGGTATCTATGGTGATGCATTGGAATTTAATGTTACAACATCACCATTCTTCAACAAGTACTTTTATTGCCTTTGGTGGGGTTTAAGGAACTTAAGGTACATTGTTGCTTTCATATGTAAATCTTTATGCTTATTCCATAATCTCGAATACACTGTAAATTTCTGTAAATAACACCGAGAATTCGGTCATATAAGAAAGATATTGCTTAAACTCTAATACCATGTCCCATTCCCATGGTGTAGTTCTTTGGGACAAAATCTTAGCACAAGCACTTATGCCGGAGAAATAATTTTCGCCATCATTATCGCAACTCTCGGTTTGGTTCTTTTTGCACTGCTGATTGGGAATATGCAAGTAAGTTAAGACCAAATTGTTTTGCAACTCGGCTTCTTATGTTGTCAATCATACTGATGTCGTTCTTTTAACTGGCAGACGTACCTTCAATCAACTACGGTCAGGTTGGAAGAATGGAGAATCATGAGAACCGATACAGAACAATGGATGCGTCACAGGCAACTTCCTCCAGAATTAAGGCAATCCATCAGAAAATATGATCAGTATAAGTGGCTTGCCACAAGGGGAGTCAATGAAGAGGCCTTACTAGAAGGCCTTCCTTTGGATCTCCGACGAGACATCAAAAGGCACCTTTGTCTTGACCTTGTTCGACGAGTAAGTCATTGGATACCAGCATTTCAGATTACATTTGGACTGTGCCATGTATAGACCAGCTTGACATGCAACTTTATTCTTTTTACAGGTCCCACTGTTTGATCAAATGGATGAAAGGATGCTAGATGCAATTTGTGAGAGGCTCAAACCAGCATTGTGCACCGAAGGCACGTACCTAGTCCGAGAAGGAGATCCCGTCAATGAGATGCTCTTTATAATTAGAGGCCACCTCGATTCCTACACTACAAATGGTGGCCGAACTGGATTCTTTAACTCATGCCGGATCGGCCCTGGAGACTTCTGCGGTGAGGAACTGTTAACATGGGCATTAGATCCTCGTCCTAGCGTTGTTCTTCCATCTTCGACTCGAACAGTCAAAGCAATATCCGAAGTAGAAGCCTTTGCACTTCGAGCAGAAGATCTCAAATTTGTTGCAGCACAATTTAGAAGACTACATAGCAAGCAACTAAGACACAAGTTCCGGTTCTACTCACACCAGTGGAGAACTTGGGCTGCCTGTTTCGTCCAAGCAGCATGGCGTCGGTTTAAGAAACGAAAGGAAGCCACCAAACTTAGAGCCATGGAGGACCTCATGGTGGCTGAACCTGAACCTGAACCAACCAAACCTGGTTCAGGCTTGGCTATATATGCAGCCAAGCTTGCAGCAAGCACTAGGAAAGGGGTTAATATGCATTCTGAATCTGATACTGGGGTTGTTAGCCCCTTGCAGAAACCAGCTGAGCCAGATTTTTCTGTAGATGAGGAATGACATTGTAACACTACCAAATCATGAACTAGAGTGTAGGTTTTATTAATCAGTGAATAATGCTTGTAAATTTGTTTATTTCTTGGCTAGCATGTAAACAAATTATTTGTTTCAATATTCATCTACATATATATATATATATACACAAGTTTCTCCTTTATCCAAAGGGGCTCCAGAGACTCTTTCGTCACTGAAACTTTGCCCAAATATCATCAGAATATAAGGTTAGTTGTCCCACTTGGAGGTTCATAGCTTTGCTGTGATTGAAGATGAGATTAAGTTAGGTTGGTGCAGCCAAATGAAGTTGGATTTTTGTCATTGCACCAAAGGCAGCTGGGAACAGCATTGGATTCGACCACTTTATGGGAAAAAGGGTCCTGCTTTTCTGCATTTAGATGCTCCAAAGAACACAGGCTATATTCTGTACGAGAGTCAGCCACATAGGCTAGGATAGTCTTCATGCTTGCTATGAATAATCTTGTTTTCATCATTTCCTTGATCCCACTAGGTTGGAATAAGGAATCTTATGTTTGCAACGAATTTGACATCTCGCATCTCGAATTCAACGATCAAATGTTCTCAAGATAAATCATAAGGGTGTCGAGTGTTGCAAAAATTATTAAAAAATGTAAGTAAATATAAAAATTGTAAAAAAAAAAAAAAAAAAGTTCTCAAGATCGAAAAAAAATCATTTGTGTTTGTTTATGTTTGTTTAGCTTTCAAATTGTATATGTTTTAAATAATTTTAATAATTATTAATATTTTTATTGTTTTATTTTTTAATAATTTTAAAACTTTTTTCATATTTTTAATTAATTCACACTTTTTTGTATTTTTCATTTTTTATAAATTTTATTTTATTTTTATAATTTTTACTAGAACACTGGGCCACATGATGCCCAGTGAGAAGTAATTATAAAAAATTATAAGTACCAAATTGAAAAAAACTCAAGTATCAAATTATAACAAAAAAAAAATAAAAAAAATTCAAGTATCAAATTGAACATTAAAATTAAATTGGAATAGAGAAAAAATTACATTTGGGTGCTATTAGAAAACTATCGACTTATAGAATCAAAGAGCAAGCTTTTCATTGGGTTTCCATGAATGCAGCAATTTCTTTTCCTGCTAAATTGGATATGAGCAAAAGGTTTCATTGTTACTTTAAAAACTATAAATTTAGGTCTTTTGTAGAAAAAGTTTATCAACAACACATAAGAATTAGAGTTCAAATTCTCGTATTGTTGCCTTTTTCTTCAATGTTATAATTGGATTTCTTGATTGGACCAGTTGAGGCGATTAAAGATCATATTATGCAACTTATTACTACTTCGTAGACCTCTCAATTAGATGGGTTGAACGGTTTCGAGTCGAATCGATTTAGATTGAAGCAATTCATGTATTAGAATTTTTTGATTTATTTTGAGATTTGATAGTGTTTCATGTGTGTGTCAATTTTAAGTTATTTCATAATCAGATTATTTTGAGTTCAAGCCATTTGAATTTATTCATAAATTCTTTTAGGTCGTGTATTTTCAAACTCAATTTAGATCTAATTTATTTTTGTTCGAGCCATTTTTTTGGGTCATTTCTACTTTGCCTTGAACAAATTCTGATTATTTTAAAATCAAATTGAACGAACTTAGACTTGAATTTAAATAAATCGAATAATTTTTTTAAAAAATTCAAGTAGTTTTGAGTTTTTCCACCTAGATTTTACAACATCATACTTATTGGTTTGAGGGGCATATTGTGTGGGAAGAAAAGGGTATATTTTGGAGATGCTCAAGCAGTAATTTCACTTCATACAAACAGTAAAGTAGACACAATGATGTTGTTACAAAATGAATTTCCCTCTAAAAGGGGGCAATTATAAGGACTATAATGTAAAACAAGAAGCTGAATCGGACCCCAAGAAGTTGGTCAAGACTCAAGTCCCACATCTCTCAACAGTCCTACACCACCCAAAAACAACTATGGCCCCCATTGGCTTTCCCCCAATCATTTGTTGCTTAATTGGCATGGGTATTGTTGTCAATACATGAATACGTTAAAGTCCCATAAATGATCAGAACCTATAATGATGCTGATAGTGATTTTTTACCTTTTTGTAGGGGTGAGCAAAATCCAATTCGATTCGAAAAACTCAAAAAATAATTAAAATTTTGAATTATACAGTTCAAGTTATTTGAGTTAATCGTGTTATTCGGATCAACTCGAATATAAAAATTAAGTTTTTCGGGTTAACTCGAATATGAATTACACAATTCGAGTTATCCGAAAATCCGAATAAGAAAAGACAAAACTTCGTCGTTTTGATAAATGTTTATCTTTTCTAAAGTTAAAAGTCAAAATCATTAAGTTAAAAGACAAAACTACGTCGTTTTAATAAATTTTTATTCATTAAGTTAAAAGGTAAAACTGTTATATTATTAATGTGGTTAAATAATCTTGTACTTTGTCTACTAGTTAAACAATCGGTCCATGCAAACGCAACATTAGGTGGAAATAGTAGGATTCGTTAACTCGACTCGATTTGACTTGAATTTTTTAGACTCAATTCGAAAAAAATTCAAATTGGATTTGGTTGCTAAAATAAGATTCGTCAACTCGAAATTTTTTAACTCGATTCGATTCGACTCGACTCGATTGAATACTCACCCCTACCTTTTAGCTCCCTCTGAAGTTCCTTAAACAAGACCACAACTATGAGTTCTTCAAAAAGGAACAAATCTCTCTAGGCACTCTTGATCATGTTCTGTTGTCCTTGACCATTCATAAAAGTAGCTTCCGACAGAGAGGGACGTATTTAAAAAAAATTGGACTAAAATGAAATTTCATCCCTTAATCTATAGTTCATAATTTTGTTTTTTGAAGTTACGGATAAAGCTATAAGCAGAATTTCAATTGCAAATACAAATAATGCACATTTGAATAACTATCATTAAAATTAATTATTATAAAATATAATCAAATTGATAATTGAAATATATTTGTATCTAATTAGAATAAACCTTGAAAAGATTGATACATAGTGGAACTCAAAACTGTTACAATGCACATTCAAATTATAAATTTGATCCTCTTACTTTGCTCAAATTTAAAATTTAATCCATATACTTTGATTTCTCATAATATGACCCAAACGGAATGGTGATGGGCTGCCAGGTAATGTTGATCGTTGCGTTAATTGTGAATATCTTTTTTACATGTCATTAAAATAATTTACCCAAAAAATCTATTTACGTTCTTTTCAGAATTTTACTATTTTATAAAAGGGCCCATAGTGGTAAAATCCCTAAATTTTCTTTTTCTTTCTATCGAGATTTTCAAGTCAAAATGAAAAGGTTTAGCTTTGGAAGAGAAGAAAGGCAGAAATGAAAGAAGCTCATGCCATCCCAATATGCTACCGCGGCATTCCGGCAGCATTAAGGACATCGTGGTCAAACGATATCCCGATAGAACATTCTTTGGGTGTAGAAACTACGGTGATCAGAGATGTTACTGCTTCTTCACCTGGTTTGATAATGGAAAATAAGGCCATAGAGAAGAAACGGAGGAAAGACCGGATGATGTGGGGGCAATGGTTTAGTTGTTGCTGATTTTTTGTGTGATTAAAAAAAATAACATTCAATAAACAACATTAATAATATAGATTAGAAATCCTATCATATCTGTATGTGTGTGTAAATCACAGATTTAGAGCATATACGTGTGTTTAGAAAAAACATGCTATAAGTTGATTGATTTTTAGTTCGATCTTCAATGCATTAATAATGTAGGTTCAGATCCCACCACATGCATATTTTTATTTTAAGGTGTTTTTGGTGTGGATTCAAACCTCACTATATACATTTTTTATTGGGTTTTATTAAAATAAAAAGATTGAAATAATCCCAAAAAATATATCTTATTTTAATTACGAAAAAAATATTTTCACAATTTTTTTAATTGAATTGGTGCTCGATTGACTTGTCATACCAACTCAATTAGATATTTTATTAATAGTATAGATACCAATAAGAATATAACTCCAATAAATTAAATCTTAGAGAAACTATAAATAAGAAAACTCTTTTTGTTTAAAAATTTCTCTGAATTTGTATCATGATTAAAAATACAATGAGCATATAGTCGTTGGCCCATTGGCTATATGGAAACTAAATGAAAACTTCTCTTTTGGTCATCTCATAAAATTAATAATTAAATTTAAATCCTTTTAGCCTCTTGATTACAGAGGTGTTTATGAGCTGATTCGAGTTGGATCTTAACAAAATTTTAGGTATGTTTGATAAGTTTGGGTTCGATTCGAATCGAATCGAAAAATAAGTTTAAAATTCTGTTCAAATCCAATCCGAATTAAAATATTAAAACTCGGGCCTGACTCGGTCGTCATGTATTAAAATTTTTTATATAAAATTTTTTAAAAAACATAATACATTAAAATAAACGTTTCTCAATTGAAAATAAATTAAAAAATTATAATACTAAGATAGGTGCAACTTAACAAGCAAATGGCTCTAAAATAGTAGCAAAATTAACAATAAAATAAGAGTTATACAACATCCAAACAATAACAATAAAATAATAACAACAAAACAGTGAAATGACAGCAAAACAATAACAAAATTGTGAGAAAACAATAATTTTTTTTTTTTTGCAAATTTGGGTTGGGCTTGTGTCAAAAAAACTTTACTCAAATTTTTTTGCTCAAGCCCATTTTTTAAACTTATATTTTTATTCAAATCCTTCCACTTTTGAGACGAACGTTCGGGTAGGTCACTCGACCTAACCCATTGACAAATCTAGTTAATTTCTTTTAATCTTAAGTATTTAAGTTCCAAACTCACCATTTAAATTTAAATTTTAAAAATCAAAATCCTTATCAACATGTTTAAAATTAGGAAAAAAAAACGAATGAGGATTTGGCATTGGATGCGAAGGCTGAGACCTATTTGAATTTCACCATATATAACAGTCATGTTTAGGACTTTAATCCAGTCGTCATAAGTGAATTTTATGTGATTATATTTCGACTCTTGGTACATTTATACTTTGTATTAGTTTAACTCTATTTATAAACTCTTAAAAGTTAATACATTATTTTTTTTTTCTGTCTGATTTTCAGAATTCTGTGATATATACAACAAAAGAATAAATAATTACAGAAGAACAATTATACAGTATATGGGAACAAAGCATGATAATGTTGGATTTCGTTGTTGCAATTGACAGACAAGACAACAGACTCAAGTGGTAATCCCATAAACGTTTGTTTGGCTGCTGAGAAATTTCGGCTTCACATGGAATTCTGAGCCAACCCAAAATTAATGCAACCATTTTAAACTTTCATACATGTCTAAGAAATCATCCACAAATTGGTGACCCACCAAAATGGTTGCAGTTCCCCTTGGGACTGCACTTGGTATGTGTTCAACATAGACCTAATAATAGTTGAGTTGACTCGTTAAAGCCCGAAAGTTTATCTAAAAAGTGAAAAGATTTAGAAAAATATAGGTTTAAATAATAGATTTAGACAAAAAATAAAATTTATTTTCTAAATAGGTTGGGCATCGAGTAAGATTCTTTTGGCTCGGGCTCGGTTTGAGTTTGCCTAATTTTTTTTGCTTTTATTTTGTTATTGTTTTGTTGTCATTTTGTTATTATATTGTTACTATTTTGTTGTTATTGTTTGGACCTTGTATAACTTTTGTTTTATTGTTAATTATAAGTCATTTTATTTGTAACACCCCTGGCTCGGTCTAACCTTCGAACCTGAGCTACAGGAGGTCACCACACGAGACTCACAAAACAAACACATACTTCATACATACATGGCAGTGTTGGATCTAGTGCTCTAAATGCAGTATTTTCGTCTAAGTACACTTATAATTTTTTGAACAGATTAATTAATAAAATTATTCATGAATTACATTAATACTTTGTATATTGTCGTCACATGATTTTTGCACGCAAAGCAAAATGGAAGCAAACGTTGCTCATTGGTTGTCTAACGTTTAACTAATACTAAGCAATATTACATGGTCGGATTGTAATACGAAAAGAGAGCTTGTATCAATAGACGAATCTAAGCATGTCATTAGTCTAATAAATTAAAAATGAGCAAACCGATTGAAAGACTAATATGTCTTCTATCAAATCCAATTGGGAAGATGCCTTGTCTTGGGCATTAGAGTAGATGACTCCCAAAGGATAGATACATAGATGTGATTGATTGGACTGACAATAAATCGGACATGACCCAAGTATAATAGATCTTGAATCTGTTTATGGATTTATTCACTTGTAACGTTTATAGTGTGACATACCTAAATCCCGAGTGGATGATAGACTAGGGATGCATGACTCGTATAGTTTGATGTAAGTAAAAGCCTGAGTTCGAATAGATAAGAAACTGAAAGCTGGTGCGTTTGGTGTACGACTTCTGCAGTATGTAGCGTCATTCACAATAGTGAAATTCATAGCCCAAGACATAGGTAAATGATATCCTTTCATTGGTATTACATGGTTGATGAAAAGTAAACATGGCCATGGGTCTTTCATTTTTGTGATGAATGACTTAATTATTTTTCGATAATAGTTGACTTTTTAATGAAGAAAGATGTAATGATTATAATGGGATAAAAGAAGATCATATTGGCAGAACGTATATTATCCCAAAGAGATCAAGGATATCATATGAGGGTAACACACTTATGACAATGTCAGTAGACGAGCACTAAGTAGTTGCTTTCATAATGGTATGTCGTTAGAGAGAGCTCAGTCACGATACTATAATGGAATGACTTTGGGACTAAATGAGTTTATAATTAATAAGTGAAAAGTCTGAACTTGATTATAAATCATTTGAACCCTAATTACATATATCTAGTCGATCTCTCCGCTAGCTCGTTGAAACCATAAATGAATTGTGTGTTTGAATAAAAATGAATGGAATGAATATAAAAAGAGAAATAGGAGACATTTAGGATTGATTATGATTTTTTTTCGAAATGAAAAAATGGAACTATTTGAAAATGAATATAGGTTTCCAAAAATGAAAATGGAAATGTAAATAATCCATTGACAGCTATCCACTCTCCATTGCTCGGGTGGACATCGAATGACCAATGTCCCGAATAGTCTATCTCCCATTCAACCCTTGACTTGTCATCAAATGTGGTAGTTAATTTAGATCAATTTCGTACTTAAGGAGCTTGTTTTCTAGGCAATTTAGAATTTTATATTTCGTTTTTTCTATATGGATTACTTACTTAAAAATGACAAGAAGAATGAGTTTATATTTTTTAGTTGTTTTGGAGCCCAAAAATGAAAATAAATCATTTAGTCACAATGAACATATTGAGTTATGAAATATTAAACATATTTTCTCCAAGTTTCATCGGAGGTAAAATCACAAAATATTTTACCTAGAGTAAAACCGTCAAAATTTACTGAGGGTAAAATAAGGATGAGAAAATTGTTTACTATAGAATGTGAAAGTTTATTTTGAGAAATAGAAAAAACGAATCAAATTGAATCACATCATAGAGAATTGGGTCAAAAGATCCAATAGATACTCATAATTGGATCCAATGTGAGAGAGGTTTGAATTCCCCTCATGATACATATGATGGGAAGCACGCCCTATTAGTCCCTCCCTCTGTCTCCTAGTTGGACTAGAAATTTCTATTTGAAATAAACCTATACAATTTAATAAGGGTTCTACCTTCTCTCTCTATAAATAGATGATATTGGTATAGCTATTTACACAACTTTAAGAAATTATTACTCTACTGAAAAGTAGAGAGAATTTATTCTCAACAATTAAATATATTTTTCCATAATAACAATTCTACATATTTTTATTAATAAAAGAGAATTTATGTTTTCACCCCACATAAAACAGCGAATTTTTGTTTAGTTTTTTGTTTCGGTTCAATTGGTTTGACCCAACACTCAAAGAAACTCGTGGTACGAGAATAGAATAGAAAATCGTTTGGTTGAAAGTTAAGAATAACGAACATCTATTAAGCTGAAAACACAAGTATGAATTCAATTAGGGTTTATTGCTATAATTATCATGCATCAGATCGGTTTTGAAAATTTTAATTTTTTACTATGCAAAAAAAAAAAAAAAAATCGTTTTCAAACTGGAAACCGAATTTTTTCCAATAGAAGCTCCTTAGATAAGGAGGTATACATAGTATATGTCAAAATACTAGTTCGCCAGGGAAGCTGCGAATCCCAAATGGTTTAAGCAAAACGCTTACATGGATTTTCCTTTAAAATACCCACCTCAACTTATCACGCAAACATGAACTTTCTTTTTTTTTTTTTTTTTAGGATGTAAGGAATAGTTTTAAAGCGGTCTTGTTATGAATTCCATCTCTCTACTTTACAAAAACTAAAATATTAGTCACTTTACACTAATTTGTTAGAATTTGATCCCTGTACTTTATGAAAACTAAGAAGTTAGTCCTTTCATGTTGATTTTTTGCTAGTTCCTTGTGTATAAATTGTTGAACTGCTAATTTTTTGGTTAGTGATTTTACACAAAGTTTAACAATGTGACTCAGTTGGACTAACTTTTCAGTTATCATAAAGTACATAGACCGAATATTGACAAATTAAAGTAGGAAGATTAACTTTTCAATTTCTCTTGAAGTCGAGGGATGAAATTCATAATTGGACCTCTTAAGAAAAGCGCGCATCACTATTCTAACCGGAACTATTAGTGTCATAAACTATTTAATCTAACTAATAAAATTATAAAGGACCAAATTATGTCAAATTAAAAAAAATAAAAAAAAAACTAAATTCTAAGTTTAAACATAATAGGAGGACTAAGATAAGAAATTGACCTAAATAAATGAGCCCTAAATTTTAAGTTCCGTAAATAAATTTGCATCTCAAATTCTCCTTTCTGACACTTGGTAGAAGCTTTTATTGTCCTTTTTAATTTCTTCTATGATGTTGAAATGGGAAGAAAAGGACCAAAGCATTAATAGTGGGAAAACAACATGACGTTCATTCTCTCTCATTGGACAAAACATAAGTGGTCGGTGCTTTTTATTATTATTTCCCAAATTGAAAGGACTGAATTTTTGTTTGGTTTTAAAGATGAAAAAAAAATCATTACACCTCATTTGATGGAGCATTTCATTCGACCATGTTATTGGTATGCTAATTAAGTTCATGTACATAATGAGACTGGTCATTAGTGTTAACAGAAATTAGGAAAAAAAAAAAATTTAATTGAAATGTAAGTATAAGGATTAAATTTAGAATTTTATTAAAAATGCATGGAGTAGCGACATATTTTGACCCTAATTAAACCATCTCTAAATGCAGCTTAATGCCTTAGTCCCATCGATTTTCTTTTCAGTTACCTCTTTAATTTGTGGAAGCTTCTCTTTTATGATTAAATCGTGACTTTCATGCTATTAGACTCCAACTATTGACTAAAATAATTTTTTTTTTAGCAAAAAAATTTGAAGTACGATATAAGTCCTTTTATTTTTCTTAAATTAAAAATTTTATCTCTGTATTTTTATTTTATGAAATTTAGTTGTTCTATTTTCGGATTTTAAAATCAGGTCCAATTATTAACTACCCTTCAGTTTTTTTGTTGAAATTTATTGGTGTGATATTTTGAAACAAAAAAAAAATTATACTCATTCAATAGCCAGTAAACTAAAAAATTGATGTTCTAATGAACTTGGATTTAGTAAAAGAATTTTAACTGTATAAATAATTGAGCTTATTGTTAAAAGTAATGTCAATAATGATGATAGAATGATCTCACAAAGCAATAGTAAAAAAAAATAAGAACACACAAATTTTACGTAAAAAACCCTTTCGAAAAAAACCACAGGCAGAGGAGAAGAAATTTACTAATGTTGAAAAACGAATGATACAATAGGAGTTTCGACTAAATCTATTTAAAAGTTGAAAACCCCTATTCTAATCAATGTCAAATAGAATAAGTGTAGTTCTATACAAATTCAACTTGTGCGGCATGGTCCGTACTCTAATCCAATATAGAACTGGATTTCTATGCTTACTTTTCAGCCATCAGTACTTCGTCCCCACAGATCCCCTTATTTTGCCTCTATATTTTATTTCTTTGACAAGTAACGAGATTTGGGCAACATAACTCTAACACTTACTTTTTTAAATTCGAAATGCAGAGCAAATAAATTCCTTAAAATAAAAGTAAATGGACTAAATTTCAAATGCACGAAATGTGCATAAACTTAGAGCATAATTAATAAAAAAAACATTTCATAGTTGAATAAACTTGTAATTGTCCCATAAAGATAATGGAGGTCTCGCCCCCAAAATTCTGGAAAACTTCTATTAAGCTCCTTAAAATTTTTGAAATTTTTAATTAGGTTTTGTCAAACATTTTGGAAATTTTCATCGACACTTCAAAAAATTTTGAACTTTAGGTTTGATGTTTAGATGCCTTAAGACAAAGGGATTCTTGTCTCGACACATAAAACATGGTAAATCTAATTTAACTTCAATGTTTACTTGTCTTGAGATTAATGGTCACTTATCTCGAGACGAGACAATTTGTGTCTCGAGACATATTCAACAAGTCTCAAGACCAATACCCAAAATGCAAGGAACAAACATTTTGCTCTTGATTTCTCGAGATAATAACCTTATTGCCTCAAGACCAAATGGCAAAATTGTGAAACATACTACTTTGCTTCAGGCATTAAGGACTCCAACATACTTAATTGTTACTATTTGAGTCAAGACCGGAATTTCAAAATTTAAAATGTATAAGGACTAAATTGATTAAATTAAAGTAAATAAACTAAGTTCACAATTTATATATAATGCGGGGACTAATAACAAATTTTGACCTTTTAATTATAATGGTGGTCCAAATTTCAATATTCAAGATAATTAAAAACTTTTTCAAGTTTGAAAATTATTGAAGAAAAACATTAAATAAAATTCTCTTTGTGGTTTACTGAATGGTTATTGTCATCTTCTCCAAACAAGAGTGGTCCGAAAATCAGTGGATGTGATGGGTATAAGGTGGCAGAAAAAAAGGTTTTTTAAGTTACAAAAATTATAAATAATTATGTACCAAGAAAAATAATAATAAATAATTGATGACTTGTTGCCTTATCCAATAAGGTTTGGGCTAACCAATTTGTGTTTGGTGACCATTATGCAAAAGCTAGAAATTATTTCACAGATTAATTTAATCGGTATAAATATTGTTATTAATATAATATTTTATATTTATAGGTTGAAAAGGAGTTATATCGAATTATAGGTTGAAGAAGAGTTATAGATAATTCCACATATTTCTAATTTATTCATACTTTAAGAAATAGTATCTGAAAAACTTAAAAATATTTATAATCTTTATTTTATATTTTCAAATTTCGTCCGGATTTATAAAAGAAAAATAGAAAGATAAAGAAAGAACGTACCTACTAGCACTTTTCTGGTAAGTCTTGTAAGTCATATTTTTACCAACCAATGCATTTTCAACTTTGTAAATTTAGTCTCTTTTAAGTAATCTTTTAAGACACACCGGTTTTAAGCAAAGTATAGGGGGCAAAAACCCCATCGAAAGATAATGTTTTATCATTATAGAGAGATCGATTAATTACTCGATAAATAACACTTTAAAAATTTATCTCGAAAGAATAGACTCACTTCAACAAAAATATTAATTTGAATTAAAATATTAGTCATAAGCACGTGAAATGATGATGGGAAGTGGGGAGGGGGGGGGGGGGGCTAAATAATTCCACCAATTCTTAAAGTGGAAAGAGGTGCATTTTCTTAGGGAGGCTCCAACAAATAAGGCAAAAAGAAAAGAGGAGCTAAGCCTCACTTTCCTTCCGCTTAGCAAGCAATAATGAAATTTTAGAAAATAATGCCATCATTTATGGGAGTATTAAGCCAGCCATTTTTTACTAAACTTTTTTTTTATGTAAGCTTATCCGTTTAAATATTTTTTTTCATTTTTCATGCACTCATATCAAAATTATACATAAAATTTTATTTAATATGTAATTTAATATATAAATCTCTCTATGATTTCAAATAAAAAAAGTAATCGTGAATTAAAAAAAAAAAATTGAATGGTGCTTTCCGCTTGCCACAATGTTATCCCATCTAATAGAAAGTGGACAACAATTAATGTACTTCCCAATTTCATGTACCAAAGAAAGAGTGAGGTCAAGACGACATAGAAGTTGTGTTGGGGGTTATTTATAGAGCATGCAAAATGGGAATCAAAGCTTACAAACTGTTGTACCTGGGGAAGAGAAAGGCACGCTTTCTCGATGTGATACACAAATTTTTTTAGCTGTCATTTAATGGTTCTTCCTTTAATATTAAATTCGATGATTGAGATGTTAATTAAGATTTGAATCGTGTTGTTATTAGAGTTTTGTTCTTTTTTTTTGTATGGTTTGGATTCGAGTGTATTGAAACGCATTATCCTCTTATTTATTAATTAAAGAGGAGTTATAAGTAATTTTAAATATTATGTAAAAAAAAAACAGATATGATTAGAAATTATAATAAAATTATTAAAAACTTTCAATTTTCTTACACCTCAATCCAGGTCGGTCGGTCGGTCCTACATTTTGCTAAATATATTCATTTTCTTACCACATTACATTTAGGTAGGGGCACGTCTCCAACAAGGGAGTATTAAGCAATCCCAATTGTAATTTGGGATTTTTTAAAGTGAAAAGAAAATGTTATATCAAAAATATATTTGACAAAGTATTTCATCTTCTCAATTAAATATAAAATTATATAAATTTAAGATTTAATTTAAAGAATTTATAACGAATTCAAAAGGTATAATTGATTAAAATTTTAATATCGTGAAATCAATTTTAATAAGTGAAAAATATTCAATTTAAATATATCAAGAGTGAATTTATTTACAACGATGTAAAACTGTTAATCGTTAGATTAATAGGTGGAAGCAAACGGTAGCTTACACGGTGGAGTGCTTTGATGAAATTTAGGAAGGAAGCTTATTTGATAGAGAATTTAGAGGTTGAGAAAAATAAGGTGAGTACACCCTACACGGTAGAGTGCTTACATGAAGATAAGGTGTTACATCTCTTTCAAATAAAAAAAAAAAAAAAAAAAGGAAGAGAAAGACAGGATCAATGTTGTGACACTAGATTCTTCGGTTGTTAATGTCACAACATCTTGTGGCCATGTTACGACCATGTACTAATAGATTTAAATCTATATAATACTTTATCAACTAATACTTTATTATTTCGTCATATAACAATGAGCCACTTATGTCTCAACAATTTCATTTAAACTTCTATTATGTATTAGCAGTTTAATTACTTATAACAACTTAGCAATTTTTCTTCAAATCTTCCATTGTTATGCTTCTGGGCAACTTTAACTTTTCTTCACTAAATATTATGTATCTTTCTATACAAAATTTATTTAGCATTGTCGTTTATTTATCTTAAAATTAGACTCATTAAGATTTTTATACATATAAATTTTATCTCCTAATTGTGTTTTTACAATTTTAATAATTTTTTGAAGTTAGAACGATGGATCTTGAAGTTCATCTGACATTGTCTCACTAAAATGCATGTATATATCTCATTCAATACAACCCCAATTTTCTACCGTACATAACTAGATTCATTAAACTTTAATTTCATACTTGGTTCATTATTTAACTCATCTTCTGCAAGTTTTTGGTAAATTTTCAAAGTTGAACTTTTGCTGTTGAAAACTATTTTGGTGAAAAATTTACTTATTATCATTCATATCAACATTTAACACTTATTTACTAATCAAATATTAAATTGTAAAAATATATATTAATATAGACCATTCTTTAGATCAATATAGTAGAGATATTGGATCAATTCAAAAAATTACATACATGATAAGTACAAATGTCTTAATAAATTCAACAGTTGGATTGTTAAAAAATTCATCGTACAAAAAGTTACAAAAGGATGTAAAACCACTTTAATTTTACACGGTCGTAAGTGGATCCTTCCCCATATAAATATGTGTGTGTGTGTGTGTGTGTGTTTGTGTTTAAGTTTTTTGTTGGAACGAATGTATCTTTTTTGTTCATTTTACGGTTCATGAAAATTAATTTTTTCAAATTCATGTATGCCTCTTTTAATAATGTTATATTCAAAATTCAAAATTAAAATTTACAAGATGAGATAACAATATTTTATTGAAAAAAAAAAAAATCTTCTAAACATGAAAACTTTTTTTAAAAAAAAAATTCTAAGCATGAAAACTCTTTTTAAGTAAAGAAATCATTTTTTTTTATAACTATTGCCTAAGATGCAATGGGATTGAAAATATATTTTTGAAGGGTTAGTATTTAGTTTATTGCTAATGAAATCTTTTAATTTCATTAAGTAAGGTTTAAATAATATCATATGGTTGATTGATTTTTAGTTTAATTGGTATTTGTATTAATGTCAGTGCAGGAGTCGTGGGTTCGAGAATGCTAAAACATATTATCCACCTATTTAAGGGTTGAGGTGAGGCTATGGATAGTACTAAGCATTATATCAAGAAAATATTGTCATATGTTTTAAAAAATATTTTTATTATTATTTTAGTACGTTTATGTGTCACCAATTGAACTTTGTTTATAGAATTTTAAAATCCCATCGACAATATATGAAATGATTTTTCATATAAAAATGACCGTGAAACAATAAGAAAAGAAAAATAAAACACATATTTTACGTAGAAAACCCTTTCGGGAAAAATCACGGGCAAAAGAAAAGAAAATTCATTAATGTCGAATTCGAATGATACAAGATGAGTTTCAACTACATCTATTTAAAAATTGAAAAATCTTATTCTAATCAAAATCAAATAGAAGAAGTGTAGTTCTATACATATTTTACTTATGCAACGTATCCCTAATTTTACTACTATATTTTTCTTTAATAAAGATTCGAGTTACACAACTCTAACAAATTACAACCAAAAGATCCCATTAAATATGAAATCAAGTCGGGATGGACTTCATTTTAAAAAGCAAACTCTCACAATGTTGTTTTCTCTATTTAAAATATACGAATTCTATACATTACTTAAAAAGCATCAAACTTTTTACCAAGAGTCGGTATATTCTTTCAGAAACGTGAGCTTGTGAAGAGAGACATTGTAGCTAGAAATGTGAAAAAATGCAATGTTTTGTGCTGCTTGCACAAAATTGGATGGGACTGCACAGTTACCCAACCTGAATTGCCGACTACCTAGTGCCATGTTTTGTTACAATCGAAAACAAAAGAGTCTCTGTCATGTTACCATCAGCCACACAAAGCAAAAAATTGACAGCCACCACTTTTGTTGTCAAATTATTAAGCAAATATGGTTAGGCTGTTCATGATTTTTAAAGTAATGAGATGTTGACCCCTTATTCAGACAATAGTTAGACTAACCTATTTCTTGGACTTAAAGTTTATATGAAATGTATTTGGTTCCTAAAATATCTAATAGATTTGAGTACAATGAAAATCAGTCTCTCAATAGTTAGACTAACCTATTTCTTGGACTTAAAGTTTATATGAAATGTATTTGGTTCCTAAAATATCTAATAGATTTGAGTACGATTCTTATTTTCTATAGCTTTTTTAATTATATGTGTTGAGGGTTAAATAAGTAGCAGATAAAAGGTGGTGGTTTACACGGGTGATACAATAGAATGGTAAGATGTAAAAAGTTTTTTTTGAAAAAAAAAAAAAAGAACACATAAAACATGGGAGTCCAAGATTGAAAAAGACTTTTTAAAGTCAAAGATAAGTATTTATAGATAAGGTTGACCATCCCTAACATCAGACCTTGACATGTGTTCGATGGTGGTCTTATTGTAGCTAGTCACTTATGAAGCATAATAGCCATCTAGATAAATGATGATGGGATTGATATGAATTAGACAAAATTTCATGAGTAATTCATGCATAGAAAGACCCAACACTTATCCTCGCGCTCCACGTACCATGTATACATATGTCTGTGAGGTAGATGGTTGAAGAAGTGTTGCCCACAAGCGAAGTTGTAGCTGAAGAGGCTGTGACTACACGAGGTGAGGGTGACAAAGCCCACTTTGGTGAGGTACCAATAACAATATAAAAAATAAATTTTAATCACGGGTTTAGTATTTTTGTTATATTAAAATTTAGAATTTAACCCTATTAATTTGATATTATTTGGTGTTTATATTTTTATAATATTATTAGCAGATCCATGTCACGTTATTAATTATTATCTTTAAAGTGATGATATGAAAAATTTATAATCGAATAACATAAGCAGCTAATGATATTACCAAATTGAATAATAATAATATAGAAAATAAATTTAAATTTTATATTAATTGCACCAAATCATAACTAAATTGGTTTTAATTGAATTTTCATATCCATATATATATATATGTATGTATATATATGTAAATATTTTAGTTGGTTTTTTGTATATTTGAATTCGAATGTTATATTTATTACCCGCTTCGAACTCAGAATAAATGTAGATAAATATTCTTATATTTTGTTATATGAATTCGCATTGCTTATTCTAACAAATATTCAGATACTCAAATCAAAATTCACATTAGGATTGTAGATTTGGATTCAAATATTTGACAAATTTAAAAATGGATTGATTTTAAATTTTAGCATATTCGAAAACAAATTTCTGCCGACTCAATTATCCAATGAATAATTATATTTAACTCAAATTAAGATATGAATAGTACTGCTTAGATAATTTACTGATAATAAATAGATTCAATAATTCAAAAAAAAAAAAAGTTGCAGACGTTCAACATGCTATCATTCCTAATTTTAATCAAGTTTAATCATCAATTTTGACATTAAATTTTAACTTGAATCATAATACATTTAAACACGTTAAATCCAAGTTGATATGTAATCTCACAATTGTCTGTAAAAAATTCTTTCAATTTCAGATGGTCTGATTTAATTTGAGTTATTGTTTAATGATAAAAAATATTTTAATTTATATCTTATATATAAAAATTATAAAATATAAAAGTATTAATATAAAATTATTTTCAATATTTTGTTTTAAAAGGGTAAAACAAACTACCAAATCGATTTAAAAGAATAAAATAAAAAGACAGACTTAAACACTGTCGACTGAGGGGAAAAAGAATAATGTCGTATAGTACACTGAATTTCATATGGGGGTGGGGTAAATGCATTAATTATTTTTGGATTTTTAATGGAATATTTTAGATTTTTTAATAAATTAAAGATGATGGAAAAAAATAAAAAAGGAAATGGCCGGCGGCACCTCCAACCATTGTGATACCAATATTAAATTTAATTCCAATTATCCATATATTAAGAATATATTGAAGAAATTTTTTCTATCAAACTTTTTGAAGAAAATACCAAAAAAAAAAAAAAAGAAGAAAATTTAATTCCAATTATCCATATATTAAGAATATTGAATTGGACTAGAAAGGAAATTGTCTGAGCTTGAAAATTTTTGGAATCAAATCCAACTTCAATTCAGCACATAAATACTTCTAATTTTGATTCTCACAATCTTGTAAGACTTTGTTTCAAAATAATAGAGCGACCAAAATCATAAATCAACCCATAAATAACAAAATAATAATAAGGTGAGGCAATAGTCATCTCTTGTGTTTTGATAGTAAAAGGGGCATAGCAATCTCGAACTTTTTTTTTTTGGCTTTTGGGTCCTCCTAAACTTTTTAATAAATTTTATTTTTTATCCCTCAATATCGAATTCTTGTTTTCATCCTATCTTTCTCATCGGGAAAAGATTGTATGAAATAAAAATGTCACATTATCTTATATCTCTTGCAAATTATTTGATGTCATTTCGATATTTTTTTGGTAATTTTTTAACTTGAACTCTGAAATTCTAAACCTTAAACCCAATGTTCATAGTCCATGATCCACGGTTGAAGGGGTTTAAGGCCCGAAGATTAGAGTTTAGAATCTAACGTTCAGGATCTAAGATTCAAGTTAAAAAATTTATCAAAAATATGCGTCAATGACGTAGAAAAATGTTAAAATGACATTAAATAATTGATAAAAGATGGAGGATGATGTTTAGACCGTGTTTGATACAACCCTTTTCCCCTCCTCACTACTCTACCCAACATGTAGCAATAAGGGGGCATGGCATTGGAGCATTACATCATGGGGTTAACGCATGCCAAGTCGCCAACCATGTAGCCTCTTGCCTACCGTTATATATGTATGCCCACACACCCTGCCCACTTCCAATCTCAAACTCCTCAACCATTTCTCTTCTTTTTCCCATCACAATTATTTCCTTTCTTCATTGAAAAAACAAAACGGAGGATATCCCCTTATCCCCCACAAAAACAAAAACAAAAACAAAAACAAAAAAAATGGAGAGAGATATGGAAATGAAACAATCAAAATTCAAAAGAATCTGCGTGTTTTGTGGGAGTAGACCTGGTAAGAAGAACAGCTATAGAGAAGCTGCTATTGATCTTGGCAGGGAATTGGTACCCCTTCTTTTTCTTTCTCCTTTTTACCTCTGTTTTTCTTACATGTATGTGTATGATTCTGAGCTTACAATTCATATATATTTATACATGTATGTGTAGTTTGTAGCTTAAAATTCAGCTCATAATTCTAAAATGCAGTTTGATGGGTTGAATAAAGCTGAACTTTGTTGTTTTTAAACAATGAAGGTGTCAAGGAATATTGATCTGGTTTATGGAGGAGGCAGTATTGGATTAATGGGGTTGATTTCTCGAGCAGTTTTTGATGGTGGCCGCCATGTAATTGGGTACTCATCTCTTCTTTATTTTTAATTTTAATTAGGACTGATTCTACAAAAATTTAATTTTAATTTTGTTATTGTCTGCAGAGTGATTCCCAAGACACTCATGCCTAGAGAGGTATTCTCTTCTATTTAATTGAGCATTTAAGATTAGACATACGATGGTATGGGAATAATGTTGTAATCGCTTCCGTTTTTATCTATCAAAGAAAAAGAAAACAAAAAGTTTATTCTTTTATTTTTCTAGTGAATTTCTACCTCACTTTTGTTATCTTTTAAAAAGGGGGGGGGGGGGGTTCACACTTTTGTCACTTTTGGGTCTCATGCAGGTTCCAATTAGACTTTGGTTGTTGCTTTTTCCCTTGTTTTTCACATTTTTTTTTTTTTTTGAGAAAAAAACTTTGCCATTGAATTCCACCTGAGGGCATATGATGGGCCTCCACCATTTTTGTCCCTCTCCAATGATTTCTTGTTCTTTTTTGCCCACCATAAACATCATCATTCTTAGCATGTATATCACACTTACATGGTGCATGTTGTGTTTTCTGTATGTATGTATATTGTTGTTGTGAATTGAATTAAAGCCCACCACATCTTCATCTCATCATTGTTTGTTTTAATGAAAAAGTCGTATTAATTTTGTCAGTCTTAACTATCAGCTTGGGTGTTAAATGTTGGCTCAAGTTTAACGTAGACCAACTACTTAAAGCATTTGAATTAAATTTTAACGATACTGTTTGTGTTTAACACGTTAAATTTAAATTGTCCGTGCATTTTAGATCCTTGCCAACATTTAGCACTCGAGCTGATAGGAGGACAAAATTACATTCATTAATTAGCATTTAAACCAATTACATTAACATTTTCTTGCAGTTAACTGGTGAGACAGTTGGGGAAGTTAAGGCAGTTTCAAACATGCACCAAAGGAAGGCAGAGATGGCTAGACAATCTGATGCTTTCATTGCTTTACCTGGTTGGTATATAAAAGACCCGGAATAATTTAAATTGAGAATTAAATTTAAAAGACCGTAATCGAAAAACGACTTAATATAAAACAATTCATCTAATAAATTCAAATGATCCGAACTCAAACTCTAAATGATTAAAAAAAAAAAAAAAAAAAACCCTTAAAACTCAAGTGTGACTTAACCTAGACTTGGCAATTAGCCCATGCCTTGACCAATACTTGACCACATCTATATTTTGCCTTTGAAGGGCTGTCTCCTAGTTGGGCATGGACTGATTGCCCATATCTGCAAATATCATGGTCTACCCTTGATATAAACATCATCAAAATTAATTAAATTTGAAAATAAAATTAAAAATTGAAAAAAATCACTAATAGACCTCAATGATCTTTTCTTTTCCTGCCATTATCTATATAAGCAATGTAATTAATTAGAGGAATTTCTATATTGTATTTATGAATAGGTGGCTATGGAACTCTTGAAGAACTTCTTGAAGTCATAACCTGGGCTGAACTTGGAATCCATGATAAACCAGTACTATTCTTTTTCTTTTTCTTTTTTTTTTTCTTTTTTCAATTTTCTAAATAAATCATTTACTCTTTTTAACACAATACTTTTAAAATTAAATAGGAGGATAATGCGTTTCAGCGCACTCAAACTCACATCCTCTTGTATTGATAATAATATCATACTAATCAAGTTAAGACTCAAAATCGGCACGAGTTCTTTTATTCTGAATAGAATTTTTAGAGGTTGAATTAATGAAGAGGATGTTGGTTGAGAATGGTGCAGGTGGGATTGTTGAATGTGGATGGATACTACAATTCATTGTTGTCTTTTATTGACAAAGCGGTGGAAGAAGGTTTCATTTCTCCAAATGCACGCCATATCATTCTATCAGCTCCCACTGCTCAAGACTTGGTCAAATACATGGAGGTCCTCTTTTCTTTTTATTCTTTTTTTTTTTTCTCAACTTTTAATTGCATTTTACACATGAAAAAAAATATTTATTTTTCCACTAATCTTTGAACATAGCATCTTTTTCTAATTTGATTTTTAAATTTTGGATTCTGTTAAGGTACGATGATTTGTCATATTGAGATAATATTATATCGTCACCTGTTTAAAAAAATAATTCTTATAATTTTTATATTGTTTTGATTTTATATAAAATTTCTAAAATTTTCAGGTGACTATGTGACATAATCTCAAAGTGTCACATCATCACACCTTAATGAAATATGAGTTTAAGGATCAAATTGAGAAAAGTTACAAAATTCTAGGGTTAATGTGGAACAAAAAAAATTAAAAACTCGACTAAGAAAAGTTGCTGAGTTCAAGGATTAAATGTTGATTTATCCCTAGTGTCTCACATGTAGACATACAAAATTTGATCCAAACTCAACAATTAGATTTTGTTATTTGAATTCAAACTTGATCCAATTTAACTTGATCATAAAAAGTTAATAGTCTGAATGACTCGAAAACCTAATCCCAAGATGACACGGCCCAAAAAGCCCGCCTAACAAATTTGAAATGACTCGAAACCAAATGACCTAGAATGACTGAACGTAAAATGACCTAAATCCGAGATGATCTAACTTGAAACTCTTGAATTGCAAGCTTGAATAATTCAAAACTAAAAAGACCCGAAGTCAAAAATGATATTTACCAAAATCACTCAAAAATTTAAAACTCAAATTAATCAAAACTCCTACCAACTCATTCCACCTACTTACACATAGTGAGAATTGATAAAACAGTGTAATTTCTTTTCTTTCTTCCACTTATTATTTATAATCCCTCAAAACTCTTAAATAGAAAAATAATATATATATATATATATATATATATATATATAAACACACTTAAATCCACGTCTTCTTGATTATTACCGTAACAAATTAAATTTTAAAATTTCTTATAATTGATAACATAAGGTAGGGTTTGTATAGAAAATTTGAATGCCAAACTAATCACCCATTTCTTTTGTAAACAGGAATATGAACCGCAACATGAAAGAGTGGCTCCAAAGCTAAATTGGGAGACTGAACAGTTAGGGTACCCTCCCAAATATGAAGTCTCTAGGTGAGAGAGATTGCAGGTTTCAAAGAATTAATTTTTAGGAGATCAACTTCTTCCTGAAATGGGAATTTTTTTTTTATATTTACTCATGTTCTTATATAAATTATATATCCTCCCCCTAAAAGAAAAAAAAAAAAAAAAAACAACATTTATGCCTCCATTCGAAGTTGAAATTTGATTCTCTAATCATCAAACCCGACTCCTCATATTCTTTAAATTTTTACATTTATTTCTAAAAATTTAGTCTCTCTGCTGAATATTTTATATTTTAATATTTAAAGGTTAGATTCAAAAATTAAAGTTGAGTTGATAACACACATTCAAAATTAACAATATTATCAATTGTACTCCAGTTCTTAATTCAAACAAGTAAAGGAACTAAATCCTTAAAATTAAAAAAAAAAAAAAAAAAAAAAAAACAGAGAACTAAATTTCAAAGTTCCAAAATGTACAGGGACTGAAAGCAGAATTAGACCTTATTTGGACTTGTGGAATTTTCCTGTTTTTGTTAAATTCGATCTTATAACAAGTGATTTATGGAAACGATGGATTAAATTAAGTAAATTAAACCTATGTAATTTATTCATATGTAGGTTTGAAATACTTGCTTCGTACCCATGTGCCTCTTCATAAAACTGGAAGGAGTGCATGAAAGATAAATAGTTGGTATAATTGTTCAAGAGGTGCTTGTATTATAGGGTCATCAGTAATTTAGCCTCTCTCTCCAAATGAAAAGAGAAATTAGGCTTTGTATAGTTTAAAAGAGAGCAAAAAGGACAATTAAAGATGTTGTTAACTATTTCTGTATTAATACATAATTATAAAATAGGTTAGGCTCGACAAAACTCAAATTTTACACATTGACGTTTAAGTTCAATTTATATTTTAAAGAAGCGTAATCTTTTTTTGCCCAAACTTATTTCAAGGGTTCCATATTTTTATCAAAACCTTCCAAAAGGTAGGATCAATGGCATATTTAAGGGGGCAAGGCCATTGGGCCTCCCAAAAATGGAACTTTGCTATTTTAGTCGTTTCGTATATAATGAAATTATAAATTAGTATATGGTGAAATTGCACTTTGACCTTTTAAAAATGAAAAAAAAATCCTTTAAAATAATAAAATTATATTTTGATCTCTCAAAACTTTATAATTAATTTTCGACTCTCTTAAAAGAAATTCTAGATTCAACCCTGAATAAGATTTCGAGCTTCAACAAATAACAACGAGTCTACAAACAATATATATACCTCTTATTTATTTCCTATTATTTCTAAAACTAATATTACTTCCATCTTAATCAACTTGTCATATTTTAACTTTTGATGATTAAAAGTTTTTAATTTTATTATTTTAAATTGATTATTAAAAATATATTTAAAAAATATATAAAATTTAATAAATTAAAATATTTAAAATAATAGAGGTAAGAATTAGTAAAATTTAACCCAAAAAATTTACTCCAATAATTTAATGGAGATAGAGAGAGTTAAGTTAGCTTAATATGCTGAAAAAAAGTTAATTAGTAAAATAGGTTGATTTTTTTAAAAAAATAAAAAAATAAATCCTTTTTTTGAGAAAGTGTGTGAAAAGCACGTCTAATTGGACGTGCTTTTTACACAGTTCATAGAAAAACGCATCCAGCTCATGTCAATCGGGCGCGCTTTCACACTTTTTCTCCAAAAATATCTATTTCTCTAAATTAAAAAAAAATTAATCTATTTTATCAATTAATATTTTTTTTCGACATATTTGAATAATTTAACCAGTAAGAAAGATATTATTTTCATCCATTAAAAATATGAAACTCCTAAACCCAAATTTAGTTCAAAATGATTGAATTTTTTTGATACCACCACGTGCATGTATTTTGATTTCTATAAATGTATAAAAAAATTAATTAATAATAAAAGTCAATGTATTTTATATAGATTACACCCTTTTTGAATATTTTTTCAGACAATGGGTATACATAAGTCATGTGAGCATCCCCTGCCTGCCTCAGAGGGATTTATTATGGCACCACCCCACTTAAAATGAACTCCAAAAGTCTTCCAACTTGGCCAAAGAGATGCTAGTTGTATTGATAAAATAAAATCAAAATATTATAAAAATATATATTATTGAAGGGATCAAAGTAAAAGGATTAATTTGGATTGCTATATTTCAAGAGGGTCCTAAAAACAATTTAACCATTTTATTTTGATTGGTTAATTAAGTTGAATTAAATTAATTATTTTTAAAAAAAAATTCCCAACTTGATTTCCTTTTACCATCAATTGATTTGGTGATGAAAAGAGAAAAGAATATTAAAAAATGGCAGATGAGGTGCACGTGGTGAGTGAAGACAGAATTTTGATTCAAAAGACTTGAGAGATTTTCCACATTCTTTTGTTAGGTTTGGTATGAGACTATGGGAAATGGCACTAATGATATATAAATTGTTTAAATGTTTTTCCTTACGTGGCTTCCACTTCCTACTTCATACGCAATTGAAAAAGGGTTGCTCTCAATCTTGACTTTTCTTAGTTCTATATCTTTTGACTTTGGACTTTAGGTAGGACTAAATATTTGATATATTTTTTAACTTCACAAAAGAAAAAAAAAAATATTCTTTCATATTGACTCTTAGTTCGATGGGTATCAACATTATTGTCAGTGTAAGAGGACGTGAGTTCGAATGCGCTGAAGCGTATTATCTTCCCATTTATGAGTTGGAGAGGGGCTATAGATAATTCTAAGTAGAGCTGATCGTGGGTCGGGCCGGGCTTCAATAAAATTTTAGGTCCAAGTACTAGGCACGAGCCCAGCTTGGCCTAAAACTTTGTCCAAACTCGACCCGAATTATAATAGTCAAACCTGAGCTCGACCTGGCCCGGCTCGTATTAATTTTTAGATTATTTTATTACATACAATAAATTTTAAACATATATAATATATCAAATACATTTAAAAACATTAAAAAATAAATAAATTTAAAATACATTAATTTTTTTTTATATTAAGATAGTTGCAAATAAATTAGTAAAAAAATTAACAAAAAAACATAAGTTCTACAATATTCAAATAATATTAAAAAAGACGGTGAAACAATAGTAAAAACGCATAAAAAAAATAACATCCAAACAACAAAAATAACAACCAAAACAGCAGCAAAAATAACAGCAAACAACATTAAAAACAACAAAAATAGCAACAAAAATAACTGCAAAAACAACACGAAAATAACAACCAAAACAAAAAAAGCATCAAAACAATAAAAAACAGCAACCAAAATAATAATAAAAACAGCATCAAAACAACAATATAATTTTTTTATTAAAAATGGTTAATTTATTTGGGTCAGGCCGAGTCGGACTCGGGCCAAAAAACTCATACCCAAGGCCCGATCTGTTTAGAAAATGAGCCTCATTTTTTGTCCAAGCCCATTTTTCGGGCCTATATTTTTGTTCAAACCCTCCTATTTTTCGAGCGGGCCTTCGGGTCGGATCGAGTGGCCCGACCCATGATCAGGTCTAATTCTAAGTAGGGGTGAACTTCGATCGAAGAAAAATAATAATAAATATTTTAGTACGATAAACTTGAATCATTAATTAACTTATTTAGATTCAAAAATATTATTTTAGAATTTTTTTAATTTTTTAACTTTCTTTATATAATTTTTAGAATTTTTTTGAAAATTTTATAATATTTTAAAAATATAAATTTTGGAATTTTTATAAATATTTGAAATTTTAAATATTATTTTGATTTTATGAAAATTATTTTGAATTATTTTGTAAGTTTTATTGAGACAGAGAGATCAATTTGCTCATTTACAAACTTGATAGGGACTAAAAGGGTATTTACATCAATTTGCTATTTGAATTATTCAAGTTATTCGAATTGTAAAATTCAACTCGATTCAAATTCGAAACTTGAATTACTTATTCGAGTTGACTCGAATAATTCGATTCAATTAACTCGAAATTCGATTTTTTTTTTATTTTTCAAATTGAATCAAGTTTTGCTCACACTTAATTATAGGTATTATATCAAAAAGAGCAAATATGATAAAAGCTTATAATAAAATTAATGTTAAAAAATACTCTTAATTGATATTTAAAAATAAATAAAAAGTTGCTCTAAATTTTTTTTAATTTCACAATTAACTTTAAACGAAATATGTATCACCTTAAAATCATACTTGTTGAATTAAAAGCTCTATTGACAATATATTAATAATAATTTATAAATTAATAAAATATATGACGATTTTTTAATTTTATCGATAGAAAATCTTTTATCTATAATTTCATTTAAATACCCCGCGTGTCTTATTATTTTTAATAATTAATTTTTCATTAACATCTCATAGAAGGTGACAGCTTGATGGTTAGGGTGTTTATTGTTTAAGGTATAGTTTGGATTTGAGTCGTGTTAATCACATTTGTTATTTGAGCTCTGTCCTGTTATAACTCAAAAAAAAAAATATTTCTATATTTTTTATAATCCCTATTAATTATTTTTAACAATTATAATGATGTTGATGACATTTCCACGTGTGTGTGATCTAATTTGCATGTTCATGCATTTAAAGAGTAATTATGTTGATTAATTATGACTTGTTTCAAAAATAGGAGGATAGTGGTAATTATCATAACTACATATCAGTCCTAATTGCGAATCTCATCCTTGTATTTTACGAAAATTGAGAAGATAGTTCCTTTAGTTTAATTTCTCAAATTTTAGGAAAATTATTGTTATCTAAATTGAATTGAATTGAATTCTATTTTCTATTTAATTTATAATTAATTTTAATTATGTAAAAATAAATATTTTATATTTATAAATGGTAAAAAAATTGAAATGCTATATAAAATAAATTCTAAAATATATTATGAGTTATTGATAATTTTTCCTTAGCTTTCTCTCTTTTTGTATTCAACCACTTGTAATCACCATTTTTCTACATTATTTGATTGAGAAATTTTTTAGATTGTTCATTTGTATATTTTTTTTCTTGTTTGTTTTCTGAGAAAATGCAAAAATAACTTCAAAAAACCATATATGTTTTTCCTATATTTTTAGATTTGAGGTTTTGATCAAGTTTTGACATTTTCTCACCAAAATCGCACTTGAGTCGAATTGAGCACTTGAAAGTGTTTGAAGGAAAAAACAGTTGATTTTCGATTTATTTTTTTGTTTTCTTGGTAATTTCTTTTTTTTTTTTTTTTTTGTTTATTTATTTCTTTTCTCCTTGTTTGTTTCACAAGAAAATGCAAAAATAACTTCAATAAATCATATATGTTTTTCTATATTTTTAGATCTGAGGATTTGATTAAGTTTTGACATTTTCTCACCAAACTCATATTTGAGTTGAATTGAATTCTTGAAAGAAACAAAAAGAAAATAGCAAGAAAACAAGAAAGAAGTCCAAAATCAACTGCTTCTTCCTTCAAACACTTTTAAAAACTCAATTCAACTCAAGAATGAGTTTGGTGAGAGAAAACTTAATCAAATCCTCAAATTTAGAAATATAAAAAAAAAATGGTTTCTTGAAGTTATTTTTGCATTTTCTTGGGAAACAAATAAGAAGAAAAGAGACAAATGAACAAAAATAAAAAGGAGTCTAAAATCAACTGTTTCTTTCTCCAAACACTTTCAAGGACTCAATTCAATTCCGGTATGAGTTTGGTGAGAGAAGGTAAAAACTTAATCAAATCTTCAAATCTAGTAAAACATTTATGGTTTTTTGAAGTTATTTTTGCATTTTCTTAGGAAACAAACAAGAAGAAGAGAAACAAATGAACAATCCAAAAAATTTCTCAATCAAAGCACGTAGGAAAATGGTGATTACGAGGAGAAAGAAAGGGATAGTTTGGTTGAATAGAAGGAGAGAGACAGGTAAGGAAAAATCTAATGAATATAAGGATCGAGAGTGTAATTAGACTTTTTTATATTTATGAAACATGGTCTTAATAAATAAAATAAATGTTAATAAATTTCACCAAATTTAAGGTCCCAATGCCAATAGTTAAGTTGACGGAAAGCTTTAAAATACAAATCCCCAATGAGCATGCCATCATCATTTCACCGTGATTGTAAGGTGATACTTTTTCAGCATATTTAATTTTTAGGATTCGTTTTTATTAGGGTTTTTTTTTTTTTTTTAAATATGTTTCAATAAAACTAAAAATGAATAAATAATTAATTAAAATTAAAATTCGACACAAATATCTAGATATAGTAACGATTTGGGAGATTAATTAATTCTTTTAACTTAGAGGTTTATTTTTTTTTCAAAAATTTTGAAGGTTTAATGAGAATTTTTTTAAAATAATTAATATATTTTTTAAAAATTATGAGAGAACTGTTGAGAATTTTTGAAAATTTTAACAAGTTCAGTGATTGTTGGAGTTAGAGATATCGATACCAAAGATATTTTATTGATACCTGATAAGAGGTATCGATACTTTTTCGAAAGGGTATTGATACTTGTGATTGGTTGAAAAATTATCAAGTCAAAATACAAATTTGGTATCAATCTTGACAAAGGTATCCATAAAAATTATATAAATATTGATACATTTTAAAAAAGATCAATACTTTTGGTGGGGAGCAGTTTTTCAATCGACTTAAAAATGTTTTTGGAATTCTTGAAATGATTTTTAATTCTTTGAACTTTATAATTTCTTTGTTCAGAAATATTTTTATTTATTGTATCAAAACAATTTATCAAATAAAACTAATTTAATAATAATTAATTCAACTCTAACTAATTAACTAAATTACATTTAAAATAGAACCACATGATTAGAACCCTAGGAAGAGCAAACCCTAAAGGATAGGCATTTTCTTTACCCAAAATGGTAAAATCGCTTTTTAAATTCTTTAGATAATTATAAAATTATAAATTAATATAATAATAAAAGTTACTTTTCAATATTCAATCCTTGGACTACACTCTATTGAGATTTCATGGTTTAAAATAATATATGTATACAAATAATAATTCAATCCTTGGACTATACTCTTTATGAGATTTCATGGTCTAAATCAATGTATTATACACACAAATATAGTTTGATAAAAAGTAGTCTTAGCAAGTACTTTTGATATCTCCAAATTCCTTCTATATCTTAGTCTTTTTACTTAAAAAATAAGTAAATTAGCCCAACTACGTTAAATGAGTGAGCAAAATAGTCTTTCCGTTAAATTTTAGAGTTTATATATACGATATAATAACAAATTTTGTAACACCCCTACACCCGGTTCATATGTATAAACCCGATATAAGAGTATTACATACAGTGTCAGAGAATTAAAAACGAGTATAACAAAATTTTCTTTCAAATACTGTGTAATTGAATCGTTTTACTCAAAATATCACAAAATAATCAAGTATAATCAAAATTGAGACTTAAAACCAGTTTGAAAACAATGAAAATGTAATTTTTACTCAAAACAAGGCAAATATCGATATTTTTGCTTAAAAACGAAACCAATGAGGCATTCTGGAACTCTGGTATCGTTACCACCTTAAAATATCGATATCTCTATCTCAAAATCAATAAAAATAGTCGAAAACTTAGTAATAACCCCTTGAAACAACTTAAAAACTTCCCCAATATTTCAAATCAGTCCAAAACACAATCTTAACCATTTCATTCAATTCATGTAAAATTTCAAAGCAACATTGATAATCCATTCATTAGAGACACATAGGTATACCATGTACAAATGGTATCCAATACCTCATCGAATCTATCCGAAGTAAAATAATGACACCCAGTGTCTCATCGACTCAAGGTCGAAGTATCTCTAAACTCTTCCAATCTTATGGCATGCCAACTATATCCGACTCAGTCCGACTAGTTAATAGGGATTTTCAATTTAGAATTCATATCACTTTCAATTCCAATTTCACTTTCACTTTCAATTTTGATCACAAATTATTCACAACTTATACATCATATATACATTTTTCATCACATATACATAATCATGTATTTCTCACCTTTATTTTCTCAAAATAATCCACAATTTCACCAATTAATCACACAATCAACTACATAATATTTCACACATATATTTTTCTCACATATTCATCATCATATACCTCTTACTTTTATTTTCACATTAATTTTCAAAGCTGTCCACTTGCGTCACAGTCACTAAATTATTTATATCTTGAACTACAGAATTCGAAATTAAAATCCGCTTGATGTTTCTGAAATTAGACTCAAATATATTTTTACCATAAAAATTTCATAATTTTTACTTCAGCCAATTTGCACAGTAAATTATTTCAATTTACCCCTTCTCTTCTGCCTGACAGTTTCGACCTCTCTTCACTAAAAAATATTTATCTTTTTGTACAGAGATCAAATGATGTTCCCGTATGTTTCTTTTGAAAATGGACTCATTAATGATTCAGCCATATAAATTTCAGTCTATAATAATTTTCTACATTTTTCTATGATTTTTCAAAGTCAGAACGGGGGAAATTGAATCTATTCTGATCTTGTCACACAAAAACTAGTATATCTCGAAATATACAATTCCTTTTATTTCAGTATTTCTTCCATATACAAGCTTGCTGCAATGTTCATTTACGTCTGATCTACATGCAACGTCAACCCTATACATATATACACTCAACTCAAGCTTTACTTTTGCCTAATACGCCTCCCTTGTCCACAACCCTACGTGTGCTTGTGTGCTGAACAAGAAAAGGGTTCTCTGCTTTTAAACCACAATCTCATTTTCTGGTTCTCCAATGTCATTACTCGTATGTTTTCTTTATTAATTTTTTTTTACCAGCCAAAAAAGTTTAGTGTTATCTGGGTTGCCATCATTAGATATACTTACATATGACCTCTTAAATGGGGTTATTGGTCGTTGCTAAAACTCGAATCCTAATATTTACCGAGCACTGGATCAAGTAAACCAACCCATATTATATGTTTGACCATCGCCGGGTAAGTGTTTTCTCTCACGCACAAGGATGCATCTAAATTTCAGTGTTGAAAAAAAGCTTTGGCAGAAAGAAATTAAGACCGAATTTGATAGGCATATGGGATTATGTGAGGGTGGCCCTTTCCTACGCCATCAAACCCGGCTTTCTTTAAGAGCTGCCTAAGGGGCGGCATTGCAAGCAAGCGTATATATTGTTAGGTTTAATTCTGGTTTTAATCCCTTTATTACTCTAA
Organism: Kokia cookei; assembly: GCA_039519145.1. Taxonomy (NCBI): domain Eukaryota; kingdom Viridiplantae; phylum Streptophyta; class Magnoliopsida; order Malvales; family Malvaceae; genus Kokia; species Kokia cookei. The sequence continues at coordinate 34,173,248 of CM076900.1, read as the reverse complement.
AATTTAAGATTTAATCCATATACTTTTTTTTTTTTTAGACATTCTAAAATAATGGGTTGACAGGTAAATTTATTATGGGCTGAGAATGATTAACTGGGTTTTCAAGTAGTACAAATTAATGGGGTTAGAATTATAAATTATAAATTTTAGGATAATAGAAGGACTAAAACTATAATTAGACAACATTGCTTGTTAATCGGACTTTATTAACAATAAACGTTTTAATCCCACGTGACCTTCTCTTTGCCATTTCACATTAGGCTGCTTATCATTCACTTTATTTTAAGTACCTTTCCATTTATATATATATATGCACACACTATATGCCATAGGCTCCATTGCCCTTCATCACCACTTTCTCTTCAACTCTCAGTTTCTCCCATCAAAACCTAAATCTTGAAAGCATTTTGCATTTTTGTTAGGTACATAAATTGCTTGGCTTTTTGGATTTATGAAATGGGATTTGTTCGGAATTCCAATATGAGAAGTACCGATTTCTTGGACGGAATGCTCGGTGACTACGTCGGGAGAAAAGCTAAGGTGAAGGCTCCGAAAACCAGCTCAACTCGGCTAGTCACGGCCCTCACCTGCCTGCAATTCGCCTTCGCAGTGTACGCAACGTTCCTTTTGTATTACATGAGTCCCGCGGTTGATTTGAGGACGAAGCCGGACTTTACTTGGATCACGAGGAACATGAAGCAGTTGATCACAACCCCACATGTTCTCGGCAGGTACCAAGACGCCGCCTTGTCACTTGTTGGAGCTGAAGTTGCTCCGATTATGCCTTCCGAAGTTTGTGAGCAGGAGAAGATCGATTTCATGCAGAAGAAGTCCAATAATGCTCGAATGATCAAGGTGAAGAGGGAGTTGTATGATGAGATACTGGATTTCCAGAGCAAGACCATTGGCACCGAAACTCTAGCCGAGCTAATGGCAATGAGATCGAAATGGGACATGCGTGGTCCGAACCGACCGAGAGTTACAGTGCTGTTGAACCATTTCAAGAGGAAAACACTATGTTCCCAGCTCGATTCTTTGCTTCAACAGACCCTTCCGTTCCATCACGTGTGGGTACTTTCATTCGGGAGCCCGAATGAGCAGTCCCTAAAACGAATCGTTGACAGCTACAATGATTCGAGGATCAGCTTCATCAGTTCGAGCTACGATTTCAAGTACTACGGAAGGTTCCAAATGGCCTTACAAACCGAAGCCGACCTCGTTTACGTACTCGACGATGACATGATCCCGGGAAAGAAAATGCTGCAGATCTTATCCCATGTAGCCGGGACGGAAAAGTACAAGAACTCAGTTTTGGGCAGCATAGGAAGGATCTTGCCATTCAGACAAAAGGATTTCACATTCCCAAGCTATAGGAAGTTCGGATCCAAAGAGGCCGGGCTTTACTTGCCTGACCCCGCCTACGACATCACCGTCGACAAGATCGTGCAGGTCGATTTCCTGTCGAGCTCCTGGTTCTTATCTGCTGAACTTGTCAAGTCACTCTTCATTGAAACACCTTTCACTTTCATGACTGGCGAAGATCTTCACCTTAGGTACGTTGTAAAAACCTCTTCAAAACTGGAACTCTACTTTTGAATATTACTAAATACGGAATAAATTGCAGTTGAGTTCACTACATGTTTGATGAAATGTATTAAAGGGTTTTAATGGGCATAGAAAGCATCTGAAAAAGAATATATTAATTATCTTTATTGAATTCCATGAAAGAATCTTCTTAACTAATGCTGCAATAAATTAGTTCTGAAGCTGGTCAGCTTTTATGAATATTGTAATCCATTTTTGACAAACATGGGCTATTTATATATTAGTTAAAGTAAAAGATGGATACACAATATCATGTTGACATGTTTCCACTACTGATATTTCTGCAATCATTCCTCTTTTTGTCTGTTCTTAATTATTTACTTCCGTATGATACATTATTTCCTATTACTTGTGCGGGTCATTTGATGATTTCACTTTCAAGTTATTTTGATTATTTGTTCAGATTATTTCAGATTTAGGTTATTTTGTGTTTACATCAGTTTCATTAATATAAATTAAATTGTTGATCTTTAATCATCAAAAATCGCATTAAATCAGGTTTGGATTCGTATTATTAGGTCGGATATATAATTCGGGTCAGAATTAACATATCTACATTTCACCTATGATGGTTAATCAATTATTTTGGAAGTCCAAAATTACATTCCTTTTCTGTGTGGATGAAAAAAATTCTAATGGTTATTTATTTGTTGCAAATTTGTGCAGCTGTCAGCTTCAAAAATACAGAAATGCGGGGTCATTTGTAGTTCCAGTTGACCCAACTGACAAAGAAACATGGGGTGACAGTGAACATAGGCTTGCATATGTGTCAGAAACCACTGTGATCTTCAAGGACATTGTTCAAGTAAGAGATGATCAATGGTGGAGGGCATTAACAACTGGTTATGTAACTCAATGGGCTGCGATGTACGCTCAAAAGATCGATGCTCTCTTTTACGCTCACTCGGTTGACGAGGTCAAGGCACTCGCTCCATTGCTCGAGAAGTTCCGATCCACTGTCGGCAAGAAGGCTTACATTGTGGTCTCTGGGGATGGTTTCTGCAGTTGTGAAGATGCTGCCGCGGCTCTAAACTGGCCTAAGCAGGTTTGCAAAGAGAGAAGGTTCAAGATTTTCGATTTGCAAATCGGGGCGATCTCGGGGACGTCGAACTCCGAGGTCCCGGTCCTGCAAGTGGTGTACTCTAGCATGAAAGGGTTGATCAAGATCCATAACCCCAGTGTGGTGATCACATTGGCAGACGCCGATTCGAACGTGAAGAAAGCTCTGAGGATGGCGTCCGAGGCAAACGCGAACGGTACCTCACTCGTGCTTTTACCCAGACCTTCCGTCTCAAAGGTTCTATGGATGTCCGATCTAAGATCAACTGCATTACCATGTAAGTATATACATATACACATACACAGATACATGTAACTGATCAACAATCATATCTAAGTGGTCCATTGTAAATTGCAGATTGGAATCGGATGAGGATCTCGATCAACATAATCACACAAAACCGGGCCGAATCGTTAACAAGGCTTCTTAAATCTCTAAGTGATGCATATTATGTAGGAGATGAGGTTCCTATTAGTTTCAACATGGATAGCAAAGTGGATGAGGCTACCATTAAACTAGTGGATTCATTTGAGTGGCCTCATGGCCCTAAAACCTTAAGAAGGAGGATCATTCAAGGGGGCCTAATCCGAGCAGTTAGCGAGAGTTGGTACCCCACGTCCGACGACGACTACGGCTTACTCCTCGAGGATGATATTGAGGTCTCGCCGTACTATTACCTATGGATCAAATACGCTCTCTTAGCCTATCATTATGACCCTCAAATATCCCTCCCTGAGCTCTCGTCAATCTCTCTTTACACTCCTCGGTTAGTCGAAGTTGTTAAAGAAAGGCCGAAATGGAATCCGTCCGAGGTCTTCAAACGCATTCACCCCAACACACCGTACCTTCACCAGCTACCGTGCAGTTGGGGCGCGGTTTTCTTCCCGAAGCTTTGGAGAGAATTCTACGTTTACATGAACATGAGGTTCACTGAAGATGCCAAAGCAAACCCAGTTCAAATCCCAAAATCCAGAACCAATGGATGGCAAGCTTCATGGAAGAAGTTCCTCATCGACATGATGTATCTCCGAGGATACGTGAGCCTCTACCCGAATTTCCCGAACCAGTCGAGCTTATCGACAAACCACATGGAACCCGGGGCTCATATAAGTGCAAAGGACAATATTGTTAAGCATGACAAAACAGATTTTGAGGTCCCTTTGTTGATGGAAGATTTTAGGCCATTGTTGCCTAATGCAAAATTGCCACCAGCTTCTAAGCTGCCATCACTTAACCTTTTCAACCAACCTGTTTCATTGAAAGGGCTGAAAATGGCCGGAGCCAAGCTCGGTCAGGACGTTTTACGGTGCGATAATGCGACCGAGATCGTGACGGTCCATCACCTGACTGGTCTGCCTCTGCAATGCTCAAAGATCGTTTAAATCGGATATCGATTTGCTATTTTAGTTATATTCTTTGTTTCTTTTTCAGAGAAAGAAAAATGAAAATCACCAATGTAACAATTTTTTTGATAAAACAAAAGGCCCGACCCTTCTTCTAATTTTATAAACATTATTATTTTATATAAAATTCATAAAAATTATATATTTACAATTACTAAAAATTCTTACATTTTCTATTTAATTCAATTTAAAGTATAATTAATTAATTTAATTCTATTCAAAATTCCCCCCCTCAAACAGCAAAAACCAGGTGTAACTTTCTCTAAATTTTCTTTTTCTGTTTATTAAAAAAAATTATATGCAAAGAAAACTCTCATTTTTTTCTGTTTTTTTCTTGAATAAAATCAATTTATCATCACCAAAAAAACGCAGGTAATTTTCTAAACCAAGCATTTTCTTGTTGAAATTTGAAAATTTTTTGTTGATTGGTTTTTATTTATTTATTCATAAAAGTAATTACTTGATGTCAAAATTTTAAATTTTTTTAGTTTTTTTTTCTTTTGTCTTCTCGGCTTTTTTGATCCTGGGATTTGAAATTCTCCAGACAAAAAGGAAAAAGAAAAGAAAAGAAAAGAAAGAGAAGGTATTTTTAGTTTTTGACCCTTGAATTTAATATGTTTTGTTTGTTTAAACATTTGAGTTTTTGTTCAATGTGATCAATAAATATATATATATATATATATATATTATTATGGAGATCAATAAATTAAATGAAATGGCTTAATTCTTCTTTTTCTTTTCGTTGCAGATAATAAAAATGTTATTTTGAATTATTAGATAATTTGGGGGGGGGGGGGGGTTTAGTATTATTATCTTAAACAATTTGGAATTTCTGTTTTTGAAAAAAAAAATTATGATAATGAGTAAAAGAAGTTAAAACGGTTCAAACCCAGAATTGGAATAGCATAAAGGAATGATTTTGGAGGATGAAAACAGTTTAAATAGTAAAAAAAATAGCAGTTTTTTTATTTAAATTTAATAGTTTTGCAGCACATTGCATTCTAAGAGTGAACAATGGTCAGAACTATGTCATAGGTTGTAAAAGCTTGAAATTTGAGTCATTGGTTAAGTTAAAGCAGCAACTCATATATGGTGACTTGCTTGGATAGCATGTTGAAAGTAGATGAGGCTTCTTATTTCTATTCGAGCTCGAATTTGTTATATTGGAATGATCTTAAGCACTCTGTTGAAACATGAATGTGTTGCAGATCTTTTCTTTGTGTGTTAAATACTTTTTTTAACATATGTTGAAGCTCAATCAGAAGTGTGGCTGGGTTAAAGACTAGAGTTGCTTTGCCCTGGTATTCTTGAAGAATGCTCCTAAGGTGCTTATGAGACATGGCAGCTCTTGTGGGCATCTAGCCTTCTAAAATCGACTGCAATAGAGCATACTGATACGGGCACCATGTACCACAGGTTAGGATGCTGTTGCTTTTAGCTATTAGAAAATGTTGGTGTAAGTAATTCTGATGACCCCATTTACTACACTATTTGGATGCTTTGCAGTGTATTTTGCAGGAAAAATTGTAGTCCCAGGCTCATTATTACTGCCGTTATCGGAGCTGTTTTTGGATTTTTTGTTGGTGTTTCCTTTCCATCAGTTTCCCTTTACAAGGTATGTTTGCCTTAATTTATATCTAGCTACGCCTGTGGTTGATATATCATCTGTATGATTTATTTCTAATCCCTTCAGATTCGAAACTTTCCTTCAAGCCTCGGACCGGCAGTTGGCAAACAATTCTATATTGTCGGATCTTCTGAATCATATCGAGCCAATATTTATAAGGTTCCTGTTGCTTAATCTTTTGTTATTTGAAAGTGGAAAACATTTTATTGATGCTCTTCAGGTTATATGTTTTCGAATCATCACGGAGAGTTTTGTTTACCCCCATGTTCTTGAACCATTATATTCTGTTTTGATCCTTCTCTTTAAGTGTTTTCTGCTTCTATGTTCTCCCAGATATATGTTCCAACAAATCCTTATGGTGCAGAAACATTACCTCCAGCAATTGTTGTACCAGAGACCGATCTTTACCTGCGCAGATTATGGGGTGAACCTAGTCAGGTATGATGCTTTAAGTACTATTTACATAGAAATGTCATAAAACATCTTCGAGGAATGTTTACATGCAGCATATTGTGTTATTTCCACTAGAAAAGGTTCCGATGCATTAGGGTCATTTCGGTACTATATCACTACCGTTGTCAGCTCGGAAACATATGCATTGCGGCATGCTAAAATATACTTCAATGCGTACCTGTCTCTCTTATCATGATTTTTTCTTGAAATTGCAGGATCTAAAGAAGAAACCAAAGTATTTAGTAACCTTTACAGTTGGTATTGATCAGATGAATAATATTGATAAATGTGTTAAAAAGGTTTGACGATGGAAACGATCCATCATTTCTTCCCCTCCCTCCCCCGATTTTGGCTTTCAGGGTTACTGAAACTTGTGTATTCTTATATGTTGAGGTAGTTTTCTGAGGATTTTCAAATCATGCTTTTTCATTACGATGGCCGGACCACTGAATGGGACCGATTGGAGTGGTCAAAGGATGCAATCCATGTTAGTGCAAGGAAACAAACGAAATGGTTAGTTTTTAGTCCTCCCCTGTTAGATTAGCTTAACACTTGTTGTCATTCAAGCCGATAATAATGTTGCTTCCCTGCTCGTGCGCGCATGTGTGTGTGTCTATCAGGTGGTTTGCAAAAAGGTTTTTGCATCCAGATATTGTGGCTGCTTACGAATATATTTTCATATGGGATGAAGATCTAGGAGTTGAAAACTTCAGTGCAGAGAGGTTGGTCATGTTTTAAGCTTGATTTCGACATTTATATTTTCCTTCCTAATTTTCTCTGCACATGTTACCAGATATATAGAACTGGTCAAGAAACACGACCTGGAGATCTCACAACCAGGTTTGGAGCCTAATGTCAGACTCACATGGCAGATGACAAAGAGGAGAGAAGGCCAAGAAGTTCACAAGTAGGCTCTCTCTGCAATTACTTTACCCATCATAAAAAGTCATGCCTTATTTCTTCTTTTTTACCTTGGAGTTCTGTGTTTCGACTTGGTTCACAGGTTTACCACGGAGAAACCTGGCTGGTGTAGCGATCCACATTTTCCTCCATGTGCTGCGTATTCTCTCTCTCCCTGTCTCTCTCTTACAAATTTTACAATTTAATACTATGTTAGCGAGCATGTTCAAATTGGCTCCGACATCACTACTTTGGACTGGCTAGTTAAATTCTGAAAAACGGGAATCATGTCTGTCTGGAAAATCATAATGCACGAGCTGTAGTGTCCTTGAATTGTGAATTTGTAATGCACTCCACTGTTAAACGTTCCTAGAGCCGGATGTCTTCCTTTCCGTTGGTGCGTTTAATACTGTTTACTTTTTTTCAGTTTTGTGGAAATCATGGCGCCTGTATTTTCTCAGGAAGCTTGGCGATGTGTATGGTATTTGATTCAGGTAAAGTGGTGCTTAAGCATTTTGTAGGCTTTGTCCACATTGTTTAGAATATCTACATTCTCACGGATTAACTGACTAGATTAGGAGCATACAACCATGTTTTAATTTTACTTGGTACAATTTCTTTAGCTCCTTTTTCTATAATTTCGAAATGCTTAACGATTCATGTTCTTGTAGAATGATTTGGTGCATGGTTGGGGATTAGATTTTGCTCTCAGAAGATGTGTTTCAGTAAGTAGTTTCTGCCTGTGACAAATGTTGTTTTCATTCTTCTGAATTACTCATTTCCGGTGCAAGCCAGTATGATATAGGCATAGGAATATGACCCTCCATGGGATCAGAGAGACAAACTTGAACAGACCCGTGTCAACTCTTATTTGACACTAAAATCTTAGTCCAAGTAACATAGCTAGCTTCTCCTAGTCCTCATCTTGGCCTCTTCTTTAATTTTGTGCTAACTTGCCATTTTCTTCCCCATAGCCTGCACACGAAAAAATCGGTGTGGTAGATTCGCAGTGGATTGTTCATCAAGGGATTCGGTCTCTCGGGAACCATGTGAGTCCTCATCAGCTTGCTACGATGTATGATGAAAAATGTTATGGTTTATATACCCATATATTGTCCTTGGATGTTCGATTGTATGAACATAGCTTTTGATCTATATCTGGTATCCCGAGTGGTACGTACGGATGGAGACGTTTAGCTTCTGATCTATTACTTTGGCATTTTTATGCTTCATTCATACTCAAACATCCATCATCATTATAACCTCATTACAATGAATTCCGTCGAATTTCAGGGCGAGACGCTCGCCGGGATATCTCCTCGGGATGCGGTATGCATATTTTATGAATTTCGTGTACCTTTTAGCCTTTTTTGGCCTCCAAATGTCTTTGCATGGTGTAGGTACTAAATATGAACAGGCCCGTTCTTGACATTTTCTTCTCCATGCACAGGTACGAATACGGAGCCACATCGAGTGGGCGATGTTTCAGAAGCGACTCGTGAATGCCGACTTGGCATACGTTGCTCAGCGTGCCAAAGGATAAAGATATTCTTTTATTATTTTCACCCCCCCCCCCCCACCCAATCCACCCTCACATGTGCATCTATCATCTCACTTGGTGACATTTTTTTTACTGCAATAGGGTGGACTCATTTCCCTAACCCACATTTTTTTGTATCTTAATATTTCTTTCACAGATTAAAAAAAAAGGGTAAATTAATTTTTTACCAGTTCTTCCCCACGAAGAACAATGGTGGGGTGTCTTTCATTAAAATCATGATGATTGTAACAATCTTACTGATGTGAAAAACCATTGTTTTTTACATCTTTTGCATTGTATTTCAATGTATGTATGTATGGGATATATCATCGTTGAGTTTTGTAAGGCGAGGAAGAGCTTTCAGCTGATTTCATCAAAATACTTCATTTCTTTTGACCCTGTTATCATCATTATTTCAAAAGGACAACACAACAGACAAAACGGAAGGTAAAATGATGGGTTTGGCCCCTTCACTATGCTTAAATTTGGGATTTAGTACAAGGACCAAAATTCATAATTTGACCAAAAGGAAAGAGAAGGTTGTCTTGTAATGAAACATTGATCTGTCAACTGCTGTTTGCATTTTAAGTTTGACGTTTGAACCTCATTGATACTTGGAATTTGAAAATAAAGGATATTCTTCAACTAATAAGCAGTAAAACTAGGGTTTGATCCTGAAACTGAGTAAATTCCTTGTGGATCTTGCAAATACAGGTAAAAGAGAGAAATAAAAATGAGATTAAGTTGATCAAACTATTTAAGTCAAATTAGAGTAAGGTCCCTCTATTATATTCAAATTTGAGATTTAATCTCTATATTTTACCACAATCCTCTCTAAACAAAATTTCTAATTTATCCCCACACATTATAAAAGTAAAGATATCAATTTGTACTAAATTAAAATACATACATCAAATCTCAAATCTCGCATAATAAAAAATTAAAACAATTATTCCACCAATTATTCAAAGTAAATAATAATGCTAACTCCTAAACATCATTTCAAGGAGGTTGAGCTATCATATATTTATACCCAACACAGCAAAACACAGTATAAAATAGTATGAATATTCTTCTCAATCATCAACACCCCCCAACAGCAGTATTTTCAGTTGTTGATGATTTTTGGTCAAACCCTAGGTCCTAGGGACTTTAACCAATGTGGGTTTTTATTTTAATTTAATTTAATTTGCATGGTTGGTGGAAAGGCCTTTATTTTATCATGCGTGAAAATGAAGTTGTTATAATAATAATTTTTTATTTACTATCACCAAACTCACAATTGGCTTTTAGGATGGCAAAGCCCCTTTTGCTTGCATTGGGAGGTACCTCATTTTTCATTTAAGCAGAAAAAAGTTTGTGCATCTTCACCTTCCTGCCTTGTGGGCTAAGGATCAATTAACCCTAAGATCTAGAGGATGAATTAAGGATGTTATAAAAGTAGATGGTCAAATTACGTCAAATTAACATTTAAAGACTAAATCTCAAATTTAAAATAGTAGAAGGACCAAAACCAGAATTTGTACGTGAAAGTTGGTACAAGAGATTAAAATATACAAATCCTGGACTGTTCGGAAGAATTCCTTTGGCCTGTGATACCACTAGTTTTGAAAGCTTGAAGTACATCAATCAGTTGGACTAAATAATGCATGTCACCTTCATAAAAGTTAAATTGGATTAATTACACTATACGTTCTAAAGCTGTCCCTAAATTTTACAATATTTTAATTGAATCTTCAAATTAAGGTGCTATTTCAATCAAATCCTTCTATCAGTCCAGCTATCTACATCGCTGTTAAATGCAAAGCTGGGTGTCAATACTAGTGCCTAAACTACTAACCGAAGGACCTTATTGGGGACATACTTTTGTTTGAGGATTCGGTTGAAATATTTTTAAAGTTTAAGGATGAATTTAAAACTTTGATCAAAATTTAAATGCATAAAATGGAATCATCCTAAATTTTTTTGCTGTTATTTTTTATACAATAAAAGTCTACATTAGAATTTAGGGGATGGGAGGTTAACATCAAGACATGAAGTCCGTTTCTCCTTTGACTTGTTGGTGTTAGGGATGTTCAAACTTTTGTTAAAATCAAATTAACCAATTGAACTGATCTAATTCAGTTCGATCAAGTTTGGTAGGAAGTCGATTAACGGTTAATTCGATTCGAAATCGATTAACATAACTTAATAAATAATATTATATATATTATATGTATTAACCGATCAATCAACTGTTTGAACACCCTTAATTGGTGCTCCTCGTAAAAAAACCCGGGTTTGGAAAAGAGTGAGTAGTTAAGTAAAAGTGTAGGCATATGATATGATATGATATGATGGGTAACAGCATTTTAAAATGTGAATGTTGTTCTTGCTTAACTTGAAGGTCAGCTTCTTCTGGAAAGTAAAACAAGCCGTACTTCAAATCGTAACAGCGTTAGGCACCAACCCTCTTAGCACATTCCAACATCATAAAAACCCTTCTTTCTCAAACAACACCCCAATCATCTCTCTCTCCAAGCTTCTGCAAACTCAAAAAAAGCTTCTCTCAACTCTCATCTTCCAGTTTTCTGTTGGCTGTTAAGAAAGATATGAACTTGGTGGTGATTTTGATGGAGTTGTAGGATCCCCCTGCAAATAATCTTGTATCCTTATCTGTTCTCTTTTCAAAGGTGTCTACTTATTTTGGTCGTTTAGATCAATTTCAGGGCTCCTAAAACACCAAGGGAATCTGCTTCTTTAATATAAAGGTAACATTTTGTTGACTTTGACTTGTTTTCATGCTGCATAGCCATTGGTACCGACTGTGCTTTCTCCCACATTACTCTGACATTAATGAATCCAAATACAACAATCTACAGCTAATCAACCACCAACCATGAATCAAATTGCAGCAGTGCACATGCAATATATATAGCTGTCTTTCCTGATATATATATATATAAACAATGTTGTTTGATTGAGTGAGCAGAGAGAGATGGGAGAGATGTCAAGCTTCCAGTTGGGTATGATTGGGGCCCTGTTTCTGTCAGTTGCATCATCAGTTTCCATTGTCATATGCAACAAAGCTTTGATGAGCAATCTTGGCTTCCCTTTTGGTAATCTTTTACTCTTTCTCTTTCTTCATACATCACATCTTTAACATTTGCATTCCACATAAATGGAGTACGATGTTCGAGGCTTCAAATACATGAAAATTCATTTGATTCTCTTTTGATCCTCCACTTCCTTTCTCCTATTTTTGGTCTAATTTGGATTTAGTCCCTCTACTATTATCAAATTTGGATTTAATAATTAAAGTTTTCAAAAACTTTTAGAGCCCATTACATTCCGTCACTGACTAACCATCTTATCAATTCAGACTCACTAATAACACTATAAAAACAGAGGGAAAATCATATGTAAAATTAAAGTAGAATGATTAAATATCAAATTCCAACATAGTATAAGGAGTAAAACCATAATTAGACCCTGTTTTTAATTTGTCTCCTTCGGCGTGCAGCCACAACACTAACGAGCTGGCATCTGATGGTAACATTTTGCACCCTCCATGCGGCGCAACGGTTCAATCTGTTTGAGAGTAAACCAATAGACATGAAGACGGTGATGCTCTTTGGCATCCTCAATGGTGTCTCCATTGGTCTTCTCAACTTGAGCCTTGGTTTCAACTCCATTGGCTTCTATCAGGTCTACTTTTTCACTTACACCTCCATTCCAAACTAACCACACACTTGTTTAAAGACGACTAAGCTGAAAGAAGAATCCATTTGATACCATATCGATACTTTGAAGACTCGATTAAAATATTTTTACGTTTAAGGACTAATTTAAAATTCAATCTATAGTTTGAGGGCATCCCATAAAATACGTTTTTAGCCCCTAAATCTGGGTCCTCATTCTTTGTGTTGCCTTCATCTGGCAGATGACCAAGCTTGCAATCATACCATTCACCGTATTATTGGAAACCATCTTCCTAAAGAAGCAATTCAGGTATTTTTATTTTCATTTTAAATAGCCATTGCTTATGATAATTAGACTTGTCTACGGCGGCGTGATCCGGTAAGAAGTTACGCCCGAAAAGTGAAACGATTTGAAAAAAATATAAGTTCGAAAAATGAGTTTAGACAAAAAAATAATAAAACTTGTTTTCTAAATTGGTCAAGCCTCGAATAGGTTTTTTCCCGAGTCTGGCCCGAATATACAGAAAAAAAATATTGTTGTTTTTACTTTTTTTTGCTAATCTTTTTACCGTTTTTCATTGTTTTGCTATCATTTCATTATTATATTGTTAACTATTTTGTTATTATTGTTTGGATATTGTATAACTCTTTTATTATTAATTTTGCTACTATTTTAGAGGTATTTGCTTATTAAATTGCAATTATCTTAGTATTATTTAAGTATATTTTTTTTAAAAAAAATTTGTTTGTTGGGAAACATTTATTTTAATGTTTAGTGTATTTGATATATTATAATTTTTTAATTTATTTTTATATAAAAAATTAATACGGGCGAGTCAGGTCGATCTCGAGTTTTAATATTTTTATTTGAATCAATTTTAGACAAAATTTTAGATTCATTTTTTGAATCGGACTCAAACTTAATTTTTTTTGACCCAACCCATAAATAACTCTAATGATGATTAATACTTTTGAGATTTATATTGTGCAGCCAAAAAATAAAGATGTCACTCTTCGTTTTACTAGTAGGAGTTGGGATTGCTTCCATAACTGATCTCCAACTCAACTTTGTTGGCACAATCCTTTCTCTCCTTGCCATCGTCACCACCTGTGTTGGCCAAATTGTATCCTTTTTCTTTCTTACTCTTATTGCTTTCTTTTATAGTCCTCTAACTATTGATTTCTTGTTAGACTTGTCAATCGGGTCTGTCAGATTAATTTTGGATTGAGTTAAATTGAGTTTTAAATTTTTTGAATCATTTGGAGTGTGATATATTTTAGATTCCGATTATTTTAGATAGAAATGTTAATGAAGCAAGGCGTGAGTGGATGTTGTCAAATCCACCACCGCTGCGTATTTGGCATGCTATTCACCGTCATCTACTATACTTTATTAGGGATATTTAACTTTGAAAATCACAATCATCTTCATGAATTTTGGATGCATCAATTCCCATCCTACCTCAATTTGATTTTTATTAATTATTTTTAATATTTTCAATATTTTTAAAGGCAAACATATTTAAACATAATTTTCCAAAAAAAAATTTAAACATGAAACATTTTAATTTTTTCTATAATGCATTTTCACACTTTTATATAAGAGTAAAATAGTAAGTTTATATGGTGGGACAAATGGAAGCAATTATTATAATTGCTTCGTACTTTGTGTTCAAGAAAAAATCCAACACACATCAATTTTTCATAAAAAACTCATCATTAGTTCAGAATCCCTCAAGCGACACAAGTTTTGTCATTCTTAATTTCGAACTTGAGCTATTATGGTTTCGGATTTATCTTTTGTTCAGGTGATTTAAGTTTGTGAATTGGGTTTTTCAAATTAAGATACCTCGAATTAAATTATTTAGGTCATTTTAGGTTTTTGATATTTTTTGTTTGGATCATTTTCAAATTTGAAATTGTTTATTTTTATGGTCGTTAATTGAAGTTTGAATTTAGATTAATGGATTGAAAATTTTCTAAGTTGGTATCAAAATTGACTATTGATGACCAATTACATGTCTTAAAAGGTTTATCCTTTAACTTGAAGAACATAGCTGACCAACACCATACAAAAGAGGTTGAATGTATCTTCAACCCAGTTGTTGTACCAATCAGCTCCATTTCAGGCAGCCATTCTTTTTGTCTCTGGTCCTTTGGTTGACCAGTTTCTCACCAAACAAAATGTCTTTGCCTTCAAATATTCCTCTATTGTCTCGGTAAGGAAATTTAGCCTCTCTGTCAACACCATTTCATTAGATTCTTCTATTGTGATTTTGGCGTCAAATTTTATGTTTGGTCCCTCTTTATTCTCACATTTTGGGATTTAATCCCGTACTTTATTTTGACGTAATTTCAGCCCTTAATTTTGTAATGTCAGCCTAAATGGTCAACACGCTAGCTATTTGGATCAACTAATGGCATTATAAAAGCAAAACTCAATTATGTCAAATTAAAATATAAAAATTAAATCTCTAAGCTAAACATAGTGAAGAGACTAAAATCATAATCGGACTGTAATTTTTGGTAACTAATTGGATTTATTATTATTATTTTGGCAGGCATTTATCATCCTCTCATGCATAATTTCAGTATCAGTAAACTTTAGCACATTTCTGGTTATTGGGAAAACATCCCCAGTGACATACCAAGTGCTTGGCCACCTCAAGACTTGCCTGGTTCTTACATTTGGCTACACACTGTTGCATGACCCTTTCACTGAAAGGAACATCATTGGCATCTTGATTGCCATTTTTGGGATGGCCTTGTATTCGTATTTTTGCACCCAAGAGAACAAAAAGAAGCAAGCTGATCCATTGGTGTCTCAGGTAATATTACATATTATATATTTGTCTAAGGATTGAATTATCTGTTTAAATACGAAAGTTCATATGATAATAGGAAGGATTCAGATAGAAACATTAAATTAAAATGTGAATTTATAAAAAAGATCTAACCCACTTAAGTTTGAGCAAGGCACAACTCATTTTTATGTAAAATGTACTTAAATTTGAACAAACTATGTATGATATTAATACCAACGAGTCTGGCTCGACCCATACATACATACCTCATGTGTCTATATTCATAGTTCTTTGTATCCTTGTATGTTTTATCCTAAGAAAAGTTTGTGTTGGTTTTTTTCTTTCCAGATGAAAGATAAAGAAGGGACACCATTTCTGGGTCTAGAGAAAGAAGGCCAAGAAGATAGAAAAGCAGACAAGGATTCTCATGTCTAAAAACAAAACAGGATTTTTGTCATAAAGAACGTGTTCTTTCAATCATATTCTTTAAATAAGTCACTCATTTTCTAAATTTTTTTTCACTGCTTATAGTTGTAGAAATTTGATGGAATGATTAGCAAACTGTAATTTGGTTTCAAAGTAAATAGCAAGAAATGTTGAAAGAAGAAATATGATGCCCCAAGTTTATATATGTACATATAAATATAATAAATAAGGTTAATTTCTCTCATGTTGAGAAAATTTTAAATTGATCCCTAAACTTTAGCTAAATTATAATTAAGTTAAACAATTCTATTAATCTAGCTATTAGTTTTTTACTTTAAAAGATGAAAATTTTGATCTAACATGTTTAAAAAAATATTTACTAACGCATATGTGGTTAAATATCATGTTTGATACATGTGTGTTTTAGATCTAATTTGAACGGTTATTTTTTTTTAATTTAGGTAAAAAAATATCATTTTAATAATAAATTCAAAATTTTAATTTGAATAGGTTTATTCTAAATTTCATTATTTTAATCAATTTACCTATTCTATTATAATTTGTTTGATTGGAATTGATGTCATTTATCTCGTGTTCATAACTCAATCGGTGAAAGTACAACAAAAAGATAAAATTTTTAAATTAAAAAAATATTATACTATTATAATTTATTTACCCGAGTTTGGTATCACGAGAGGAGTGACACTAAGTCAATTATTAAATGTAAAAAAATAATATAAATTTTAATTTTAAAATAAAATAAGGGTAATCAAGTCCATTTCTTAAATTGTTATGTTTAAAATTTTATTCATCTCTCTCAAATAACTATACACTTAATATTTCAACAAAAATATCCACTCAGGGGTGTTCGATTCACTCAAAGTAAGATTGCTTAACACACTATCAGGTATGTTGCAATATTGTAAGAGTCGAATCAGTTATCAAACCAATCAAACAATTCGTTCTCAATTCAACAAATACAAAATTAAAAAAAAAAAAAGTTATAGAAAACTCATACTAAATCAAAGAAAAAATAATAAGAAAAAAAAAACTAATCATGTATTTTAGACATTAGCATTAGTTTAATGTCACATTAGTAATTTTATCCTGAAAAAAAAAATCAAATCGAAATGAAAATCCTGAAATTCAAAATAAAATTGTTGATGTGGCATTAAATTATTGAAAATTACAGTAAAAAGTTAAAATATTCATTTTATACATAATATTAAATATTAAAAAATAATTTAATATAATTATACATAAAATACACATTTGAAATATTCTTTTAATAATTAATAAATTATTTGTAAATTTAATTACACATAAAATATTTTAAAATTTTAAATATAATAATAAATAATATTTAAATAATTTAATTAATGATACATGAATTATTTAAATAATTTAATATAATAATACATAAAATATAAATTAATTTAAAATTTTAGATGCATTTTAAATAATTAATATAAATAAGAGTATTTTGATAATTTACCCCTCCAAATACAAAAATAAAAAACACCTAAATCTCAACTTTTATTAAAAAAAATATTTTTCCACCTCCAAATACAATACCAAACGAGCCTAACTAATTTTTTTTTTTTTTACTTTCATTACTTAAATCTCATCTTTTACTTTTATCAGGTCAACACATAGTTTTTTTTTTTTTTTTTTTTCTGACCCAATCTGGCTCTAATTCACCCTAAACGACAGCATTTTGGAGTATGAGCTATAGGTGCTAGAGATTCTCGCCTAAAAACGGGCTAAGCTACTCTAATTCGCCTCATTTTCCTTCTCCTAAAGATAACAAAAACCTTTTATTTTCTTTATTAAAAAAACAAAAACCATTTTATAAATTTAATAATTGGGTTTTTAAAAATTCATTCTTAAATATATAAATTCTGAAATTATAAATTATTTTGAAAAATCTCATTATAGATTTTGATAATATTTATTTTTTTTAATACAATATCTGAAATTACTCATAATTCATCATCAACCCATAAATAAAAAGATAATACGTTTTAATGCACTCGAACACATATCTCCTTATATTAATAATAATGTCAATGTCAATCAAACTAAAAATTATATTTTTATATCTATAGAAACGAAGTAAACTTTTTTGTGTATACCCTTGTCTTTTTCTTCTTCTTTTTTGCATATAAAAAATTATCAAATCTCATATTTAGTCCTATTATTATGCTTACATTTAATATTTAATTTTTATACATTAATAAATAATATCATTTGATTTTTATATTTTATAATTTTATTAGTTAATTCAGATAATTAATATTGTTGATTATTTTAATCAATTTTTGTTGATGTTTTTTAAAAATACTGTTCTAGCAAAAAAAAAATTATTTTGACATGTTAGAACAAATGCTTTTTTAAAAAATTCATATCGATTATCAAATTTTCAGGTTGCTAATTATTTGGACCGACAACTCTCTCCTTATAGTCATTATCAGATAATGTTAAAATTATAATCTCGAACTTCTTATTATTCTCATATTTTGAATTTTTTTTTGGTGAATAAAAGAGAGACATAATTACATTATAGTCTAAACTCTACCACTCCATGGATTTCATCTTGTTGGAGATATCCTACGACTTCGAAAGGAGGCTCATCATAAAATTGGAAATCAGTTTTCCAAGTGAGGCCCTCTTTTGCCAAATGATCCGCAATCATGTTGTCTTCACTAGGAACTAGTCTAATCCTCCATTGGCCCTCAAAGTCTAAGGCTCTCTGGACTCTTCGAAGGATAGTAATTCCATTATCTTTAGTGTGATGGTCGAACAGACTCATAACTATCTCGGCATTATCTGTTTGAACAATGAAATGTCGATATCCTTTATTTAAAAGGAGTAGTACCCCATCGAATATACCCCACAATTATGCTTCAAAAGGAGAACACTTGCCTACATACCGATTATAACCTAAGATCTATTTGCCTGTTTGATCCCGTATAACGCCACCAACTAAGGCATTTCCTATGATTCTTTCTACCGCACCATCTGTGAAGAGATGCACCCACTGCCCCTCCGAATGCTTCATGAAATTCGGGTTTTTAAGATTCATTTAGTGAAATCGTTGAGATGACTTGAACTATTGTGTCCAACTAACTGATGCTTTAATAATGTCGGATGCCGACCAAAAGACTTTCTAGAATATGAAAAGATTTTTGTTCTTCCAAATTCTCTAAGCTATTAGCCCAAAAAGGCTCTCCCAAGGGATCCCATATACCTGCAAATCCAAAATGCCACTAAGATTAATAGAAAACCAAGATGAAAAGGGTTAAAAAAAGAGCCTGATCTTCTGTTGTGTGGGAACCACAAGTGTCTTTTATATTATAGTAATTAATATTATAGAAAAATAGTTAAATTTTATTTTTGATCTTTTTATTATACTTAAATTTGAGATTTGATATTTACACTTTAATTTTTAATATAATTTAATTTTTATATTTTCATAATATTATTAATTAATCTAAATAATTAATATCGTTAATTTTCAAGAACAAAAATACTTGGTTATATAATTTGGTTTACATATGACTTTTCATTTTTTTTTTTTTTTTTGCATTATAAGACATAAAATTATAGATAAATTTCAATTTTTTAGACATTTTTAAATCTAAAATTTATTGACCTTAATTTTCTAAAGAGGTTAAAAATGTAAAATTTTCATGTAATTAAAGGTTAAAAAAACGAGGCTATTTCCATTTTTAATATAAAATTAATAATTTATTTAATATAAAAGGTTCAAGAATGGTCCGTTTCTTTTTATTTCATTTTCCATAAATATGATAATTACAGAGCTTTGATTTGAGTGGAGCAAATAGCAAGATAATATATACAACGAATAAAGCCTGTTTATATTTATCCCTTTTTTCTTCTTTTTGAATAAAAGCTTGTTTATTTTTAATGTCAATTTCAAGATGAGAGCCACATTAGTTTGTCATATTTTTGGAATCAAGACACCTTTTTCAATATTGATACATAAAAGAATTTAAAATATATATCTTAGAAAAATAAATTACTATTTTATATTTATGGATATAAATTCCAAAATTTTCATTCATAATATATTAAGCAATTTTCTGTATAAAAAATTGGAGGAAAGTATTAAATGTTTTGACAAATGAAAAATCTTTTTATTTTTACCTTTGTTATATCTTATACATTGATTTTACAAAAAAAAAAATGAAAAATTTTGAGTTTAAGTAATCTAATTTGACCAATTCGATCTCAATCTATGACGCAATTTGATTTGATTATAAAATGTTAAAAATTCAATTCTATTTAGCTTTAATTTAAATTGATTCAAATGAAAAGTAACTTAAATTTAAAGAGATGTGAACATGAAATAACTTGAACAATTAATCCAAAATGACTTGAACCATTTTATAAATAAAAAAAACCTCAAAGCATCAATTACTAGAAATTGAAATTATCTGAACACGTAATGACCCAACTCGAAAAAACCCTCTTACTACAACAAATCTCCAATGCCAACCCTTCGATGAAAGCAAAAGTGTCTATCAGATCATAATGCCAACCCTTAATGTTGCCATGAATAAGTTTATTGATCAACGAAAGTAAAGATTGAAGGTCAAGATAAAAAGAGATAGTTTTCTCGTTTTAAAAGTAAAGTAAAAACCCTTCTACAAATGAAGTATTTAAAACTATTTGAATTATGAATATTTCGAATCGAATTAACTGGTCAAATCAAAGTTAAAAATAAAATATCGTCTACAAGAATACAGTCATATAAGCAACAATATCACATAGGCAAGCTACAAACGCATTTATCAATAGCAGTAGGCACATAAATAATACCCTTAGAAGACATTGTCCATTGTCACAATCTTATTGTAGAATAAGCTTCCTATGAGGAGCAAATTAACAACAATTTATTGGTTAAAACAAAAAAACTAAGACATCCTCGAATAGTTAACTTTTTTTTTTTTAATTATAAAAAAGTATTTTCATAATTTTCTGATTGAGATGATAACTCGATTAAAGGTGATATCATTATAGTTAAGGATTTAATAAATAGTATAAATATATTTATAAAAAAAAATATTTAAATAATAAATGGGTACTTGAATGGTAAAATACAAAGATTGAAAATTATAAAAATTTGTGTTCAAATTTTATTTTGTATGTATATTTTTTTATATAAAAATATAAAATAATAAAAATTAATACAATTTACTTTATAAAATAAGAACAGTTTCATCACTATCCAATTAAATTAGCAGTTGATGAACTTATAACACTAACTTAATCGGAATTTAATATGTGTATAAATTATTAATTAAGGAATATAAAAGCTTCCAGAGTGGTCCTCTTATTTTGATTCCATTTTCCACAAATATGATAATTAAATAATTCTATTTTGAGTGGAGCAAATAGAAATATATATATACTCTTTTTTAAAATGAATAAAGCTTGCTTATCTTTAATGTCAATTTCATGATATCTACCAAATTAGTTCGTCATTTTATTTTGGAATCAAGCCATCTTTTTTCTATTTCTTTTCCATATTGATGATATATAAAAAATTTAGAAGATATCTTACTAAAATAGGTGAACATTTTGGGAGTACAATGTTGTTTTCGATTTATGTTCAGGGTTTGTGATTATTTTTTTATTAAGTTGTCTTCGAGGTTGAAATGTGTGTTTTCTCATTAAGTACTTTACCATTACACCTAACACTTATTAATAAATGATAATCATCAATTGAAAATGTATTTACCATTGTTATTTTTCTTATGCGATTAGATAATAATTTTAAAAATATGTCATACGTCTCTATATATATTTTTTTAAAAGAATTTAGTTATTTTACTTTCTCAATTTCAAAAATTCAAGTCCAATTATTAACACTATTATTTTTTTTGTTGATATTTTGAAATAAACAAAAAGCTCATTTGATAGTAATGTAATTAAAAGAATGACGTTGTAATGACCTAAGTTTAACAATATAATCTTAATAGTGTTAACGATTGGACTTGAATTTAGAAATTTAAAAAGTAAAGAGAATAAATTTCTAAAAATAAAATTATATAAACTAAATTTCAAATTTGAAAAGAGTACATGAATTAATAACATATCTTAACTTTTTTATTTGTTTTGCAATTGATAAGTTTACTTACACCTATCAATTTAAAAACTTGATCGGATCAACTCAAACTAAAATCCGACATAATTTGTCTTGGTCATAAAAAGTCACTAACTTGAATCTATCAAACTTGAACTCGAGTTGACTCAAATTTAAAATATTTTGAATCTATAATAACCTACCACAAAATTACTCGAACTCAAAACAATTCAAACTCAAAATAACCCAAACAAATATCACGAAATAATCTTAATCATTAATAATCAGAATCTAAAGTGATTTGAATAGGTAATTCGATCCAACTCAAAAAACCCTTTAAAATGAAATAACCAAAATTTAAATATTCCAAGCTCAAAATAATTACACTCAAAATTAACTCAAGAGTACCGTACTCGAAACTAAACCAAAATCTAAAATTTTAAAATTCAATTTGGTCTCATTTATATTTATTTAATTCAAAATCAAGAAATTTATTTATTTGAATTATTAAAGGAGAATAAAATTCTAATAACAACGAAATTAAGACGACTTAAACTCAAGCTACACATGAAGCTGTGAATATTCCGATCATCCAAATAATATACGGGTTCAATTTACATTATTATTCATGAATATATAAAATTGTTTAATAATTAAATAGATAAATTTTAAAAAGAAAAACAAAAAGAGCAAAAAGGTGAACGTACATGATTGGAAGGATAGGTTTTAACAGAAAACATCGAAGCAAAGAACCAAAGGGGTAATAAAGTAATTTCAGTCGTGAAAGATTCGCCTGTCAATCTTTTGTCTTATATAAACGCTTTCCTCCATTTCAGTTTTCATAAACAGACAGAAAAAGTAAAAAAAATAATAATAAAGTGCCCAATGAAATCGATAGTTCATTTTTAAATTCTTAAGAATTTTTTTGCTAATTTTCATCACTTCAAAATTAAGGAAAAAATGAAAAAAAATATTGATTCTCTTTGTAGTCCATTAATGTGAAAAATCAAGGATCAAATCATCATCTATGGCGGTTTTTTGATTCTCTCTGTTTGGCAAAAGAATTTTTTTCTTTAAAAAAAATGGCAGGTTGTTCGCAGAGCGGCGGAGAGTTAAAAATGGAAGGATGGCTGTATATAATACGTTCAAATCGGATTGGATTACAGTATTCAAGGAAACGTTACTTTGTTCTTGAAGCTCATCTTCTTAATTGTTTCAAATCCATGCCTATTTCCAGTCTCCAGGTACATTCCTTCTTTCTTTCTTTTTTCTTTTTCAATAATAGTTTATTTCTTTCTTCTTTTTGTTTGTTTGTTGAGATTTGAGAAGCTTATCTTGCAACTTCCATTACTCGGTTAACGAATGTTTATAAAGAAATAATGGCATTAAGTTGATTATATTTCCTATTTCACTGTTTGTTTATTTAATAACCATTTTAGTTGCTTATTTTTGGATTTGCTGAATAAACTTTAACAAACTTATTGCAAACACGTTTTCTGGTAAAGTATGAGAGTACTTTGATAAGGCTTTTTTGCTCATTATACTCTTTTTAGTAGTTTCTTTCAATCTAGCAGTTCAAATTGTGCTACTACTTTTTTTTTTTTGCTTTTGTGTTAGAAATATAACTGTTTATAGGTCAATTGAATCCGGATAAAATCTACTGACTATGGTCAACTTTGTGTCAGGAATATTTTTACTTTAGACATTCGTATGTCACAGTATTTGAAGTCATTTTTTCTCTTATTATTGAAAATTGGAGTTGATTTGACGATAATCATAAGCAAATATTAGCTTTCATTTTTTATTATTATAAAAGAGGCTTTAGTTAGGAGATACAGAACAGAGTTGCAGATGCCACCTTTTAAGGATGGCTGAGTGAACCAACTTGGCTAAGTTTTGCGTTCATTGTTAGCATTAACTTGAGCATAATTTGTAACGTGGTCACGTCTTTTGCTCTAGGGGGAATTGGCTTATCTTCCTCGAAGAAATAACCAATGCTAAAGCTATTGAGTCCTCTGTTTCTAGCTATAGCAGTTTTTCTTAGTCTTAGCTTTGTGAAAGTATTGTGTATATAGTTTGATGAATGAACACTCGGGGATGTCAAGATAGTCTTTAGGCTCATTCATTTTGAATAATAATATTTTCTTTATAAATATGGTTTGACAATTTTATTGGGTGAAAGAGCTAAATATTTATTTGCCTTCAGGAATCAGGTAGAAGTGCAATCATTGATTCCAGCATTCGAGTTACAGATAATGGGAGGGAGAGCATTCACAGAAAAGTATGTGTATAACTTGTTATTTTCTTCGGACGGTGGTGAACTTTTTGGTTTATATATCAGTTTATGCCATTGGATCCTTTGTAATGACAGTTCTTTGTTTGACGTTGTAGGTATTCTTCATATTCACCCTTTATAATAGTTCTAATCACAATGATCAACTTAAGGTGAGGCAAATAATTCAGATAAAGATTGTCAGTCAATATCTATCATACTTTTACCTTCATGGTTGAGATATGGAATCTAAATTTATAGCTAGGAGCTAGTAGTCCTGAAGAAGCAGCAAGATGGATTCATTCCTTTCAGGAAGCAGCCTTAAAGGTGCCAAATCGCTTCCTCTTGTTATTGCACATCATAAGTTTCTGATATAGGACGGGATGAGACTGAGACTTATGTATGCAGGGTGGTCCACGCCCTGGAAATGATGTTGCTTGTTCAAAGAGTAGATGGCAGTCCTTCAGGTATAATAATGAGTTATCATTCCTGCATGATTGCTCAACATATATTTTACTTCTGGATTTTTTCTATCTGTTCATTTGTGCTTGCATACGATTTGGTTTCTTTGCAGATTGCTTGAATAACTTGAGTTGGATATGTTTGAAATGATTTTAGTAATGAGTGTGAGAGAACATGATGCTTGTTCATAATTTTGTATTTTCTCGTATTTATATCCCATTACTATATGTCAATTTCTTAAAAGGACTCCGTGCACGCAGATTGAGTAATTCCAGTGATTCAAATCAAAATAATTCTATTGACTGGACTCTTTTTTCAACTACAAAGATGGACAGAGTAACATCAGACGTTGTAGCACCATCACCTTGGACAATCTTTGGCTGTCAGAACGGTAAGTACAAAAGAAATATTTTGGAGTTTTGATATAGTAATAGTTGTTTCTCTAAGCCCGTGAGTTCAATGCAGGTCTTAGACTGTTCAAAGAAGCTAAAGATAGGGATTCTCATGGAAAGGTCAGTAGCTTTTGATTCACTGGTCAATTATTTTTTCATGAGATAGCAATTTGGCTTTGTGTTTTACGCCTCTCTAATTGGCAGTGGGACGACCATCCTGCAATCATGGCTGTGGGTGTCGTAGATGGAACTTCAGAAGCCATTTTCCAGACACTAATGTCTCTTGGACCCTCAAGATCAGAGTGAGCTGCTAAGTACTTTGTATTTTTTTTAGCTCTTATACCCTTTTCCAGAGCTATGGTTTGATTTAATGGTACTTCAGTTCTATGCATATTTGTAATCATAGTAAATCTAGCATTGTGATTCAGTGGAACAGATTGGATTGTAATTGTTATTTTCTTAGTTGGCAACTTTTTATGTGCCATTAAAGCTGGTCTTATTGAAGTTGTAATGGAGTGAAAATGCGAACTTTAGTTTGATGCATGATAGAAACTGAAACCATGTAATCTTTGCCATTTTAATGTGAACTTCCAGTCTATGTAGAAACTGAGTATACTAAGTTTAATAGTACACAAAAAACCAGAAATCTAAATCCCGAAGATGATATCATGCACAGATGTGGCATCTGTATTTGGTGCCCAATCCAATTCATCAATTTGAATTATGATTACTGCTTTGGTGTTCTCTTGTGCATCCTAAAGTCGTGCAAAATTATAATTCTGTTCATCTAGCAGTGTATTTTGCATCTTATTAAATTCCTCATTTTTCTAAAACAAAGTGTAACTTTGCAAATTGTCTTGCAGATGGGACTTCTGTTTCTACAAGGGTAGTGTGGTCGAACATCTTGATGGTCATACTGATATTGTTCACAAGCAGCTTTATAGTGATTGGTTACCTTGGTCAGATCCAAACTTCTGATTTAGATATTATGCTTTGAAGACATATGTTTCTTTTTATATATTTTCACTAACTAATTATACTTGCAGGGGAATGAAAAGAAGGGATCTCTTGTTGCGGCGCTATTGGAGAAGAGAAGATGATGGAACATATGGTAGTAATTACTCTTAGGAAATTCTTAAAATTTTATTCAGAAGTCAGAACCTGGTTGAATTGTAAACTCACTTCTTTTGGTTGATATTATCACAGTTATTCTCTACCACTCAGTGGTTCACAAGAAGAGTCGCCCACAGAAAAGCTATGTCCGTGCCAGCCTTAAAAGTAATGTATGCCTGAAATATATGCATAAAAGAGATCTTTCTGAGTTCTCTAAGTCTGATGTGCATATTACAAGATGCATGAGCTGTTTTCAGTTTAACTTATCATGCAAGAGCTTTTTTTCCTTGGTATCCCTTGTGTGCATGAACACATGCATATAGACTGGTACTTGTGTGTGTGTTTGAATGTGGAAGCATCTTTTGGCCTCTCAGCTTGAACACTGCTGATAACTGCTTATTGCATTGCTTTTATTTTGATTTGATCGGCTTTATCATTGTCCTGATATATGCACCAATACATTTGTGAGATGCGGAATATGATGCACACTTAATTTCCTTTTTAAGGAAAGGGAATGATATTTATATTAAAAACAAATAAACAAAAAGATAATCTACAAGGTTAATGTTTGGCATTAAGTTAATCTACAAGGTTAATATTTGGCATTTCTTGCAGGTGGTGGGTATGTCATATCTCCAGTGACTGAAGGAAAACACTCTGTCGTGAAGCACATGCTTGCAATTGATTGGAAATTCTGGAAATCTTATCTTCAAACATCTGCAGTCAGATCTATTACCATCCGGATGCTTGAGAGAGTTGCTGGTAATCATATATTCTATTATGACATTGTGTCATCTATTACCCTAAAACCCAACTGCTGATATAATCTTATTTATCAATTCATATATTGTTTGTATGTGTCTGTTGTTACAAATTTGTGTGATCATTGAGATATTAACTTTCTAAGAATCTATGTCATCTACTTGCAGCATTAAGAGAGTTATTCAAAGCAAAACAAGGAAACTATCCTACTGCTGATCTTTCATCTGGAGAGTTGATGCGGAATGTTAGGTTGCATCAAAGTGAAGAGGATGGCATAGTTGATATGTGTACGGAGATAGAGGCTGGAAAAACTAAGGAAAATATGAATGAAGCAATGGAAAGGGCACCTTCAGAACACTCAACTCTGGTAGGTCTCAATGATGCTGCTGATGAATTTTTTGATGTTCCAGAACCAACAGACCACGATCAAGCAGAAGATGGATGGGCTTCTGACTTTGGTCCTGAAGTATACTCTCAGGTACAAGTTGAAGTTGTTATTATTGATTTCACATTCAAATGGATTTTTGGGTAAATTTGCTTCATATCTCATAGAGGATGTGATATACTGCAATGTTTCTCCACTTTTGCTATTTCATTTATAGTGGCTGCGTTACAGTTGCTCTTGCATTAAATGAGCTATAACAAGTTCTGTTGTTTAGCTCCAATTTTCACTTCTATATGATTGGAAACTTTCAGGATACACGCCAACCAAAGTTATCAACGGCTGCTGTTTTTGTGAAAAAGATACATGATCTTGCAGGTGATTCCTATTTTGATGATCAATAAAGATTTTTCTTTTTTCAATGGTAGTTATAGAGAGATATATTGCTAATTGCGTACAATTCTTATATGTTGCAGTCCAGAAAAGGGGCTACATGGACTTACAAGACATGACAAGGGAAGATGGCACATGTTGCTCCTATGGAAACACTCTTTCTAAGGATCCAACTTGTACATTGCCTTGCAGTTGGACAGCAGCGGAAACCTCCACATTTTTGATTCGTGGGAAGAATTACCTTGAAGATCGAAAGAAGGTATGAAGAATGATGTTTCATAAGGTTTAAGGTCAAAGCTGAAGTGTATAATAAAAGTTCAGCTGGAGTGTTCTATGACGGTTCATTGTATGCCTTACTACATTATCTTCCGGTGAATTGGGTTTTGTCTCTGATATTCTCTAAATTATCTCCTCCTTCCATTTTTGGTTTTAGCTCTTAGAATTTCTTACATGCAATCAATTTCAGGGTTTTGCCTTGGTACATTATCATATGTTGATAAGCTCTCCTTTATGGATACCGCCATTTTTAGTTTTCCTGCATTAAATTTCAACTTCCAGTTTAACATTATATTTTTACTCTTGTTTTCTGCCAGTTTAAGGGAAAGGGCACATTGATGCAAATGGTCGGTGCAGATTGGTTAAGATCTGACAAACGAGAAGATGATCTAGGAGGGCGTCCTGGTGGCATTGTTCAGGTTTTCCTTTGTCATTTTCCCATGAGTTACCTATAAACTCAAGTTGTACTAGTTGCATTGTGCAATATGTTGATTGTAAATTGAAAATTGGACAACTTCTACGAGTTGTTTATTTGCAGAAATATGCTGCTCGGGGAGGGCCAGAGTTTTTCTTCATTGTAAATATACAGGTACTTTGGTCTTTCACTTATTCTTCATTCTGCGAAGTAATATGTATTTCTATGTCCATTCTTGTTGGTTCTTGAGCATTCAAAATAATTGAATCATTTAACACGAAACAGGTGCCAGGTTCAACAACATATAGCCTAGCACTATACTATATGATGAATACTCCTGTGGAAGATTCACCCTTGCTACACAACTTTGTCAACGGAGATGATGCATATAGAAATTCAAGGTTTAAGCTCATTCCATACATATCTAAGGTTGGTGCATGCAGCACTTTGCAGTTACGATTGAGAATCTATGGGTATTCTTGTATGGTAGCGAACTCACTAGGGGGTTAAGGAACTCAGGGAAAAAAAGAGCAAGCTTGTATTTAACTCCATTCAACCATTAACGGGATAAGCAATTTATGTTTCAGCTCCAGTGATTTTAAAGGACTAAGGTCTAAAGACGAAATTACTTTTTTTTTATATATCTTTGTGCATGCCTTCTTTATCTGGAAAAGTGAACTTTTCTCAGTCGGGTTTGACACCCTCTTTTTTCTTCAGTTGCATCACTTAGATTATGACTTTTTTTACTTTTCTGAAGATTTGCTTTTGTAGGAAATTCTTACATAAAGCTTTGAGCTGAGTTTACCCATGTCAAGTGATCTGTGAAGAAAATGAATAATTGCATGAATTATTTACCATGAGGACTAGCTGGTTTTGTGCTGTATGCAAACTCCATTTCATATCGTAAGGCAATGTTTCTGACACTTGAGTTTGTTTTGTTAGGGGTCCTGGATAGTCAAGCAGAGTGTTGGAAAGAAAGCTTGTATAATTGGCCATGCTCTGGAAATGAATTATTTCCATGGCAAAAACTACTTGGAGGTAACTACCCTAAACCCTATATCTCTTCCTGTCCAAACACACGCATAGTTTATTGAAATCATATTTAGATAAATTTACAAATTTAATTTATTATTAAAAGTTATTTCCATTTAATAAAATATGATTAATAAATTTTTTATGTAGAATTATATAACATTTTATTGAAATAATATCTTAAATTATTATTTTTATTTCTTTAAAAAAAAGTTATTATTTTTATTTCACTCAAGAATATAATTAATTTTACTAAAATTCAAAACAAAAAACTATTATAGAGAACTAATTTAGTAAAAGTGAGCTTCATAGTTTATAGCTATAGTTGTTATAGAGTGTAAAAATAAAACATAAAAAAATGGATTATATAACAAAATTTACTATGACAATGAAATATTGTTACAAAAGGTGCCTATTATAGGGAGGGCTTATTGTATATATGCACATAAGAAATTCCTCATTTCAGAAGAAGAGTGTATTTGGATAGAGATGAATTAAGTTTTGTGCAATAAAATTAGACTTACCTATTGTTATTTGCATTGTAAATAAGAGATAAGAAAAAGAACATAATAATTTCATGATAATAACAAATAAGTTGGAGAATGCAATGAAGATAAATCATATAGTTTCATCTCTCTCTTCAAACCAAAAGGATAATTAGGTTAGAAAATTTCTCTTCTGATGCAAGCAGGAGAGGCATATCAGTTACTAATTTGTACAAAAGCATGAGAAAAAATTATGTATAACATGCATACTAAAATTTTGCAACCATCATTTCAGCTTGGGATTGACATTGGGTCATCGACAGTGGCAAGAGGCGTGGTCAATCTTGTGCTTGGTTACCTCAACAATCTGGTTATCGAAATGGCATTTTTGATACAGGTAAATGTTGGTATAATTTGGTTACCTCAACAATCTTTAATTTGATATAATTTGGTTCATAGATCTAAATTGATAACATCATTAGTTATTACTGTTTAAGTGATGATATGGATTTTTCTTTATAAAAAAAACACAGCTTAAGCTCGGTTGTAACATGTTTGACTGTTTGACAAAAGAAAAAAGTTTGACTAGATTTGTACATGACCTTAACTTTTTTATCGGATAACAACTAATGGTGTTATCACTAATATTAAAAGTAAAGGATCACATATGCAAAATTAGAGTAGAGGGATTAGATTTCAAATTTAAGCATTATAGAGAGACTAAAACTATAATTAAACGATTTTCAATTAATAAGATACCTTAAGCTTTGCTTGGAACCGAGAATGGGAAGGAGAGTAGATCGAAAATTTGTTAATCAAATTGTTAAAATTAATAACCGTTTTCCTATTTTATAGCTTAACCATTGGATTAACAACTTTTCTTATCCTTTATGCCAAGCAGATCCTTAGCTCTAAAGCACTTAGAAACAAACCTATGATCTTACCCTTGTCCCTGTGGTCTACAAGAGTTTTCGTTTGATTTTCTTATTTGCAGGCAAATACGGAAGATGAGCTGCCGGAGTACCTTCTCGGAACGTGCCGATTGAACCATCTGGATGCCACGAAATCGATTCCGGTAAAAATATGATTAACTCTCAATCTGATGGTTTACTTGCTTGGATTGAGGAAGAACATAATCAGTTCATACCATTGCATATATTGCTTTGCTGCAAAAAACGTTGCATTCTTTTATTCAGTCAAAATGAGCATATATTTACCTAATGCCAGCTACATTTGGTGCGGTAGATATCAAGTCATTGAAAAAAAAAACGAACTCTTTTGTACAGATAACACGGGTTAATTAGTGAAATCAAAATTTCAATAAATTGGAATTTTGACTTTTCAATTGAATCCAAAAAAAATTTATCTCGATTTGATTATTAATTTTTTTACAATATTAATAAGTAATCTAAAATATTAATAATTAAAATAATTAAAACTCGTAACATTTTTATAAAATTTAAATTCAGACTCAAATGATTTAAATAAAAAAATAATATAATTAATATATCTACAAAACTCCATGGTGTTGGGGTGGGGTCCCGAAGCACCACCAAAGTGGGTGGTTTTGGCACCATTTAGGCACATTGGAGGTTAAAAACCCAGCCAAAATGTTGGCATTTTCTATGATTGCACCACGTATCCCATTACCCAATGTGACAACTTGATATATGCAACTATGGCTTAAAATAATAAAACAGTCCAACTCCAAACCCACTAATCTATGCCCCAATCCAAAACCATATTAGACAACAGCAAAAAAAAAAAAAAAAAAAAAATATATATATATATATATATATATATATATATATATTTAATAGAGGAAATGGATTTAAGAATTTAACTCGAAATTTATGTAATCATAAATTTAATATTAGAATTTTTATCATTTCACTTATAGTTTAGTTTACTATTTATGTCATTTTAAAGTCATATACAATGATAAATTCTAATGCTATTCCTCGTTGACTTTAAAATTATTAAAAGAAATTATTGATAGTGGAATCACATTTAATTTTAAAAATAAAATAGTTTATTCTTATCAACCCAATTATTTTATTCCACTAAGAAAAAAATTAATAGTCTATTTCATTATTTAAATATAAAAGTAATATAATCTTATTCCCCTTTTGATTGATATCCTAATGAATTTAATAAATTTAATTAAAGTAAAAATATATAATGAAATTATTTTTAAATATGTCTCTATTTTTTTAATGTTTTTTAGTTTGATTTTATTGATACAAGTTTTGATTGTAAAAAATTTGAAAGGGTTTACATGAAATGTTGAGTGCTAGCGATGGAGTTAGGGGCTGATAAGGATTTAATCTTTTAAAAAAAAAAAAAAAAATTTATTTAAATTTTTTATATTTTATAAAATTTTAAATTAATAATGATAAAATTATAATTTGACCTTCAAAAATTATAAAAAATTAATTTAATCTTTTAAAAATTATAAATAATTAAAAAAATAAAATTATATTTTTATTATAGTAAAAATATATAATTTAATTTCCATCTTTTAAAAATAATTTTTTACTCTACCATTATTGACAGCTATTAATTTAAACGTCATGCATACTTGCATGACTTATATTCACAAAACTTTTAAATGGCCATAGTCATCAAATCCCAATTTTCAATGACAAAACCCATATTCCCACAAGCTTCTTTTTATTTTTAAACCTCATTTTCGATTATTTTCTCATCCCAATTCAAAATCTATTATTACTTATTTAAAAATAACTTTATCCATTATTTTTTATATACTTTGCATAATACAGTCAAAGCTGAAAAACTTCTATGGTGAGAAAACCTTGATAAAACATTAAATCAAAAAACGAAGAAGCTGAGTAGAAAAAATGGCAAACGAATTGAAAAAAATCTAACAATTAAAATAATGTATTAAGAAAGAGAAGAAAAAAATCGTATGGAGTGAAAAAGTGTAAAAAAATGAAAATTTTAATTTAATTAAAGAAAAATTATCTCATGCAATTTTCTAGATTTTATAAACAGTTGAAAGTGTTACATGAGTTCTATAAGGTATATTAAAAAATTAAAAAGAAAAAAAAACCCTATTGAAATCCGGATTTTGTTGTTGAAAATTAGATTTTGATGAGTTTTTTGACGAAATTTTAATTTTTTTGTCACTAAAATCTTTTGATGAAGAATAAAAGAGATAAATTTTGGTAACGAAATAATATTTAATTTTTTAGAATTTTTTAGTTAAAATTTGTCAAATGTCCCAAATAATTGGCTAAAAAATTTATTTTAATGACGGAGTAATTTGGGCATGGGGTATAATTTTAGGGCATCGGATACAGTTTTTCATATAATTTTGGATAATGGAGTATAATTTAGGAATGACTTAAAAGAAAAATTTTAAGGATCCACTTGTGAATATGAATATAGATCAGGTACCTATTTGTAATTTAAGCCACGTAGATATAAGTAAAATAGTTTTCTACTGTTTCAAATTTTCACTTCCTAAACCATTTTCATTGTTCGTCAGTTTTCGTTGTTCTCAGGCTGGTTCTGTGTTCTTCTTCGGACACAGATCACAACCTTAAAGTTTTCATTTATTTTCTCTTCCCTTGTAAAAATTTCCCCAAACCCTGTTTGGCTGCCGAGAAAATTATTATTTAAAAAACAACCCGGAAGTTCACAACGTAATTTTTTATTTTGTGGGACCAAAATCGATCAAAGAGTTAAATTGTGTGTACCCAAAGTCCCGACATAGCTTCGAAGGGATTTAATTTATGAGCACGAGATCCCGTTATTCGATACAGGTAGCAGCCCACTATTTCTGAATATATTTTTTCTTTTTTCTTTTTTTACTTTTTTAGTTTTTTTTTAAATTAAAATTTCCTTTTCCTCACCTTCTGTAATGTAGCGTTTGATGTGATTTAGGGTTTTTTTTATTGTGATCTGTGAGTTGTGACCCTCCCCCTCTAGTCTTTTTATTTTGTTATTTATTGTAATTATTATTTTTCTCGGCAGTGATTGGAATAGGAATTGAATGAATGGATTCTACTGTAAAATGCACAATTCTGTTAATTCTTCTTGGATTAGGTATTCACTGAATCATTTTCTTTCCTTTTTTAGTGGTTTTCATCCATTGATTTTGATATGTTTTGAAGTGTTAATTCTTTTGAAAATTTTCCCCTTTATAATTTATGTGTAGTGGTGAATGCCTTGTCTGTAACTGATTACGAGCATTGCGAAAATGTGGTAAAAAAATGGGCTACTAATTCGCTTAAACATGAAAGCAAAGAGGATAAACACGCGCTCAAGGATTTACTTTTCTTCCTTCATATTCCTCGGACCGGAGGACGAACCTATTTCCACTGGTAATTATCATCTGGTACATTGACTGTGCAATTTTTAACTTAGTTAATATATGTATATATATAATATTATGTATGTATACGAATGAATGATAAGATGTCCGCCATTCTGGGATTACTTATTTTGTTTATGCTTGCAGTTTCTTAAAGAAGTTGTATTCAAGTTCTCTAGAGTGCCCCCGATCTTATGACAAGCTACGGTTCGATCCTAGGTACGGTTGGAATTTTATTTGTATTTAAAGTTGAAGGACAGGTTCTCGTTTTCTGTGATTCCTTTTCATTTTGAGGATGTTCGATTGATTTTATTTTTCCACATGAATGCAGCAAGGAAAAATGCAGGTTGTTGGTTACTCATGATGACTATAGCATAAGTTCTAGACTTCCCAGGGGCAGGACATCAGTGGTGACGATACTTAGGAATCCGATTGACCGTGTCTTTAGCACATACGAGTTTTCAGTGGAGGTGGCAGCTAGATTCCTAGTGCATCCCAACTTAACATCTGCCACACAAATGACGGGACGTTTGCGATCTAAAAATAAAGGAGTAAGTACTCTGGATATATGGCCTTGGAAGTATCTGGTTCCATGGATGCAGGAAGACCTGTTTGCTCGGGTATGTTTTCTGCTATTTGCGCTCTACTCATTTTTCACTGTATTAGGGATTAGAGTTTTGTCTACTCTCTGTGAAGGTCATTGCATTTCTCAATGTCAATGATACCTTTCCACATTTTGGGTGAAGGGCTTTCCAAGAGAGCCTTTTATGCATTTTAGTGCAGTCGGTAATTGTTAGTCTTGTTTGCTTGTTGATTTGTGTTTTAAGATAGCATTACTTTGACCAATTTGAGAACATCTCCACTTCTGTTTCTCAGTTGCCATGATCGAAACCTATCTTATCTGCACCTATTTTGTGTGATCTGAAGTGATCGAGAGGGGGAAGTTGTCTTTTGACTTTTCATGCAATGATATAATTATTACAAGACAATTATATTTACTTTTTCTCTTTATGAGCAGAGAGATGCTAGGAAAGCTAGGGGCACCACTGATTTTACAAGCGGTGATCCATACAACATGGAAGACATTGCAATGCCATTGCTCAATTACATCAACGATCCTATAGCTCATGAAATTGTCCATAACGGTGCAACCTTTCAGGTACCAATCCACATTTTGCACCGTTTCTATCTATGTTCTTGTCCAAAATGCTGGTGTACTAATTTAATTTACAGATTGCAGGGTTGACAAACAACTCTTATTTACCTGAATCACATGAGGTGCGCCATTGTTTTGACAAGTACAACAATCTTGGTGACTATGTGCTTCAAGTTGCAAAGGTAATTGACATAGTTTGGAATTTTTTAAGAACTTTCATATAGCTTTTCTGATTCCCCCTTTTTATGGTATATTGTTGCAATTATGGTAAACACTTGTAAATCTTGCAGAAGAGGTTGGACAATATGTTATATGTTGGTCTAACTGAGGACCATAGGGAATCTGCAACAATGTTTGCCAATGTGGTTGGGCAACAAGTGATTTCTCAGCTGGTAAAATCTAATGCTATCGGGAAGGGAGCCAATGTTAATAATTCAGGTTAGTGTGGGGTTTTATTGAAATATCCCCCTGAAACTTATCTCATGCAGGAAGCCTTGTAAAACCTTGTTTAATTTCTTGTATTTGATTGTATTACATCGAAGTGCTGATTTTGCCACACTGTGATTTCTTGTCTTTCTTTAAACTGATTGAAACCAAGATATTTTAGCTTACTTAAATCATCTGTGCTGCAGAACAGGGCACTTCATTTTCAGATTCAGAACCGGATCAGGTGCTGCATTTTAGTGAATAAATGCTTAATATCTGGATACCTACTAATGTAGGACTCTTAACCATTTCTTTTTTTTTTTCAACGGTATGACAGAATACCAACTCAGACGAAAAGGGGAATGAAACCACATCATCAGATGTCAATGAAGTAAACCAAGATAATGTAAGCCATTTTTTTAGTGTGATATCTGACTCCTTTATGGACTTAATGTGATTTCTCTTCGCATTAAACTGTATAATTTTATTTTCTTTCTACCATAGCAGATGACCGTGGAAAAACTTATGGACACTTATGAGGTTTGCATTTCCGGCTTGCGAAAGACCCAAACACGTCGACGTATAGCTTCCTTGAGGAGAATCTCACCTGCAAACTTCACTAAGGAGGTAAGCTAAAATACAGAACATTAAAATGCCCCACCATTATTAGATACATGTGTGTAATCTATTTCTAGAGCATGGTTGGCTTCACTATATGACTATTTAGTTTAGCACTTTGGCCGGAACAAAAGCATGCCTTAGTAGTTGTGCTGTATCTTCATATATGATTATTTATGTTAGTCAATCTTTTTGTCAAGGGAATTAGATTTCCAGTGCCTTGATTGTGGGTTACATGTTTGGGGATGTCATTTGTAAATCTATTATGTGTACAGTAAGTAGGGAAAATTCAAGGTTTCAAAATTAACTGGAAAAAGTATTCATAACCAATATTAAAGAGAGTTGTGTGGAAAAGTGCGGGAGAAGTAAAAGAAAAATGGAAAAGAAGCACAAGATCAAGTGGTTGCTTTGCTTCAATCTCGGAGAGGAAATTCAAGCATTCAACCGTAGCTTTGTCAAAGTTAAAATCTTCTTCTGTTTATTATTAACATCTGGATTTACAGGCACGTAATAGGGTTCCTCAAATGGTCCTCCAGCGGATACAATCACTTAACAAGCTTGATGTGGAGCTCTATGAGTATGCTCGAGGCATCTTTGCAAAGCAGCACAAGCAAGCAACCGAGAAGTTGTTTGATGCGGTGAGTTTGGTATAGGGGTGTAATCGGGCGGAGCTGAGTTTGAATACTGCCAAGCTTGAGCTTGACTCGAAATTCGAAGCTCGATACTCAGCTCGAGCTCGATTAAGCTTGTTTACCAATTTTTGTTCTCAAGCTTGACTCATAATTAAGCCTAGGGTTAATAATGTATATTAAGGGTAATAATGTAATTTAATAATATGAAAATATGAAAAGCTTGATAAGGCTTGCAAGCTGTTCAAGTCAAGTATTACTAAGCTCGAATTCTGCTTGATCCATAGCTCGGGCTTGGCTCAATAATTACCAAATCGAGTTTGAAACTTTTTAGAGTCGAACTCGAGTAGCTTGCAAGCACCAGTGTCTCATTTACACTCCTAGAAGCTCTGCAAACAGTTCTACCTTTCTAACTGATAAGGAATACTGGATATTAATCAAAGTTTGTGCATATCATCGATATGCTTGCTTGATATCGCGTTGTATTTTGGATCGTTACATGGTGAGATCTAGGTCCAAGCAGCAATAATTTATCCTTATTATGCTGTGTAATTTTGCAGAGAACACTGGGAAGCATCTTCATTTATTCGGGTGGCATCAAGCTTTGGAATGCCTGTTTGTGGACCATGCCATTTGTCTTGCTGTTCATCTTCTTGTTTGTAAATGCAAAGCGAAGAACATTGAAACTGAAGATATGAATGTTGCTGACGATTCGGTTTTACGGATCGCACCCAAAGAAGAAACGAAAAACAAAAGTTGTATAAGAAGAATAGGGGATTAGCTTATTATTTCACCATGCTGGAGTGCTTACATGTGAAGCACAACCGTTGGGTACAAAATTTTCCGGTAGAGATGGCTGGCTTTGTTACGATATTATATATCTATAAAAAAAAATGCTTTATGATTTGTTTTACATGAGGACCATCTCAATTCTGATGCAGTTGTGAAGTAGCTTTCAGGTGCTTATGATTGGTGCAGGATGTTTCTTTGAAAACAAACATTGCACCAAATTGGCAGATGAATGTGAGGTAAAACTCATTTCCAGGGCTCCTCTTTCTAGTTGGTTAGAATTTTTGAGTCTGTGATTTAAAATCTTCATCTTTACGATGGCTGTGGGGTTATATATATATATAAATGGAGAGGGTGGCCTATGCTATTACGTAAACTATTGACTTTTAAGGCACATGGACAGACCCACACCCACACCCCCACCCCCACCAAACTTGATTCAGAATTTGGAATGTGGTTGGTTTCAGATACATGGAATCATATATATTTATATAAATAGATCCAAGACTCTACAACTTGGGTATCTTCCTTTTGTACTTCAAACTTATAATTGATCACTTAATGTATACGCTACTTCTTTTCTCTTTTTCATGATGGATGTTCATCACCATGCAAAAAGTTTCAGACCCAATCAACACATGATTTCATTTTATTTTATCCCACAAATAACCTGAAATCGATTTAAATGGAAAATGAAAGCTGAGAATATTGTGGGTTCCCATATTAGAGCCTTCAAATAAAGGGGATTCACCCATTCTAGTGTAAAATAGTAACGTTTTTGTTTTCAACAATTCAATGTTATATTTCATATTATATCTACATGGATTATGCATGTTAAATTTTGTATATATTTGTTTTATGTAAAAGGTCTTCAACTATTTAATATATGTGTTAATATAAATAATATTTTAAATAAATGTAATAAAAATATTAAATCGATTCATAAATTTATATGCGTAAAAATACATTAATATTATTAAAATATCAAAATGTGTAAGTGAATCCCTTCTATGCATATACTATAATATGTATCCTTTACAAAGGCCACGTGCTTTTCTTTATATATATACAAACAAACAAACATTGGCCATTTGCTGAAATCATTTTTCCTTTTTATTTTTATTTTTTTATTTCTTAATAGTCAAAAGAAGCACACAAGAAAAGGAGAATGCACCAACAATTGTGCCCAAACTCCATTATACTCAATCAGCAGCGTTATGAAAGAAAAAATTGCTTATAAATAATAATAATAACAACAATACTCATGGATAGTGATGACAATTGAAATTAAAATTAAATTTTAATTAAAAATTTAGAGATTAAATTGAAAATTAAAAAACCCTAAAAAGAATTTTTAAAAATAATAATGTCAGGTTGAAAATAAAAATCAAATAAAAAGCATAAAAAATGGAAAGGAAAATAAGAGAAGAGAAAGGACCACAGCATGTGAGTGGTAAGCTGCAACTAAAAAATTGGGACCCAATTTGGACAACACTTTCATATTTCTTTTTTCTCCATTCCAATCTCGTCGGTGATTTTTCCCATTTCTTCAATCGTTCGTCGGTGATCTCTTTTTCTTTTCTTTCTTTTCCTTTATACATGGTGGAGTTCTATAAAAGGTCCTCATATGATGGGTTTTAGATAAATTTAGTCTCGTCACTTTTCAATTTGTTAATCCTATCAAATAATTTAACAAAATTAACGGAAAAACTTGATTTTAAACCGTGATTGGATTAACCGGCATATTAAAAAACAAATCAAATTTAAACTGAAAAACTCATGATCGAATTGACTCGACCGCTAGTTTGGTTTTTACAACATTACTTAAAATTGAAAAACAGCATAATATTTGTATTTCGAGAAAAGAAAAAAAAAAAAAAACAATAATCAGAAATGATCAAATTGCAATAGAAGGACTAAATCAGAACAAATACATAACACAAGGATCTTCAATAAAATTTGACCTAAGAAAACTTTTTTAGATCTACGTTTACTCCCCCTCTTTTTGGCTTTCTTTTTCAAAAATCCCTCTCCCCGGATTTTTTTTTTTTTTTTTGGAATTTAAAAAAGAAACCATTTTTAACAAACCCTGTTAATCTTTCATTGTTTTTGATAATGGAAATTAATATTTTTGAAAAGGAAAAAAAAAGGAATTTAAAAATTGATGACAGATGAGCGGTGATTGAAAGGAAAACACACAACCCACCTTCCATGTGCTAACCTCCCTTCCTTCCTTTTACATTAAAACTTGATTTTCTCTCACTCTAGAAGAGAACACAAAAATATCCCTAAAAATCACTGCCAAAAGGGATTCCCTTTTCTCTTATTTTCTCTCATTT
Organism: Kokia cookei; assembly: GCA_039519145.1. Lineage (NCBI taxonomy): Eukaryota > Viridiplantae > Streptophyta > Magnoliopsida > Malvales > Malvaceae > Kokia > Kokia cookei. Next base: position 34,133,358 of record CM076900.1, on the reverse strand, counting down.
GCCTTTCCTCCAAACAATGCCTCTCCTTCATTCTTCTGCTTGAAACCCAGGTTCCATTTCTCTCTTTCTCTCTTTGCATTTTGCTTTGCTTTTCTTTTTGGGTTTTTATTTTAGTTTGAGGGGTTTTTCCATTTCTTTTTCTGCATTCTGGGTCTTGCTCTTTGGTTCTTCAGAAAAATGAAGAAAAAGGGTACCTAGTACCAACTCTTTTCTTTTTAATTTATCAGTATTTTTTCATTTTCAATGTACCCAAACAAGCTCTTTGAAAAAAAAAAAATCAAGTTCTTGAATTTTTCTCTTTTTTTACAGTGCTTTTTAGCTGGTATTAGTATTACAATTTGTTTTTTTTTTTATATATTTTAAATTTTTAGTACTTTGCTTGGTTAATTTACATGCTGAAATGACAAGTTAACTAATTCTCCAAACCTAGAAAGAGACAATTTTTTCCATTTATAAAATTCAACTTAATAGGAAACTTCATGATTACTATTGCCTAAAGTGTTGCTGTACAGTCTTTAATTGCTTAATTTTTTTATGACAAAAAAAGATTTTTTTTTTGAAAAAAAATGGTAATTTTAGCTGCATAAGGTAATTTCCAAATGGGATTTATAAGTCTTTGCTAACCCATAGGCGTTTTTTAATTAATTTTTCACTTGGGTTTAATGTTATAAATACTTAAATCAAATGCTTACTAATTAGTTGTTGTGTTTTTTTGTGAACAGAAGAAAATAAAATTATGAACAATTCTTGGTTTGACAAAGTGTTTGATGGGGTGAATGATGATTTCTTTGATGATGTGATCAAGTATTTGGATTTCCCATTGGAAGATGTTGAAGGCACTGATGGTGGTGATGGTATTAGTGGAGAAGGTGTCGTAGATTTTCATTTGCCTCTTGATGATGATGTAGAACACAACTACTCCGGTGGCGGCCAAGAGTGGGATTGTAACTTTCAGAACTTGGAACCGCCGCCTGCTAATGTTCTCGCTGGCATGTCTTCCGGCTTTTCTGGTGATTTTTTCAATGAGAGTTCGCCGAAATGCCTTACAGTTTCTGTGAGTTAACCTTGTTTCCCTCCCTCTAGTGATGACTGATATATGTATTTATGAATTTAGTGTACTTGGAACAAGCGATTGTCGTGTGTTATCGATTCGTTTATAGAACTTTAGTATGAAATATCAATTGAAAACCGGATATTCAAGCTCTTGTTGTAGGGCTAACTTGGTAGGAGACATATGACTTGGCATTCACGGCATCGAACTTAAACTACGTGTTGCCTAACAATGCTTTCAGCCTTAAAATTTAATGTCTATTGGATTAGTTCTCTGAGGGTGTCTAATAAATGATTGCATTTGCATGTTGTCATGCCGAGTGCTTTGTTGAATAAATGACTGCATTTGCACTTTCACAGTGTGATTTGTGTTTGTGGAAAGCAACCATTACATCAATACGGTGATCTTTCATTCTTTTCTTTGTTAAGAAGCAATGTTTATCGAAGTGACTTTGTGTCTAAGATATGCAGTTTTTCTCAATCCCTAGAATATTTGCATAGTCGGTTCTTTAGTGTTCGAATTCTTCTATGAAGGGTGCTCTTGACCATCGATGAAAATGGGTTATTTAGGATGTCCGATGTACTTTGCGAAATCCACGAGACTGCATTGTATTTTATGATGCAGATATAATAAGAACATGATTCATATTGAATCTTCTCTATAGCTGATAAATCATTCTAAATTGAATGGTCTCATCTCTGTTATCATTTTCAATTGAATTCGGACTTTATGCTGAATTTGTCTTCCATTTCGTGTCTAGTGTGATGGATCTTCTCAGCTAAACCAGTGGTCGAGCGTTACAGAAGCATCCTCCAGCAGAAGTGTTACCCTACACAGCGAGTCCACCGATGTCAAGGGTTCAATCCGGTTCCAGACCTCCAGTCCCGTATCTGTGCTTGAGAGCAGTAGTACTTGCTCTGCTGCAAATCCGGTACCTATTAACCCTAAACTTGGTTTCCTGGTGAAACGCGGTCGAAGCAAGCGCAGACGAGCATCTGCCTTTAATGCGCACTTCACATTGCCTTTCGTGTCCTCCACCTCCTCTACCTCCCGAGGATCTAATTCATCAGTTGGTTCTGAATCCGAATCAGAAAGCCATCTCACTGAGGAACCTGGCAAAAAGAGACTGAAGAAGAAAATGAACCTGACATGGCTTTCGGATTTCAACGAGACGAAGAAATCCACCTCGCGACAGCCTATCGAAGTTAGGAGATGCTTGCACTGCGATGTTACGAAAACCCCACAGTGGCGAGAAGGACCAATGGGCCCAAAAACCCTTTGTAACGCATGCGGCGTTCGTTTCAGGTCCGGCCGTCTCCTCCCTGAGTATCGCCCTGCTGCAAGTCCCACATTTGTTCCAGCGTTGCACTCCAACTCTCATAAGAAGGTGGTAGAGATGAGAAAAAAGGCCAACTTGCCAACCGAAACACCAACCATGCTGTCGATCCCGCAGGCACCGATTAGTATGTAGTTGAGAGAGAGCTTCACATAGGGAGCTTCGTTGTCATTGTGTCTTACATTTTTGTTTTTGGTTCAGTGTGTACATTGATGGAATAAGTAGGAACTTTAGCTGAAATGTTTGGGAGGGTGAATTTTCAAATTAGGGCTAATTTAGTGATGGTTATAGCTGTTGTTAAAGACATTTATGTATCAGTTCTGTCACCCTATTCATTTATTCTTCTTTAATCCCACCTCCAATTTTATTATAAAACCTCAACGTCGAAATGACTCTAAATTTTTATAATTCGTGTAGACTCAACTCAATCAACTCGGTTTGTCCAAAATCATAACTCAAAATGACTCAATTTCAATAAATAAATAAAAAAAAAAGTCAATTTGGGTGTCATTTTAAATGATAGGACTTCGAAATAACTTCAAAGGATCTAAATCCAAGATCATTTCACTTGCAAGACTCAACCACTCGAATCATCAAAACTCGAAGTGGCACGAGTTTGAAACGGTCCGGACTTGAAGCAATTCATTGACCCGACCAACTTGATTAGCCCAAAATTAGAAAGACCTAAATGACCCGACTTATAAATTAGAATGACTTGAATCTAAAATAAATCGAAATCGAAATCGAAAACCGAAACAACAATTACGTGTACTTAAAAAAGAGACCAAATCGAATCCCGCATGTTGGTCTAATGATTAAGGATATTTATTATCTCAAGTGTAATCTGAATTCAAATCGCACCAATCACGTTATTGTTAGAGCTTTACGTTCCCCCTTATAATTAAAAAAAAAAAAAGAAGACCAAATTAAAACTGCTTCACTTCAAAGCAGTGGAACATGATTCATAGAGTGGAGGTAAAACAGAGCTATTCATCAAAGTTGAAGCTATCTATTTTCTTCTTCTTTAAGCTTTTTTTTTTATTGAAATTGAATGTCACGTTTTGACCCATTTCCTAGCAACCCAAATCAACAACAAACCCTGTTGATCTTTTATACTTTACTAAATTATGTATGTAAGATATCTATTTATATGAAATAAATAAATAATGTTTTGATTGAAATGTTAAAGATGAAGCTTTAAAAATTATTGTGTTCAGTATTGAATCTTAGCTTGATTGGCATGAGCATGGTTATCAATGCAGGAAAATATGAATTTGAGTGCGTTAAAACGCATTATCCTCTTATTTAAAAGTTGGGGTGGGAGTAGATATGATCATAATCTATAGTGAAATTATTCAAAAAAAAAAAAATTGTGTTCGAAATTCAAGTCTCCAACTACTTTTTAAAAGTTTTTATAGGTTTAAATATATTTTTATATAAATATATAAAATAAAAATATCCCCATAATAATTTCTTTTATTTTATAAAAATTCTTTTTTTAACTAAATTGATATATAATTAGTTCATGGCAACAATTTAGTAAGGCAATTAAATGTAGATCATTACAAATCATTTATACTTAAAATGCAGGTAAAATTCAACTTGCCGTCATACCCGTTCACACACAATTTTATGTAAGACATGGTAAAAAAATTTATGTAAAAATATATTTATTAAAAGTTTACTTTAATTTAGTTTGTAATATTTATATTTTTTTGTCAATTTAATTCTTATTTTTTTAATTAAATTTGGTTGTTAATCTTTTGAAAAAAGGTCAAATCTTTTTTTAATAAAAATAGTGATCAAAACATTAATTTTTTTAACGATGCTGACGTGACAACTCACGTGATAATCCATATATATTTCATGTTGACATAATACTATTTTTCTTATACATCACATCAACAAATAATTTAAAAATTAAAAAAAGAATAAGAAAAAATTAAAAGTTTGTAAAAATAAAAACAAAAACATAAGCATATGTGAATTGACATGCGAGCTGCTGTGTTTAAAATTGTAATGTTTTAATTAATATTTCCACTAGAAAATAGCAATTCAATTTTTTTTTAAAAGTTAGTAGTTAACTTTGACTCTTTTTAAAAGGTCAAAGGCTAAATTTTAGCTAAAAAAAGATGAGCATCAAATTGACACAAGAGGACGAGTTCTGGATTTAGGTCATTTTAAATTTGAATTATTTTGATTTTGAGTCCATATTCAAGTGAATTAAGTTAAACTTTTTAATTCGAGTAAAAGATGACACACATTAATTTTAAATATTTAACTCGTGATATCATTTCAATCATTAAATTGACAAAAAAAATAAATTTAAACTATTACAAAATAAAAAGGATGTGAGGGTATGTAAATCTTTAGAATTATCCACTTTATTAAAAAATAATGAAACCAAAGAATCAACCAAAGAAAACAATTCAATAGGAAGAGACAATACAATATAAAAATAAATGAAAAAACTTTGTATTTCTTTTCTTGTGTGTTCATACAAGCTTTGTACATGTCTCTATTTACGGGCCTTTCAACATAATAGAATCTCTTAAGTTGGAAAGAATAAACAGGGACTTAATAATATAAAATCTCGTAATTTAATTGGGGGTTATTGCTTTGAGAGTTATGAACATCCGTAGTAAAATATTATTTATTACTCTTCGTTGGATGTCCATTTCTCGTTAAAACTTTATTAGGAAAATTTTTTGAAAAAAAATATACTATTCATGTTTATACGCATTGACAAACTTGCCTCTTTAAAAACTTTGCGAATAAAACCCAATGGAATAAAACTTCGTCAAAGAAAAAAGAGTCCAATACGTATTAGACTCCCCTTATTTGAACATCATTTTATAACTCAATTGTGAGGTGTTCAATATTATTTATCAATAGTAAGTCATCAACATATACAATAGATTTTGTTGATGCATATCAATATAGCAATAAAATTCAATTGCATTCTCATGCTTTAGATGTCGCCAATAACTTTATGAAGCATGATGTGTTGTATCATTCACTATTATCAACACAATGAGTGTATTGGAAACATAAAGAAGCGACACTTCAGGGTCATCATTTTATAACATAATTGTATGATCATTTGTATTCTTTTTCAATTTCTCCAATCTACATGAAAAATGATCCTGGTTGATTTTGACTATGTAAACACTACTGGATAATTAATAGTAATTCTTTACAATGTTATTGCATGGCCATTTGTCCTTATTGAACACTCGAGCTTTAGGTCGAGACAAAATTTATTTTTTAGATATACTTTCATCATGAAATTTATCTACTGAATAATTATTGCTCTTGGAAATTCTTCAGGAACTCCAATGATATTTGATACATTAATATCAATAATTCTCTCTAATTATATACCATTACGAAAGCTACTCAATCAGTGTTCGTCCAATGACCTTGTCAGAAGCGTGTTACCCTCGTAGGATATCTTTAATCTCTTTGGGATAAATTCATTCTCCTAATGTGATTCTATTTTATCTAATGGTGATCATTACATCTTTCTTCATGAAAAGTCAATTATTATCAAATAGTAATCGAGTCATTTATCACAAAGACAAATGACCCGTGACCACATTTACTTTTCATCTATCATGTAATGTCGATGAGAGGATATCATTTACCCATTAGTCAGGTTATGAATTTCACTGGTGTGAATGATGCTACATACTGCAAAAGTCATATGCCCAACGCACTATCTTTCGATTCTTTATCTATTTGAACTTAGGTTTTTACTTACATATACGAGTCACACATACATAGTCCATCATCCACTCAAGATTAATGTGCGTGACACTATGAATTCCACAAGTGAATAATTACATAAATGGATTTAAGAGCTATTCTACTTGGGTCTTGTCTGGTGTACTGTCAGTGTAATCAGTCACATTTATATCTCTATCTTTATGGAGTAATCTACTCCGATGCTCAAGACAAAGCATCTCTCCAATTGGATTTGGTAAACGATATATTAGTCTTTCAATCGATTTGCTCATTTCTGATTAGACTAAAGACATGTTTTGGTTCATCTATTAATATAAGTTGTCTTTTTGTATTACGATCTGATCACATAATATCACTTAGTATTAGTTAAAGGTTAGATAACCAGTGAATCAATATTTGCTTTCATTTTGTTTTGTATATAAAAACCATTGAGGACAATATACTATGGTATTAATGTAATTGATGTATGTTATTATTAAACCAATTTGTTCGAGAGAAAAATAACTATACAAAATACCAGATCCAACAATAACCCTTTCTCGCGTTGTGTAGAGTTCTTTTTGGCTCGGGATCAAACGAAACCAACTCATTACTGCTCCAAGTCATACAATGGATGATAAAACCACAAGAAACTAAACAAAAATTAAACAATTAAGTAAATTGAAGTTTAACAATAGAAAATAAAGGGCAATGCATAAAAAGTAAAGTGTTATATCTATAATTTCATATATCACTAATTATCTCTCTAACAGGCATGCAAATTATCACAAAATAATTCAACTACCAAACACAAAATCTCTCCGACAATGACATCAACAATTTGATCGTGCTTCGGTGTATGTACATTGAGTAGAGAAAATTGCAGGTAAATAATATAATGTGAGGTGTTCTACAAGTGTCACAAGTCTCGTTATAATATTTTTAAATGTACAATGAAACACTTTTGAAATATTTCAAGGATCTAACCTGAAGGAAATTGGTTGATAAAATGAATTAACAGTAATAAGCATGCAAACTAGTGAGTCTAGTTAGCTAATGTTTAAAAGGTATAGCATGATCATAAAATTAAAGAATTAAACTACTGTAATAACTAAAAGACTGAATTGTAAAAAAAATTCAAATTATAATAGAAATAATCAAAGACAAATGTAATAGTTTATTAATATCCGTGCTAATAATTAATTCTTGGATTAGGAAAATGAATTAAATAAATTTCTAGTTGGCTTAATTTATACCTATCGGTCAGAAATTTACCCAAATCAATTTACTCCAATTAATCTCTCGATCTCATTTAGACTAGAAGAGGATAATTGAATATATACTCGATAAGGTATCCTTTTGGTCTCACTTATTTATTTATTCACATAGAGTTGTCAATTCCAAATTTCTACACTTATTCAATTTAGTCCAAATTATTTAAATTTAGTCCCTAACCTTTGAGTTAGTTAATTAACATTTCAATTAATCAACTACCATAGGAATTTAGTTCATACCCATACTCAACAAACAACACGCAATTACTTCTATATTCATTAAATAATTAAATCACACAAAAATTGATAGAATGTAGAAATGCTCGAAATTTGCGATATAGTCCTCGATTTGATTGTTGAAATGATGTGTAAACATATGAACCCACGACTCCGATTACTCAATTGCAAGATTGCATGTAAAAGAACTCAAAGATACAACATGGTCCCTGTACCTTCGAGTGGAAAAGACAAATTGCAGAGAAACTGTAAAAACCAACAGCCACTAATCTAAGGATTAACCTAATGAAAAAGTTGTCCCCAAAAATGTTCTAAAAGTAATTTATATAGTTTTGACAAGTTTAACCTAAGATGAACAAAAGGTCCCTACTTAACAATTGATTTGGCTTGTTTTGATTGAGAATTGCCTTTACAAAATTCGTCTCGTCGAACCTCATTGTCGCGACACCTAGACTTTGGTGTCGTTACATCCCCAACAGCTTACTCCCGCGGATGTTTGGCAACCTCAGTGTCACAACCCCAGTCCATCATGTTGCGACTCTGACCCTTTAGGTGGTTAGAATTTCTCAACTTTGGTGATTGCCCTCAATGTCAGGACTTTGGGAGCTCCATGTCATAACCATAAAAGTCGACGTCACGACTCCATCTCCAGTTCATTTGCAGTGTTTTATTGTTGAAATTCAAGTCCTTATGGTGATGGAATGCTTCGATGTCGTGACACTGAAGATCTAGTGTTGCGACCATGGGCACGGTATTGAGACTTCTTCAAGTTCTCGTCTTGGTCACCTCCTGCATAAGTTCAAATTAATTGTTAAACTCCCAAAGACAAGATTTTGCCATTTTGATCTCGAAACACACTAAAAACACATAAAACTAAATTCTAAAATAAAATCTAATAAATACTAAAAAAACATGAAATAAAGCCATAAAATGCTTAAATACAAGCTCATTAAGTGTCAACAAAGGCTTAATTTGCTATATCAATTTATGTCAGATCAATAACTAATATGTAAATTCATATGCTTGTTATGTTTATAATATATATATACACAATTGACATTATATAATGAAGGTAGATAATTAATGATATGTATCGCCATATATAACTATGTTATTATAATGTATATTTGTATATTAATGATATATAATTTTAAACCCTAAACATGTAAATTTTTTTTTTTTTTGGTGAATTACAATAACAGGGTAAAACCCGAACAATAAACGTGACTAGTACGATTCGAACCCAAACCACTCCTGGGGCGATAACATTTTTGACCATCAAGCCATCACATGGGGTTCAAACATGTAACTATCTTTATGTTAAATTATAATACATACAAGTACCATTATATAATTAAGATAGATTATTAATTATATGTCACCTTATCTACAATTATGATATTATAATGTACATTTTGTATATTAACGACACAATCTTAAACTTTAAATGTGTAACTAATTTTATGGTAGATTATAATATATACAATTAACACGAGTTAAGTAATTAAGTTATTTCAAATTGTTATGGAACTTTGAATTTATTTGAATTCTTACCTTTAAATTGTTAGGTATATTTAAGTTGTTGTAAAATTGTTATGTTTAATTTGTTTGAATTGTTATTTACTTTTGTTAATTTGCATTTATTTATTATTAATTATGAATAAAATTTATTTAAAATTAAATTTTTTTTGATTTTATATTATTTCACGGTGGATTCAAATATTTGGCATATGATTGAAAATATTAAGTTTAGAATTTATTTTTTTTGCAATTGTTATGGTACATTTAATTTTTTTGAAATTCTTATGTTTAAGTTATTAAATATATTTAAATTGTTGCGTAATTATTATGTTTAATTTATTTAAATTGTTATTTAAATATTTTTAATATACTTTTATTTACTTTTAATTATAAATAAATTTTATTTTTTTGTTTGATTTTATATTATTTTATGGATTCAGATTCAGATTATTGTGGATTCAAATACTTGATATATGATTGAAAATATTAAGTTCGGAATTTTTTTTTAGATTGTTATGAAACTTCTAATTTATTTGAAATTTTTATGTTTAAGTTATTAGTTATATTTAAATTGATGTGAAATTATTATATTTAATTTGTTTGAATTTTTAGTTAACTATTTTTTGCCTATTTGCTTTTATTTATTGTTAATTATAAATAAATTTTATTTTTTGTTTGATTTTATATTATTTTGTGGATTTGGTTTTTTTTTTTTTTTTACATATTCTGATATCTGGCAGATAATGATATTTAATTCAAACTAAGATTTGGACAGTAACACCTAAATAATTTATGGATTCAAATTTTTAAATAAATTTAAAAAATCAAATTCGAATAGTTCAAAAATTACATATATTCGACCCGTTATCATTCCTACTTTAAACACACTTAAAAAATTGTGTTCATTAATAATCAATGATCTTACACATACATGAATTACCTAATGAAACATGCCATATGCATTTTTATTTTCAAAATAGTTGAAAATTACAATGTAATCCATGAAATAAAAATAAAAAAAATCAATTTTCAAAACTAATAATTACATACCTAGAATTAAAATTTTCAACACTATGTTTAGTAAACGACTTACATTTTTTATTTTAAATATTTATTATATATATCTAAAGACGATCGAAATTAATAATAATAATAATAATAATTTGCCCTCCAAACTTCATAATATGTATAGACGAAATGTCAACAGCGATTAAATCATAAATTTCACAATAGTTGAGTGACTAAAAGGCAATTTAGCAAAAATATAAATATAACAATATTTTCTTTTTTTCTATCTGTACACGTGCTATAAAATATTTTTAGTTTTTTACTGCTTGTTTTTGTTGGATTGGGTTGAAAAAACAAACAAAAGGGCAACGATTCCTGTGTTGTCTGTCTCATCTTAGTCCCCATTGATGCCACTTTCCCTTCGCAGTCTTGTGTCCCCTATCATCATCTTGTCAGTCCTCGAAAAGCCCAATGTTTTCTATCATTGATGGGCCCAAACAATTCTGATCATGCCACGTGTATACTAACAAGCTTCCCTACGTCACCCGTGGGCCGACTTTGTACAACTCCTGGTTGGTTTTTAGCTGTCAGAACTCGGAAGCATGTGGTTTAACGCTAAAATGCGCACACGCGTAATCTAGAAAAAACCTTAAAAACATATTAAGTATAAATCGGTTACACCATTGATATTGGATTCCACGATGATCTCACGGTAATTAAATAAATAATAAAAATTGACTCAATTATTAACTTTTTTTTTCTTAGTTTTCATTTTTTTTTATGATTTTATTCGAAAATTAATTCAATCATTATATTCAAATTGATATATTTTTAGATTCTTAATTCGTGAAAAGATCATATAAAATAGAGACGTCACATCATCGTATCTTTATCGATTATTTAATGTCATTTCAACATCTTTAACCTGAACACTGGATCTTGAAATTTTAGACCTTAGATCATGGATCCTAATCTAAATATAAGGTTTAAGGTATTGGGTTTGAGATTTAAAGTCTAGAATTCAAGTTAAGAATTTATTAAAATGATGTGTTAATGATATGAAAAAAAATAAATAAATAACATTAAATAATTAATAAATAATATAAGATGATGTGACGTGTTTGTTTCGTATAATACTTTCTCTCTTAATTCAGTCATTAAGTGGTGAGATTTTGCAATTTCTTCACGAGAAAACAAGGAGAAATGGAAGGAAAAAGAAAAGAGTGACGGGGCGTCCTAAAAAGGGTTGAAGTATAAGAACAAAAATGGTATGTTTTAGGTAATTTGGGAACCTTGCCTTGCGCTTGGGACTGTTTTTCATGTCACTCTGTTTTTAGGGTTAGGTCATAAAATAATGGTTGGCCTAACCATGTTTATTCCCACCAGTTTTCCCTTTTTCTCCATACAAGACAATTGCCCTTTAAGCTCTCTGCAACCAATTTTCTACCTATCTTGCTTGGGTTAAGTGGTAAAAAATTGGGTATATTTTAAATATTAGACTCGAGTCTTGTAAATAAAAAAACCTGTGCTAAAATCAACAAATTATATCCTAATTATTCTGGGCTCAAATTGATTCAAACTCAAACTTGAACCAAAAAAATGCCTTGAATTATTAACCTAAATTAATCATAACTCGAATTGCTTTGAATCTGCAACGACGAACAACTCGAACTCAGAAAAATGATCAAACGTAAAAGAATCCAAACCCAAAAACAATTCAAATAAAAAAAACAAGAGAGTTAAAACTCAAATAGACTCCCTCCATATTCATGTTGACAAGTGTAGCTTGATAGCTCACCAATTACACGGACCATGTCGTCTTCTTGCTTTCTAACAATTCCATGTTATTAATTGGGATTTGTCTCTACTTAAACATGTATATTCATGTTCCATTGTCGGTTTTGATGTTGTTTCATGACCAACACCTTTCAATTTGTTGTTTTTTTCATGGGGGTTTTCCCATTTGTCTGAAATGCATTGCTTTTTGGGCATTTTCTTCCCTTTTCTTTCAATCTTTTGTCTGACTTGGGTTAAAGATTCTTCCAACTCTTGAGAGTGATTCTTGGAAAATGATGACAAAAAAAAAAAAAAAAAATTGATTTGCTTAAATAATATTATTGTAAAAAAAATTATATTAATATCTATATATTTTTATAAATATATTGTTATAAAAATAACTTCAAACTTATTTAATTTAAAATTGATTTGGACTAAGTTCGAAATAATTTTTTTACTCAAACCCGATCCACGCAAACATTGTTTCCCAAATTTTATTTGGTTTGATTTTCAAGGATTGTAACTAAAACTTCATAGCTTTCAATTGAAGCCATGTAGAATTGAAAGTGGTTACCTTAAAGCAATGACAAATACGATAATATGACAAGGAAATCAAAGACTACCCATCAACTTTGCATTTCAAAGATTTCTATATCTGAATTTCTTTCGCCTTTCTTGATTCCCCAAGTATAACTCTTGGGTACTTAAAATAAATTTTGAAATTTCCTTAATGTACTTAAAATGTGAAAAATATATATATATATTTTTTAATAAAAATTTATTCAATTTTTGGTACTGCTAATATTTTCCATTAAAATTGGTTATCTATTATACTAATCTCAATATCCATCCATTTTATGTAAGTTTTTTTTTTTTTGAAAAATTACGAAAAATGTTAATAATTAGATTGATTTATGTGAAAATACAAATATAATGATTAAGGGTGGGTTTAGATGGACGGTGCGTTTATCTGCGATTAGAGTAAAAATAACAGTTGCAGCGAAATTAGATACCGTAACGTCAGACAAAAAGTAAGCTAAACGCACCGTCCATCCAAATCGACCCTAAATCTTCAACTTTAACAAAATATAAATATAAATATAAATATATTTTAGTAGTATTAAAACAAATAGAAAGAAGTGGCAAATTGAGAATGCGGTAATAAAAGAAAGAGCATTAAAAGAAATTGAATTTGCAAGCTAGCTACTTGAAAATGTTGGTGGGTTTAAGTTTGTTGAATGAAAGAACCAACTAATTATTGGAAATTAATGAATGAAAGAACCAACTAATTATTGGAAATTAATTAAGTGACTAAAAATAAATATTTTGATTGCCGCAAAAAATGGTTCATTTATTTGCCTAAATAAATCACTTTCCGAATCTTCCAATTAAATTTGTTTGTCATTTATTTGCTTGCCAAAGGAATTTGTGTTAATGGTGCCCTCCCATTTGCATTTCCATCAAAATGGTCCATTTATTTGCCTAAATATGACACATTGAGAAAGTTAATGATGCCTTAGCACTTATTGGAGAGTAAGGTCGAGGTTTTGAGAATTTTTAGATTTTAAATTTGAGTCTCGCATTAGTAGTTAGTTTAATAGTAAGTGCGTGGATTCTCTTTCAAATTTATTTTAGTTAGCTGTTTTGTTGGGTTATTTATTTATTCAATTCTTATAAAGCATTACGAAGTCAAATCAGATTGATAAAAAAGAAAGCAGCATTACAAAGCACAACTGGTAGAGTGAATGTTTGATTGAATCGACTGAAATGGATTTCGAGTTACTCAATAAATTTTATTTTATCATTATAATTTCATTTGAAATTTTTTTGAATCGAGTCAAATAAAATGAAATTCAAATCAAATTAAATAAATCTATTGGAGTTAAACTTAAAAAATTATGAGCTTAAATTTAAAACCAAAAGTGGAAATTATTTAAAAAAAGGAGCCTCTAAAATAAGTAAACTTAACCAACCCATCTGTTGCTCACTCACCATCCTCAAATATTGTGCACAAAAAACAAAAGAAACAATCATTTTCAATAAGTTAACAACCAATAACACATTAACGGGTTAGAAGTCGGAAAATTTTTTGAGTCGGTCAAAATTGAATTGTATATTACGATAGTAAAAATGTAATTTTATTATTTTAATAATTTATATTTTTATAATTTTAAAAGGTTAAATAAAATTTCTCCATTTGGAGGAGTTAAATTGCATTTTTGCCACATGTTAATTTAAATTTTTATACATTATAAATGGACTAAAGGTAAAAATTTTCATTTTAGAGAGGGTCGGAGTCCCTATTTCAACTCTCTTGGTATCAACATTGTTGTCAATATAGAAGGACGTTAGTCAGTGGTAGAGCTTGAATTTCTTTTTGGGAGGGCGGAATTAAATTTAATATTTTTACGATAGTAAAAATATAATTTCATCATTTTAATAACTTATGTATTTATAATTTTTAAAAGGTTAAATCAAAATTTTGTTATTTTTGGGGGTCAAAGCGTAATTTTACCATTACTAATTTAAAATTTGATAAATTATAAAAGGGTCTAAATTAAAATTTACCATTTTAAGAGGAGCCATGACCCTTGGATCTCTACTGCACTCCACCGCTAACGTTAGTTCGAGCTTGCTAAAGCCCCTTTATCTTCCTATTTAAATGTTGAGAAGAGAATATAAGTAGTTCAAGATTCTGTATAAAAAAAAATTGAATAATGATATTAAATGAAAAAGTATTAAAATAAGAAATTATTATTGTTATTTTAAAATTAGATTAGGTTAAAATAATTAGTCATTGAACCTTAAATGAAGTCTTTCTTAACATCTTAGTTAAATTTAGACATTGCTTTCATTTGATGTCTTCATAAAAAAATATTTGTTTTTATATAATTCCATAAAACCTATCAATTAGATAAATAAATTTGGTTTTGGATTAGATTAATATAAATTGGATCAATTTGGATTTAAAAATTTCCCTACATGTAAAATTTGGGTTATTTTGCTTTTAGGTCTTTCTAATTCAAATCATTTAAATTTATTATTCGTGTTATTTAAATTGGATTATTTTAGTTTTATATTGGACACAGGTGACATTTAAGTTTGTCGTACGTATTTTTCAAATTGAATTATTTTAGATTTTTCACTCGGCATGGGTAATGCCAAATGAGAAAATAGGCTAAATGAGTCGTATATCTTGAAAAAAAAAAGTTAATTGTTCAAATAGGCCAATTTTTATTTGAAAATTTAGGGAAATAAGTCATTTTTGGAGAAAGGGTATGAAAGCGTGTGCTTTCTACACAGTTGACAGGAAAACTCTTCCAGTCAGACGAGCCTTCTATTGACATGTCAAGGAAAGCGTGCCCAACTGGATGCGTTTTCTTTGGAATTTTCAAAAAATGCTTCTAGCCGGGTGCGTTTTCTCGACATGTTAGCTTTCTCCAAAAACGACCTATTTCTTTAAATTTTCAAAAAAAAAATCGACCTATTTGACCAATTAACAAATTTTTTTGGCATATATGACCTATTTAACCGAGAAAACAGGCATTGACTCAAAAAATAAAATTACGGTTTAATATTTTTAATAATTATGAAATTATAAATTAGTATAATAATGAAATCGCATTTTGAATTCTAAAATTTTATTTGTAGTCCTTGGAAAAAATTCTAACCTCACTCTTGACACTCAAGTTTTAATCGTGTGAATGATTGATTTTTTATAATGATATCGGATTGAATTGAATTAAATAAAAAAAATTTGGATTGGTATGAAAATTAAAGTTATGAACTCAAAAGCAGGGTTTTTCTGTTTCATCTTTCGACTGCACATTTGAGTGGCGATATTAGTTTTACTTTCCCTTCCAGTTCCATATCGTCACATGAGATTTTAACGTCATAATCATGTGCTAATAAATTATTATACTTTTTTATTAAAAAATTTTAACTCTTTTGTTTGATTTGGGATCTCTTTGTTTGTTCTGTTCCTGTTTCTGTAGTGAGAGATTAAATGTTCTTCCATTTTCTTTCTCTCTAATCTAAACCAAACTCAGTCCTCGTTAACCTTCAAAAAAACCCCATCTTTTACAGTATCATTTTTGTTTTTTTAGAGTTAAATCAGTGGGGTTCTGTTTTTTCTTTTTCCTTCTTAATTTGAAGCTATTTTCTGTGTTCATTTATTAGTCTGTTTCTTCAAACTGTTTAATCCTCACGCGAGAAAGTGAAAGAAAATAAAGGTACAGCAGAGGTGAGAAAATTTTAATGAACTGATTTTAGTTTTTTTCAAGCTTAAATTCATAACTAATTTCTTGGTTTTCTTTTTTCTTCTTTGCTTTCAGAGGCTGAATCGAAAAATCGATGAAGGAATCAGAGAAGAGCTTAGATCCACAGTTATGGCATGCATGTGCTGGACCCATGGTTCAAATCCCACCATTGAACTCCAAGGTCTTTTACTTCCCTCAAGGCCACGCCGAGCACTCACTCGCCGCCGTCGATTTCCCCTCGTCTCCGCCGGTCCCGGCTCTAGTTCTTTGCCGAGTGGCTTCGCTTAAATTCATGGCGGATACCGAAACCGACGAGGTATACGCCAAGATCTTCCTCATGCCGTTACCCAACACGGAGCTCGACCTGGAAAACGACGCCGTTTTCGGCTCCGATAACGCGGAGAAGCCTGCTTCTTTCGCTAAGACATTGACCCAATCCGACGCAAACAACGGCGGTGGGTTTTCGGTCCCGAGGTACTGCGCCGAAACCATTTTCCCGCCGTTGGATTACACGGCGGACCCTCCTGTTCAAACCGTTGTTGCGGTGGATGTCCACGGCGAAACGTGGAAGTTTAGGCATATTTATAGAGGGACCCCGAGGAGGCATTTATTGACTACGGGGTGGAGCACTTTCGTGAACCATAAGAAACTCGTCGCCGGGGATTCAATCGTGTTCTTAAGGTCCGAAAACGGTGGCCTTTGCTTCGGGATCCGTCGAGCCAAGCGTGGGACTGGAACCGGACCCGAAACTGGGTCTCCGTTTTTGTCTTTCTTAAGGGAGGACGAGAGTAAGATGATGATGATGAACCGAAATGGGGATTGGAGAGGAAAGGGGAAACTGAAGGCGGAAGCTGTTTTACAGGCGGCTATGCTTTCGGCCAGTGGTCAGCCGTTCGAGGTTGTTTATTACCCGAGAGCGAGCACACCGGAGTTTTGCGTTAAGGCATCGTTGGTGAAGGCGGCAATGAGGGTTCCTTGGTGTTGTGGGATGAGGTTTAAGATGGCTTTCGAGACAGAAGATTCTTCAAGGATTAGTTGGTTCATGGGGACTGTGTCTTCGGTTCAAGTTGTCGATCCCATTCGATGGCCTAATTCCCCATGGCGACTTCTTCAGGTTTGCAGATTATAATTTGATACATTAAGAAATGGTTACAACATGTTGCAGTTCTTTTAGGTGAATTATTTAGCTTTAAAACTATATATGTTTTCAGGTTTGTTTAGCATTGTTGTTGGCACAGTAAGGTTTTCATGGCAAAAGTAATGCTGAACTGGTAAAACATTTTGGCTGCTCCAGTTAACATTTAACCGGGGCTAAGCTGGGAGCTTTTTTTCAGAGGTCGTAATTGAATTATAAACTTTCTGGAGCCAATGCAATTTTATCATTAATGAATGTGTTATTGGAAGTGTGAAATGTCAAGAAGTATATATGCTTAGAACAATAAAAGTTCAGACATGTAAGGATCATAGTCATTTCACCCGAAACCCTGAAAGTACTATTTTCTTAGCTTTTATGGTTTTAATGCCAAAAGCTAAATTATTTTATCTGTTTAGCGTTGCTTTCGACTTCAAAAAGTTATGCTGGATTGTTGGCTCTTTTGGGAGCCTGACTTTGCTAACCAATATTGTAGGTATCATGGGATGAACCGGATTTGCTTCAAAACGTTAAACGTGTTAGTCCCTGGTTGGTTGAATTGGTATTGAATGTGCCTGCCATCCACTTGTCGCCGTTCTCCCCACCAAGAAAGAAGTCTAGGTTTCCCCAACATCTTGATTTTCCTCTCGACGGACAATTTCCTATGTCGGCATTTTCAAGCAATGGCAATCCCCTTGGGACCGGCTGTCCGTTAGTTTTATCTGATAATGCTCCTGCAGGCATACAGGGAGCCAGGCATGCTCAATTTGGGTTATCTTTATCCGATCTCCATCTTAATAATAAACTGCAGTCCAGACTTTTTCTGCCCGGTTTCCAGCGGTTCGATTCCCACTCTAGAATTTCTGATGGCATCATGATGGCAAGGTGCCCAAATGGTACTGATAATCTTTCTTGCTTGTTAACAATCGGGAATTCTAATGCGAATGAGAAATCTGGCAAAGCAAAAGGACACCAGTTTTTACTCTTTGGTCAGCCAATACTTACTGAGCAGCAGCTCTCTCGTAGCTGTTCAAGTGAAGCCGTCTCACAAGTTATTAACGGAAAGAGTTCATTAGATGGCAGTGCCGAAAAAACAAAAGATACTTCTGATGGTTCTCTATCTTCTCTTGAGAAGTCATCTACTGCTGGATTTTTGTGGCACCAGGATTACAGAAGCACGGAAACTGGCCTCGATATTGGCCATTGCAAGGTATTCTTGGACTCGGAGGATGTCGGACGAACTCTTGATCTCTCAGTTCTTGGCTCTTATGAAGAGCTATACAGGAGATTGGCCAACATGTTCGGAATAGAAAGATCCAAGATGTTGGGCCATGTGTTGTATCGAGATGCAACAGGTGCTGTCAAACAAACTGAAGAAGAACCGTTCAGGTATCAATTCGAAAAACCAATTCATCTTTTCCGTTCTTTCGATCTAGCTTTGGGTTCATATTTACACAATCTTCCCATGGTATATTGTAGTTCATTTATGAAAACAGCAAAAAGATTGACAGTAAGGATGGATTCAAGCAATGAAACTGTTGCAAGGTGAGTCGCACACAATTGTTCTTCATTTCCCCAATTTCTAAACCTGGGTTCTCATGGTTATGGGTTTTGCAGGTCTTGGCTTACCGGGATTCGAACAGCCGAAAACGGGCTAGGAGGGCCGAACAAAAGAGGTCCCTTAAGCATATTTGCGTGATTTCGGGGGACCGATGTGGGAAAAGCAAAGCATAGATGGTTGAAGAACTCAATAGAACAAAATTTAAAGGGACTTGCTAAGCTCCTCTTAGGGATTATCTCGTCTGTTAATGCCCTAAAAAAACATGGATGTTAATGTGTTTTAAAGTTTAAGTTTGATGCAATAACACTCCCCATTTGTAAGGAATTTCTGTGTTTACGCATGCTTTCATAATAAAGTGCAGTGCTAGCTCCGACTTGTCTTGAACCAAACATTGTGGATTGGATTAATTCGGGTTTCAAAACTTTTGTCCTTTCAAATTCAATCCTCAGATATCTCGGATCGGAGTTGTTTTGGATCATTTTAGGTTCGGATAGATGCTTGATGGAGGTGATTTTGGATTATTCGAGTTGGACAAGCTTCAATCATTAGCTTTCTAATTATAATCCAATTGAATTAGGTTTGAATTTGAGTTAATAGCACCGGATTCTAAGTTTTTATTTTTTTAATGTGTTTTAATTAAAATTATAAATTTAAAATAGATCGGATCAGATTTGAGTTTTAGATTTTTAAATTTGAGCTCGATCCACATTTTAAATATATTTAATTTTATTTTGTCCAAGCTGATATTTTTACTCAATTTTTTTCAAATTTAAACGAATGATCTAACATATAAACGGGTGTAATTATAACCATTACGAGTGACGGAGCAAAAACATTGGGATCTTTCATGAGAAGTTAAAATGAGAAATGTGGGGATTATAAACACAGAAAACATGAAAGACTTTTGAGTGTTCCAACAGTTTGACGGCCAAGCTGGTCTGGTCTGGTTTAGGTTGAAAATTCACTGAGTTTTGTGAGCACTAGACCAAAGCAAAATTACTATTTTAATTTTTAAATCCCAACACTACAAATCTTATAAACCAAGTGGAAGTTTTTTAATTTTTGATGTCAAATCCCAAAAATGAAAAAATAAAAATAAAATGACTTAAATTGATTTATAGATGAGAGAAAAATTCATTCATGTTGATGTTTTCGTTTCCAAAACTCCAACCATATAAATTAGGTATAAGTTTATTTTTATTTAATCGGATTATTTTTTTTTTTTTTTTTTTTGAAATCAGAAAGTTTATGATATCTTAAATTTAAAAAAAAAAAAAATTTAATGAATGAAAAAATGGTTTGATTGAAGTAGTAATAATAACCCCAAACTCGGTTTTGGGGATTGAAGGTAAAATGAAGCATAGAACACTGAATCCCAGAAGGTGTTGTTTTTAATGATGTTTTAAATGTTGAGCTTTCATCCTCTTTCTACAATTACTTATATTTTTTCATCAATTTTGATGACAAGATTTCAAATTTCGAAACATAAACTTAATTACCACATGTTAACCCCTTGACTACGTGATTATTGATAAAATACATGGGTTTGTATAATTTTTTTTTTTATCTCTAAACTTAGCAATTATGTGCACTTCGATACCTGTATTTGGTGACCAAGTCATTTTGATCTATCAAGTTAAAAAACGTAAAAATTGAATGACGCGTATGATTTCAAAGTATAAGGTCATTAAATTTTGATGGAATTTAAATTTAAAGACAAAAATAAACTTAATTTCCAAGTTCAATTGTCAAAATTTATGTTAACCCAAACTAAAAATATTTTTTTACTGTAGTCATACTTGAAATTAAGGAGGAGGAAAAAAGTCAAATTATGGATTAAAAAGCTTAAATAAAAAACAATTTTTTCCGCTTAACCAAGATTTCCAAGGCTATTCCCCTGGTTGGAAATGTCATAAAATTTTAGGATCAAATTATGCTAAACTATAAAATAAGAGACTAAATCACAAATTTGAGTACAGTAGAGGAACCAAAATCGTTATTGGACCAAAAAAGTCTTGTACTTACGTGTAAACGGCAGATATATGATGACGTGGCGTGAAGGGCATCCGTTCGTGCGGTGGACCCCAAAAATTCATTTTTAATGTTTTCCTTTTTATGTTTTTAAGGTGGAACATCAAAGACTTCGGGTTTGACTTTGGTAAATTTTCCACAATCTGAACGGTTGACAGTAATTTCATCCGTATATGATGTACAGTCGAGATTTAAACCCTTTTTACCGCTGTCGTCTGTATATGTTGAAGGACGATATAAGAAGCAGTACAATACGAAAAAAGTTGAGATTTTGACTTATCGTGATATTTTCGAACACACTTATCATTTCTCTTTGTTTTTTTTTCCTGCTCCATTATAAAAATCAATAGAGTTAATTAACTCGACTAAATTAATTAAATATGTCGAAAACAATATTAATTATTAAAATAGGTTAATTCTTTTTAAAAGTTAATAAAATAAACTGTTTTTAGAAAGAGGGTGTAAAATCGCATCCATTTAGATGCGTTTTCTGATAATTACAAAGAAAATGTGTTCAACTAAATAAATTTTCACACGTTCTCTCGAAAAATAATATATTTCTTTAAATTAAAAATAATAATTTATTTGATCAATTATTTTTTTTTCGATGTATTCATTTAATTTAATCAATTCACTATCATCCACAAATTATAACTCAAAGCTTAAGATTTTACATTTAATTTTTTAAAACATCTATATTGCGTTAATCAAGTCCTTCTATGCTTACCATTAACCTGAGCATTAAATGCTAATTCAAATATAACGTAAAACCATATTTAAAACGGTTATGTTCTATATAAAATTTTTATGTTATCTATTTTAATGAATTTAATCCTTTTATTATAATTTAAATGTTTATAGTCTCATTTATTTTCGAAATCTGTATTTTTAACCTTATTGTCAATTATTTTTCGTTAATTTTGTCAAATAATTAAATACTTTATACTATATACCTTGACTTATTTTTTAAAATATGTAATGAGACTACATATATTTCTTTGCATTTTTTTTTTTTACAATTTGGATAACGTTTTTGCATGTTAAAAAGAAATCAAAAAATTATAATATTCCTTTAACTGTAAGAAAAATACCAGTGTATATATGTTTAGGAAAAGATAAGCCACGTCAAAGTATTTAACAAAATTCACAGAAGAAATTGACTCAAGACTAAAAAACACATTTCAGGGTCTAAATATGTTGAAAATAAATAGTATAGGGACCTTTAATAGAATTTTACCAGTTAAAACAAATTGATTAAATTGTAATCACATGTGTATTATTGCATCAACAATTTGAATTCCACATATTAAAAAAAATAATAACTTTTTTAATTTTATTAAAATGATTTTTTTTTTTTTTTTCAGAAAGTGTAGTTAAAATGTAGATAAGATGGAGCAGAAACATCACATTCACTGTTTGTGTTGCAAAAAGGGTTAGGTATTTTGTTAGGTACTAATACCTTTGTCAATGCTATTATGGTTGTCACCGTCACTTGTGTTTTTAAATTTTTAATACATATTATTTTTATTTATAAATTTTCGGATCACACATGTCAAATATTCATTCGACAGCATGAGAAAGTTAATACCATTTGTCCTAAGTATCATTTCTTGTAACGTTAGTCAAACAAGAGTATCAAGAAGTATATTTAATATTTTTGATATGATTAAGGTATGTTTTATATCCGTTTCACAATTAAAAAAGATTAATTTTTTTTAAGGTTCGTGATTGCTTTTCCCAACAACGTCATTTTCAAGATTTGAATATGAGTTATCTCCTTACGAATGTAATATATATGATCACTGTACCTAATACGTATTAGTAAACTCATATAATATTCATTTATATATACATATCTTTTTTAGGTATATTTCGATTTTCAATTCAAATGCAATTTCGATATATGATTCCTTAAGAGTTTATGATATTTTGGTATGCTTATATTAATAAATATTATATGAGTTTATTAATATGTATTAGGTACAATGATAAAATATATTATATCCGTAAGGAGAGAACTTAAATTCAAGTCTCGAAGATGATATTCACATTAAACATGTTTAGACAGAGTTAGCACACTTAAAATCTTGTTATAATCGGTTTAATGAGTAATTTTAAAAAAAAATGTGAATATAGTTAAAATATTCGATGGGGATAGTCAAAATAGAAGATGATGAGATATGAAGAAAAAGAAAATTAGAATGTGGGCTTTTCTCAATCAATCAATTAACCAACCAACAAATTATATTCAAACATGCAATGAAATCAACATTTTAACCTTCTACACACTCACTACAATACATTGTGTGAAGTCTTTTGTGACATTGGTGTATGTACACAAATCAAATTTTTTTTAAAATTAACAACATATTAAATTTCGAAATTCGATGTACTCAATCTATCTGATTGGAACATATGTAACTTGTTAAACTGGATTGGTTAAATTAGATTAAATTTTATTTAAGTAGATTAAATTGATCAATTTCAAATGAGAAGTTCATATTATAATAATAATTTTACCCAAATCCAATTCAATGATCTAATTACCTAATTAAATCCCTCCTTTACCTAAAAAAATATAAGGGATAAAGTAACTCTGAATTTGATAAAAAAATTTTGATCCACATTAGTTTTGGAATTTGACAGTCTTTTTCAATTTGGTCCCTTAATTTAAACTCCATTGACGTATGATGATGTGACACTATGAAACTATGAGATTTTTTCATATCGCCTGAATTTTTGTTTTAAAAAATTTATAATATCTTTATAATTTTTTTGTAGTATCTAATTATTACATTTTGTATAAAATTTTTAGATATAAGTGCCACATTATCATATCTTTAGCAAAATAGAAATTTAAAGACCAAATTATAAAATAAAAAAAATTTTAAATATTTCAAGGCCAACATAAAAGAACACTAAAACCTAAAATAGAAAAAATTGTTAAGTTGAAAGACGAAATACTCGATTCGTTCTGAACTATAATAAACCCATTATCCTAAATCAGCCCGTTATCAAATTTAAACAATTACAAATACCCACTAATCCCATGGCCCCTCAATCCAATTAATTGAAATAACCCCCCAGATTAACCACCCCACCAAACCAAAGGCTGTTTTACTTGATTAGTAATTACTCAACTTATTCAGCAATAAACGATTGAATCTTAATTCAATTAATATGAACATTATTATCAATATAAAAAAATATGAATTCGAATGTTTTAAAATATATTATCTTCCTATTTATGAATTAAAAAAAATTATAAGTAATTCTAAATTTTATGTCAAAAAAAGCCAAATATAATCAAAACTTGAAATTATTAAAAAAAATAGTATCAAAATTGTAATAATATTGCACACGCAAAAATATATATATAAGAGATTATTATTACCAATTTAATATAAAGATTGAAAATACGACCAAATATGAATGCATTAAAATTCCATAAAGACTAACATATAATTTTGAGAAGCCCTTACCTTAAATCAGGGCAACGAGAAGAACTAAATCCCTTCAAATAATAAAAACATTAAACCAACAATAAAGAGGAGTTAACCCTAACAATTAATGAAACATAAAACAGTAAATAACAGTGGAAAGAAAAAATAATTATAATATACATGTGAGTTTTGCTGCTTCAGCCCTCAGATCGAACAAAACTGTGATGTCGATCTTACTTCCGACTTACTCCAAAACGGCGACCTCTTGATCAACCTTCCAATAGTTTGCATCATTGAACTCCTTCATTCCGGCCCCACCGTCTTCCGAATTCTCCTTCTGTGGTACCTTTGGAATAATGTTCCTCTTTAACGGTCCAGCTTCCCCAACTATTCCTTCTTTTAAAGCTTGATCCATTGCCTTCTCTGTACCTTCTAATTCCACCCCTACGAATTCGACATCCTCTTCGAACAAAGAGGGAACCGCTGGTGGAGATTTCTGACTTGTATCACTGCTCGCTGATCCGTCACTCAAATCCATAGAGTCTAGGGAAACATTTGGAAGTACGGGGTCTCCATTCGACAGGGGAACAACGTCAGTGACCACTGTCTCGATATGACTCGGTTGGTTGACATCTGAGCTGTCATCATCAAGAAATGGGTTTTTGCTTGAACCACCTAGTTTCAAATCTGATGATTCTCCCCACCCCACCCACTCGGGCAAAGGCCCATCTCCAAATAAGTCTTCGTTTTCGCTTGCATCAAACCCAAAGAATCTCATATCATATGAAGCATTTGATTTCTCCCCTTGTGGATTCAGGTCTCCACCGGTCATGGAATTGTCAAATCCATTCATAGCATAGGAAGTAGATGTGCCAGTCAAGGACTGTTTGCTTTCATTCAACTCGTTCTCCCCTCCAAGTACCACCTCATCATCACTACCACTGTTACCACCATTAGTAGTACCATTCAAGTTAATCTCATCCATCACCTCCGTCTGAGATGTGGCTGTAGGTGCATTACCGGTTCTGTCATCTTGGAATGCAAACCAGTCGGAATTCGTGAACAGGCTGCTGCATTAGAAAACTATAGGCTTATGGCTACTCTAACAAAAAAATATAAACTTTTTAAGTTCGAAAAAGCTAAGGCAATGGAGGTTTTTGAAACACATTCACCCATCCCAAGCGTCCATCATGAACTTCATCAGCCTATTACTCAATCACGATGAGTAACAAAAAGAAGCTTACCTTCCTTGGTCATCACCGAGCCTCAAGGATGATACAACGACCTCAGCAGATTCATCATCAAAGTAAACATCCTGCAAATGGGAAACATATATCTACTATAAAGTTTGACATTAGAAAAATAGGGACAAGAAATCTATTTGTTTGGTTCCTCCATTTTAACACAGGCCAAGGACCCAAGGTTATGTTATCATCAATGTCTAGGAAAAGTTATGCTACTCAGACACGAGTGTTGAGTGTTGGATATGGGTATGCATCCAACATGGGTATGGTTAGATTTTTCCTAGATTTCCTATGTGTTTGGAGGATCTTTGAAAGTCATATCGCCATATCCATGTGTTGTACACGAGAACAATAAAAATGAAGAGTTCGAACAAAATAGGGGCAAAGAACCTATTGCCTTAACAAAAATCGCAAAAAAGATTTCAATTAATCAAAAGAAATCATAGTCGCTCACCTCATCATCTCGATCAAGGGTACCATTGTCCTGAAAGTAGTTAATAATAATAAAAAAATAAGTATAGCAAACATGCAGAATGCAGTGTAGTGTTATGAAAAGTCACACTACATACTTCTTTATTATCATCATTCCATTTGTACCCAAAAGCCTGGCTTAGGGTATTTGCCAAAATCGCAACATCATAATCTCTATCACGAAGATCATCTTCATCGCTTATTCTGTCCTGCAATGCTGTTGGGCGTCTGCACATGAGAAGGAAAAATACATGTGATTCTTTAAATGAATTTCCTGTTAGCTCTCGCAACTGTGGTTGCAGCAAACAGAAATAATGTGCTATAACAAGATGAATTCAAAAATTGGAGTTGTGCAATTTGAAACATTACAATTATAGGCATCATATGACAGAAGAAAGCTCTAAATAAAATAAAAGAGCCAAATAACAGTCACAGTTTATATGCCATTTATAAGTTATAAATCTTCCATGAGACAATAAATCCACGAGTGCTGGCACCCTTACAAAAAAACATATCAAGCACAGACAGATCAAGCGACAATTGATGTCCAATTACATAAGATATTAATCTAACCACACCACATATCAGAAGTGAAGC
Organism: Kokia cookei; assembly: GCA_039519145.1. Lineage (NCBI taxonomy): Eukaryota > Viridiplantae > Streptophyta > Magnoliopsida > Malvales > Malvaceae > Kokia > Kokia cookei. The sequence continues at coordinate 34,106,691 of CM076900.1, read as the reverse complement.
AGGAGCATACCCACAGGCCCATCGATAAACATTTTCAACTGCATTGCGTTCTTGCAGAACATTAGCTTGCCACTCATTCCATTCGCTATTTCCCTATAAAGAACATAAGAATTTGAATAAGGCAAAAGGAAATATAAGGAATCCTGGTAAAGTTCCCTAAACCAATATAAGATCGGACCATGCAATTCTAGCCAGTGAAAGGCGTGACAAACACGTAAAATAACCAAGCAATTGACACTAACTGTGAAGAACTTAATACAGATTTACCATGCTACAGAAACATTCATACCCTGATCTTAATTAAAACAAAACTTGTTGACTTAAAATAAAAATGCACCTATAACCTATAAGATCCTTGCAGAAGCACTCATACAACATTAACAGCAGCCAATTCCCCACCTGTAGACGTGTCTGAATGCAGCTATTGCTGCCTCCTAACTGTACAAGTTTATTTGAGATACGTGTAATGTGACCGATGTTTCCTGCTCGTGGTGCATGTTTTCCAGCAGCAGGTAAAGTTGGCTGCTCAAACAAAAAAGGTAAGTTGGCTGCATGATCCAGTAGCATTATAACCATTTTCAATCATATTTTTAATAATACCCATTAGCAAACTGGACAAACAACAATATAATTAACATCTACCTGATTATTGTCACCAGAAAGAAATGGATGTTTGTCAGTTTGGATCAATTTCCTGATCAAATCACATTCTTGAAGAAGATGATCGACTATTGCATCATTCTTGCTTTCCAGACAAGATAATATTATACTTTCCACATGATGATGTAGCGCATTATTGTATGGATACCTGCACATAATTTGAGAGACAATAAATATTAACCTGAGAGCAGAAAACAATTTTCTCAAGAAGAAACCAAGTGACTTCTTCTAGATTCAAACTTCCAACAAGTTGTTCTCATGTTAGTGAATATGACAAATTTTAACCAAGAGCTTACTCAAAGAAAAGATCAATAACTCGTTGGATAGTTCCTGAGCTGACCAATTCCTTCTCCGCAGCTTCATTTCCAGTTCTAAACAGCACAGCAATGAACTCAACAATCTGAAAAAAATAACGAATTGATTCAGACATAACATAAAAAGTTTCAACACAGCCCACAGAAAAAAGTTTGCATTACATCGTGCACAAACACCAAAATAACCCAAACATGTGCAAGTTGATATCCCATATTGGATGACATATAAACTTTAAGATGAGAATATAAAATGAACCTTTAGACGGTGCTTCCCAAGAGGCGGCCTCAATTCTCCATAGGTTGTAGGCAAAAAATTTTCATCAGATAAGACATTCAAAAGCATAAGTAAGTCACCTGCAAAACACGCAACATCTGTGAACACCATAGCTGAAAGTGAAAAGCCAAAATATTACATGCAACTATATGTAAAACCCATTACATAGAACTTTCAGAGAAATATATCCCCTCACCAAGCTTAGGCAGCATTGCATTAATAGTCTCCGGATTTATGGGGATTGGAGGCTCATACATCTGTTGATTTCGGAAAGAATACATCAAGGGAGAAGCAATTGCTGATCTTTTTGGATCCAACAATGAGATACAAACTGAGAGTGAGTGTACAAGGCCAGATTTTGAGTGTGAATCTTCCAGTGCATGACCAAATATCCTTGCAACGAAGCTGTATATGAACATACTCAAAATCACAGAAATATTCACGATAGAGAACTGAGATGGTGATGCAAGTAAGAATAAGATCTCACAGACCTTGGACTAGAGAGTTTAGTAGCTAAAGCAGATGGGGCATTCCGTGTTATTGCACATAATGTTTCTGCTGCGTTAGCGTGAACCTCAGGAGGACACTGGTAATTGCAAAAACAGGTTGCGAGATTCATTACAAAGTATAGTATGCCATGAAAATAATAGAATAGAACGTTCTCACTTACCGATGAACTCAATTTATCCACAATTATTTCCAACAAATTGCTATTAGCTAACCATTGCATTACATCCAAACAATTTGGATATAGATGATCATCAGCGCCTACTAACCGAACCAATACCTGTGACAAGGTGCGCCTCATTTCAATAATCAACCAAAACATATAAATGACAAGCCATATAAAACCCAATATTATAATAAACCAACAAAGAAATAGTGGGTACCTCCATAATGGATGTGATTCCTATTAAATCAACCAGTTGGTGGAATACATCTTGATGTACCTGTTAGTAATCTGTCTCAGTAAATTCACATAAACAAATAAAACCATGCTATCTTTTGTAGTTCAAGATCATATACCACAAACAAGCCCATTTTGTCTGGCAAGTCACTGGACCTAAATCATCCTTATAAGCTAAACCCAGAGAACAAACTCACCAGAAGGAAAGGATTAATAGCTAACATGATTGTTTACACCACTAATTCAGTATGTTTAACTAAGCTTATAGGTAACTAATCTCATAGGTGCATCATGCATGTCCATATAAAATAGTGTAAAGTTCAACAGGGGAACAAGGTAAGGTTCAAATTGTCAGTGCACGTTCTGTACTGAGTTTCAATTTCATTAGTTATCAAGATTTGTACGTTATTGAATGCACTATCCATATTCAAATAACATAGAACAAAAGTATCAACAATTGCAAGAGGTCTAAGAATGTGACAGTAAACACAAAAACTTTACTTACTTGAATGTAATTCATAAATTGAACAGACTTCCGTAGCATAAGGCATATAAAAACCTAAAATACAAAGCAAATGAAACTCATCAAGTAGTAACAAAAACACAGAAGCAGTTGAAGAAAGTGTGGTATGAAAAGCCGCAGAAATTAAACTGAACATGAACAAACACACCTTACTGAAATAACCAGCTAGCAAGGCACTATGAGGACGGTTCGGTTGCAAGAAAGAGAAAAGTAAATTCATCAACTGCCAAAAAGAGAAAATCGTATGAAACAAAACCATAGCAATGTCCATAGCTAAAGATGCATAATGCAAATGAAGGCCATACCTCTTCATCCTCGGCTAAAGTCTTCAGAATAACATCAATCTCACATGTAAATACCTCACAGGCAATGAACGGGAACCTACACAAAAAAGAATAAATAGCATCAGAAAATTTACAATACAAGGAAACACAAAGAAGTCTAGTTCCTTAATCCTGATTTAATGAAAATTACTTACTTGAACGTCCGTTTGCTATCAGCATCCTCTGGAGGCTCTTCAACAACATATCGTAGTAACTGCTCAACCTGGGCCCTATCCTGTAGACTGCACGTAAAAAATCGAGTACATGAAGAACTAGTTCTTTACTAGATTATACAAACACTTAGAAATTGAAGTCATAGCATCCAACCAATTGCAATATACTAAAAAAACTAATAAGAAAAAAAATAATAATAATAACAAAAAAATGGAAAAGCGCAATGTGATAGTGGCAAAATTTACAAATTGATGAGTCGACTATTTAAAGCTTTGCACTCTTGGATTATTTCTTCTTCATCCAGAAGCTCTTCCAAAGTAAAGTTCTCCTTGTCTAATATCGATTCCACCTATAAAAGAATATCGCAGTCAACGAAACTAATCATAATTATAGTAAACACAAAATTAAAATGAGTCACTCAACAATATTCTTAAGAAAATAAGTGGAAATGGAGAATGAACATCAATTAGAAAGCAAATCCAGCAAACTATAATTAGCTTAATATATTTTCACCAATTTGATTCAATAGCAGTTATATTCATCTTCAAATAAAAGGAACTCCAGCCAGTAACACATAAACTAGCTTAAAGATTAAAAAAAATGATAATCGTCCAATCGAGAAATGAAAATTTCCAAACAAGCGGACAAATCTAAGTCAGTGAAGCTACGCTGCTACGGCATCAATGAATCCAAAAGTAAATTAAGTATAAAAAGAAGTAAATATCAACATAACTAAGCTAAAAGAAAAGCACTAATTCAAAACTAGAAAGAAAAAAAAGCTAACTAAAAATTAACAACTTAATTACAACTAATAAAACTTACTCTAATAAAAGATCTTAACTAATTAACTAATTAAAATAAAATTACTCACCGGACAAGAGGCGGATAGAGATGGGAGCTTCCAAAACATGGCTAAGAAGAGAAAAATAGTAAGCAGAGTAGCAGATTAGATCTGTAAACCCTAAAAATTACCAGTGAATCTAGGAAATATCGAAAAAAAAGGGGAAAAACGGGAGATTCAAGAGTAAAGAAGAGAAAAAAATAATCATAAAAAAAATAAAAAACAATTTTTTGCTGTTATATTTTAGTTGAAGCTAGGGAAGGAAGAAAAAATGAAAAGAAAATAAAAGAAGTACAAAAATGAAGTACTTCGATTCTCAGAAAAGTACTTCTAGTTTTATGTCTATGGTTATGACCAAGAAGAAGGGGAAGGGTTCAAATCATCATGGATGGATGTACACACACATGCATACATACATACATATATAGTGCTGCACAGTGGATCTGTCCACCAGATGGGATGGCTCATGCCTCATTTGGTTCTGTTTAATTCTAATTTAAATTAAGTTTTAAAATATTTATTAGATTAAAATATGCTCTCTCTTTTTTAGTGGTAATAGTTAGATAAAATTTTAAAATTTATCCATGTATTTAAAAAATTAAAAATTAAGTTTTTTATTTATTTAAAAATTTTAATTCAATCGTTAAATTGATAATTAATTAAAATGGACAATTACAAGATGAATTGTAATTCTCCAAACATATTTAGCTGACACAAGTGTAAGTATATGGCAATTCTCTATTTCATGATTGATAATACAAATTATAATTAAATTGTTACATAATTTATATTTTAAAAAAATATTAATTACAATAAAAATAATTTTTAAAAAAATAATAAAAATTAAAATCAAATCATCATATATATTATATTAATCTGAAAAATTAGTTAATGATACAGTTACTAGTAAAAATAACAAAAAAAATAAAAATCATATATAATTTTACCTAATTATTCTAGTGCATATTTTTTGGGTTATTCCTTTTTAATATTTAGCATATGCTCATTATCATTATATGTTAGTATTTGCCCAAGTTCATTTGAATTTGAATCTGCATCATTAAAATTATTAATATATTCTTTTTCCATATATTTTTTGAAGTATGAATCATCTCAATTACACCTATGATTAAAGTTATGAAATATGAAATATGCTAATACAATTATCGTACTACGATATAATCTTGTTTTTTATGCTATACTAAGGCAAAGTTCTTAATATTGGTTTTTTTACAATAATAAATGACTTCTCAATTACATTTCAAAGTTTTGAATGTCACAAATTAAAGCGCTCGCAAGCTGTCTATGATGCTTGTGTCCGACACCATTCTCTCAAGTTATATCATACCCCACAACATGGTGCAAAAAATATTTTATTTTTGTACAATTAGCACTTACCTGATAATATTTGGATTCACAGTCCAAATAATCTGTAGTTAAAAACTTATATAAAGTAAATTTGAAGAAAAACTTATACTAAATTATATTTTTTTATAATGCGTAAATTAAGTAAAAAAATAATATGTAACATTTAAAAAAAATTATAAACAAGTTATGATAAAAAAAAATTATAACATTTTATAAACAAGTATATTATTTTATAATATATGGCATGGACATGTAAATAAGTTATGTTCATATTTTTTTATCATAATTTTTTATAAAAAAATATTTTATAATAAATTTTTTGGCCATAAATTTAAAATTTTTTTAAGGTTTAAATAATATAAATTTTTGTATTTTTTTAAGGTTTAAATAATATAATTTTTTGTTATAATTTTATAAAACACACAAATTATTTTTATAATATAATTTTTTTATAATTGATAATATAATATTTTTTGTTACAATCATCCCAAGCACTCATATGTGTTCATGTTTATAATATAATTTTTATAACTTGTATAAAAACAATTTTTTAAAATTGGATTTGGTGTAATTACCTATGTAATTATTCTAATTCTCGCATTCACTTTAAGAATCGAAAAGTGTAATTGAGATGTTCCAATTACACTCTATTCAGAGAGACTCGCAAATTACAATAGTTACCCAAACATGTTATCATTATGTAATTACGAGCAATTTCACTCAAATCCAATTACTAAATGCTTTCCAAACTAGCTAAGCATTTTCCGTAAAAAGAAATTGTGAAATTGACATATTGTTTAGGCTATCATTATGTGACGTGGCATATGATTATAGGAAAATAAACATGTTAAAATTTTTTAATCGAAACTACTGTTGACAATAATGATTAAATTGAGATTTTTAAATTGAAAAGGTAGGAGGATTGAATTTTCAACTTCTAAAGTACAATGATTAAATATTAAATTCTATAAAAGTACAAGGACCAGCAACATATTTTAACAATATTATTATTTGATAAAAATAATTGATAAATCTCTCTATTATAGAAAGTGGATCATACTAGTATTTGTAATATTAAATGGGTTAATTTAATCCATCTAATATTTTTTTTAAATATATTGGTGTGATTACATCACAGTATCTGTTCATACTTTTTTAACCCTTTGACAACGCACACACTGGTGTTCGAACCAGGATCTCTTAAGATGAATAATATCCTCTTAATTACTGAAGCCACTCATTAGATTCAAATCCATGTAATATTAAAATGAAATAAATATGGACAGTTTAAAACAAAAATTAACATTAAAAAAAGAATAAAAATTATTTTTTTAATTATAATTCAACTCCAAATTAAATATTTCATCGTAAAATCATGAAAAGCTTTTGAAATATTACTCTCTTAAATTGTATATTATGTTTTTTAAATAATAAATGTTAATTATGTTGAAATTTGTTTTTTTATTATTTGTAATAATATAATATCTAATTACAAATTATATATTCAAACTAAACTTTATAAATAATTTGTATTAATTACTTAAAGAATATTTAAAATTTATATTTCATATATTAAAATATTGATAATAAGTATAATAATTTTTTTATATTTTATTGAACTGTTATAATATTAATAATTTTGAATATTATTTAAATATATATTTTTTATTTTACAATATTATATTTAAAATGAATATTTTATCTCTTCAAAAGTATTATTTTAAAAATAATCCTAAATATAAATATTGAACCAAACGATTTGAAAATCCTTCTAAAAAATTATGCTAAACTAGCTTTATACTTGAATTAAATTCCGCAATCATCAATTTATCGATTTTTTTTTATAAAAAAAATATCGTATTTTTAAGATACTTTCAATAATTTAAGTATAAATATATATTTATATTGTAATTTAAATAATTTATAAATTAAATAAAATTTGGGTTACAACAATCTACATTTTTTTCGAAAATAATTTGTGAATCGAAAATCTAAATTAAAAGACTTAAGTAACAATTAAATCAAAATTGAAATTGTTTTTCTCCGTATAGTGAGAGCATGCTTTAATGGTAAATGGTGAGTGCTCAAGTATTTGGAGAGAGTTTGAATTGTGAAGTTGACCTAAATATCATCTCTCTTAAATAAGATTAGATTCATATTAATTTTAAAAAATTATAAAATAATTATTAAACTATTTAAAAGATTTCATTTAAGTCACTGAAGTATTTTCAATATCACCTCTGTCTAATAATATTAGATTCAAATCGTAAAATGAATAACAACACTTTTAGTTATAAAGAAAAGAATAAACTACACTCAAAGTTATTAAACTATTAATAAATTTACGTTTTGGTCATTCAATTTCAAAAGGTTATAAAATTATTATTAAACTACTTAAAAGTTTTCATTTAAGTCACTGAGTTATTCAAAAAGTTTTTATTTAAGTTATTGGGATGTTAACTTTAAAAAAAAAGTTCGACTAGCGAGCTCTAAGCGACGATTCGACAATCTGTACAGTGGATTAATATCCATCAATGAGTAGAAGAACATACATTAGATCCAAGTTGATTTAACGGTCAGTGTCGAAGATTGAAGGAGAAAGCTGTTTGGATTTTAGATCGTAAATTCGTGACATTTAAAGTTGTTTCATGAAAAAATTGAACTGTAAAAGAGAAGGAGAATAAGAGCTTTCAATTGGTGCAGGCGGTGTGAACAAAAAAAACCATACATACAACAACAAATTTAATAGTCCATAGATTTAAATGAAAACTTTTGAATAATTTAATAACCATTTTATAATTTTTTAAAGATCAAAACGTAAAATTATTAATAGTTTAACCACTTTGAATGTAGTTTAGCCTTAAAAACTGTGGGTCCCACGAAAATAATGAAAAGTAAAAGGTCTCACTCATTCAACTATGCGTTTCAAGTTGACGTATAGTTGCTGCAACCACACGAAGCGTCTCTTTTTTAAGAATTCGTCAAAAAAGAGTTTGCCGTCGGATGAAGCTAAAAGTGGTCAACGAATTTCACGTGGACTCTGATCCGCCAATGGTGTTCCTAGTTCTGTCAATGTCACGTGAGTTTAGCGTAGCTCTCTCGGCAAATAGGTTATCTCATGGACGGTCATATGAATCTATTATTTTTCAGCCTGATTTAGGGATGGGAAAAAATGCCCGAAACTCACGGGTTTCGATCCCATCCGATCATATCTGATAGGGTCAGGTTCTTTTTTTTTTCAAAATCAGATTTTGAGTGGATTTTTATAAAACGTTTTGGTCTGAGTCGAGATCGAGTTTAGCATGAAACCGTTTCATCCACCTTGATATATTTATGAATTTACCATTATATATATTAATATTAATTACTAATATTATTTTATCATTTTTAGGGTGTGTTTGGTTGGATTTAGATCTGTTCATGGGTCAGGTTATCCGTTTAGATCTGAAGGTCAATTCGAAATTTAAAAGTGTTTAAGTAAAAATATTAGGCCCAAAAAATGGGCTTGAACAAAAAAAAGTTCGTTTAAAACATGGGACGGGCTTAAGTTTAAACATTCAAGGTTAAAGTCCCATAATTTTTTAAGTTTATAATACTTTATATTATGTAATTTAAAACACATTAAAAAATAGACTTATGCTAAATATATAATACTATTCTAACGTAAACATTTAAATAATGTTAAGATGACTATATAAAAATTTTCAATAAATAAAAATATTAAATTTAAAAATATAAAAATATAAAAAAAATATAAAAATTATATGGAAGAGCCTAAAATGAGTTTGGTTAATTTTTTACAAATATAGACAGACTTGAGCAAAATTTTAAACTCATATTTTGAGTGATCCAAGTTTGAGCAAGCATAAAAATATTTTAATATTATGCGTATACCCTATCTATGAACACCTCTAGTTGGGTGGAAAAGTGAAAGGATGGAAAGAGGGAGTGAAAAGTAAAAGGAAAATAAATTTTGAATGTGCTTGATTGGTAAGAAAAATAAGAGGAAAGAAAATATAAATTATAATCATTTTTCATTCTAATACATAAAAATCAATCATTTAAAATTTTTAAAATAATAAATACACACAATAATAAAATTATACTTTAACCCCTTAAACATTTAGTTTAACTTTGGTCTGTCTGAAATAAGTTTATGGCTTTGTTCTTGAATATGACATACCTATGATATAGGTAAAAAATTATTTAAAAAATATATTCGTTAAAAGTTTATCCAAAAAATAAATGAAGTTCGAGTTGAAATAATAATGTTGAAGGTTTAAAAATTATGGTGTTTAGATTTAAATCTTATCAATTAATAAAAAATATGATTTATTTAATTTCGATTAGCTCGTAATATCAACTCAATCAATGATTTTAAGTATAATATAAATTAACACTATTAACAATGCAAGTTAACTATGTTGCTAATAACAATAGTATAGTTTTAACCTATTAATGATATTATAAAAGTTAAAAAAACCAAATTATGTCAAATTAATGAATAAGAATTAAATTTCAAATTTTAACATAGTAAAAGGACTGGAACTGAAATTAAACCTAGTTATTTTTATTTTTTCACTTAATAAGTGTATCGCAACACTCGTATATATTAATAATTTTTTTGAGAGAAATATATATTTTTTTAATTGAATCAAGCATTTAATTTTTTTTAACAATATCATTATAGTTCTGATCATATTTTTTTTTTTCAACACAATGTTTAGAATTACCCATAAGTTCGTTATTGACATTTTTAAGGCTTAGGCAAAATAATAAATTGGAGTTTTGGATCCCTCAAAAGTTGGAGAAAATTATTTTAGATTCCTTAAAAATTGGTAAAAAAATTTTGGGCCCCTTAAAAGCTGAAATTTTTTTGGATTCCTTAAAAATTGAAAAAGATATTTTTGACCCTTTTAGCCTTGGGACTTAGACGGTCGCACTTCCAAATGACTTCCAGGATCGGGCCTGACTACCCATAATCTCTTTCCAATTCATAAATAGGAGGATAATGTACTTCAACGTATTCGAACTTATATTTTCCTGCATTAGTAATAATGTCATGTCAATCGACTTTTTAATTCAAATTTTTACTTCAGTAAACTCATAGTTGTAATGATATAATATATTTAAAAAAAAACCTTTCGGCCAAAAAAAAAAGCCAAGCCAAAGTAACTGATAAACTTTTGGTGTCGCACATGATCCATTACAATAATCACTTTTGAATTATTTAAACATTATTTGTGGGTATTAATTGTGTTGGTGTCACGAGTTTATTGAATATTAATTTAATTAAAAAAATTAAAATACCTATTATATCTTTCCGTCACCTGGACACATGTCAACGTCAAAAATAGTGTTGACTTTCTTGTTGACTTCGTCTGTAACAATGCCTTGTTTGATCACTTGTTTTGATTAAAGGAGCATCAACCTCTCGTGCTATTGACCAACAGTTTAGTATTGATTTAATAAAATTTAATTTCTAATATTATTAATTAATTATGAATTTTCATCTAATTAACTTTAAAATTTGAATTAAATACTAAAAAATTAACCTTACTCGTTTGAGTACAAAATCTATAATTCATTTATCAAATACAAATATTACGTTAAAAAAAATGTTAAAATCGAATACCCAATTATAAATCAAGTCTTACATAAGACCTTTGAATATGAAAAATGTCACATTTAAGCTTAATAAAAGTTCATTGTCAATGCCAATAATTTCTTAGTCTAATGACAAAAGTATTATGTTATAGGTAATAGATCTTGGGTTCGATCCCAAATAATCTTATTTTCCTCCTCCAATTATCAAAAAAAAAAAAAAAGTTCATAGTCAAAATTTGAAGGTGAAGTTAAAAATGTAACAACAATTTCGAAAAAATTAATTTTTATGAATTGTAAAATAAGCATGAAAAATATTTTAATTTTATAAAAAATTCGATAACTATTGATTGAGGTGGTAGTAATCTTGCCCCGGTAAAATTGAGAATACAAATTCAATTATCGATAAATACCCTTGTTAAAAAGACATTACCTTAGTATGTTATGAAAGTTTTATGGAATGAAATGGAAAAGGACTAATTTTCAAAAGTTAAAAGAGTACAGGGACTTGGGTAAAAATTAAACCTTTATTTTCCTTTGGTAGCAAATAAGACGATTTTTCTATCAACTTTTTTGTCGATGAGTTGGATGAATTGAAGAGGACTTTAGTGGAAAGATGAGATGAATGTGAGCCATGCCTCGGTTCATCCAGTGGAAGATCCGCAGACCTCCGACGGCGGCGGCGGAGGCAACAACAACGAGGTGCCGAGAGTGAGGATGAAGGATGTTCAGGGAATGCCTGGTACGGCGGATATGTCAGTTTGCTTTTGCAGTTGTGGGACTTTGTGTTATGGCTACCACTAGTGATTACTGCCTTTTGGTAAATGCTTTTTGATTCGAGTACAAAATGGTTTCTTTGTTCTGTTTGAAGTTAGTTTTGGATTTGCAATTGATGATGAGAAATTGAGGATCGATATTTGATTCTTTTCATATCTTCTTTTTTGTTTTATTTTATTTGCAAGCTCTAAACTCTGGAAATGTAGCTATAAGTTGAATGTCAGAACCTTGTTTGTGTTCATTGTGGAATATGATTTTAGAATTTCTAGAATTGAATGTAGGAAGGTTGCTTGATTGGTTGCTACATGCAATGTTGTTCGGACTTTCATTTTTTTTTTGAAGTACTCGTGTCGAGCATATGGTTGTATAGATATGACATTATTCTCAAATCCATGGAAAAAATTTAGAAAAATCTAAGCATATCCATGTCGGATACTCGCGCACTCGATTGCCCCTTATTCTATCTAAGCATTGTGGTTTATCTTTGATGGCATCTATATTGGTTTGTTAAATTAAATTAGTTCAAGTGTATTTACTCAAAGTGTACATAGCTATTATATTTAGTGAAGTGAGGGTTAATCTTACGGCATGAAATGTTAAAAACCATCAAAGTTGAACAATTTACAGCCCCAAAGTTGATCCTGGTGAAGTTATTATTCCCCTCAATCTCACTTTCATTGTTACAATTCCATCTCTTTGCTTCTCTGCTTACGAATTAGAGTTTCCCATTTAAAAGTTTTGAAAGGGAAAAGAACCCTAGTTTTGATAGGGTCTCTTTCAATGTTTTTAAACGAGTTTCCACTTGCTTTTTCAACCTTTCAGTCTCTTGCTAAACATTACTAAAGTTCTCATGTAAATAAATAATAAATAAAAAATAAAAAAATTTCAAGTTAGGATGAATTCTGCATTAATTCCTTTTATTTAGAAGTATAAATGTAGAAGTTAGTTTACCTCAGCAAGTGAGGCAGCTTGCTCAGCTTCTCTCAGCCTAACTAGGAGTTCTCCAGCAGCATGAACTGCCTCTACTGTGTCTCTTATGAATTTGCTCTTGATTCAACATAGATGATGGCTACTTTTTGAATTGGAATTGAGGTTTTGGTAATATGTAGCTGCAATTTTAAGTAAGAACAAGTTTAAGTATCATTTGGGATTTTGTGTAGTATTCATATTATCAAGTTCAGTGCCTGCCATCTGTGTATACTAATCGAGGCATGGTTTCTTATGAGGCTGAAGTTCATCGGTGGTTACTGTTTGTAATTAGAGCCATCAAATCCATCTCAGGATGATCCAAGTAGTTTATTCTTTCTGGTTTACCCTTCTTAACATATTTGTTCCAGTAGGAACTGGGTTCAGTAAGTTGAAAGAAATAGAGCATGACTATCACTATGGGTTTAGTTCAAAATATATTAATTTTAAAACATTTTAGTTTTTGTAATATATTATAATAACATGCTTTATACAGAGGAGAATAGAAGCTAGACTTGTTTGTGAGTCGGATCAACCGTTCAGACTTGAAAGTTCGTCAGAGGATTTGGATAAAAATATTAAGTTTAAAAAATTGATCTGTGCAAAAAAGTTAAATTCATTTAAAATATGGGTTGCGTTCGAGTTTGAACATTCAAAATTCGAGTTTGGTTTAGTCTGATTTGTTTTAAGTTTATAATATTTTATATTATATTATTTTTATATATTATCTAATTTAAAACATATTAAAAAATCTATACTAAATATAATATTGTTTTAATATTTACATTAAAATAATATTAAAATGATCATATAAAAAATTTCGATTCCTATGTGTCTCATAAAGTTCTAAATATCAAAGCTATATGTTGAAACTTTTTTTTTGAAAAAAACAACTTTCGATTTATATTTCGGAAAATAAAAATGGAGTCGTAACTAATAATTTTTTTAAAACAGGTGTAATTGGATCACCTTTTGAAATTTTTTATTTTATTTAAAAGATCATTAAAACAGTCTTGATCTTTAAAATCATAAAACGAGTTCGGGAGTCTGTTACGCGTAAGGAAGGATTAGCACCTTTACACGCCCAAAATTGGTGCCTAATCGACTATTCAAAGTCTTTTTTGTTGAAAATTAAAAATTCGAGAAAAATTTAAATCGCGATTCTTAAATGCATAAGTGTCATATTTATTTTATTTTGAAAATAATTTTTGTTTCTGAAAAAAGCTCGTTATTTCAAAATAATTGAGAAAAAGTCATATTCAGTAAGTTAGGATATAACCATTCGAATATTAAAAAATGACGAGCTTTTCAAAAAATCTCGCATTTAAATTTTAAAAGGATATTCAATTATTCCGGCTCAAAGAAAAAATCACACCCAGTAAGTTAGGACATGACATTTCCAAATTCCCGAGACAAGCCTTGATTTATTAAAATAATTTGAGTATTTTTTTAAAGAAAAAACAAATTATTATGTTATGCAAGAATATGTACATGATTTACAAATTTAAATAATAATAAAAACAATATATACATAAAATACAATAAGATAATAAATTAAGTAAATAAGTAACTAAATAATTGAAATAAAAAATATAAATGAATGAAATAATATATACACATAGGATAAAAAAAATCTGGATCAAATTTGAATTTTTGGAAATTTTAGAGGTCAAATTTGAATTTTTAGAAAGTTTAAGGGTTAAATTGGAATCTTGGGGAAATTTAGGGGTTAAATTTGAATTTTTGAAAAGTTTAGGGGTCAAATAGGAAATTTGGAAAGTTTGGGGGCTAAAATGACAATATTTGAAAAATTTAGGGGTCAAAACATAATTTTGAATAGTTTGAAGGTCAAAACATAATTCTAAAATAAAGCAGCAATAACTAAAAACCTGACACGTGGTAGTTTCAGTGACATTTTTAGATTAAGGACCAAATTGAAAATAAAGTGAAATGATTGGGCCGAATTAAAATAACAAAAATAGGCAAAAAGACCTGATTGAAACAATTTAAATATGCGAAAGGACCCAGTGAAAATTTTCCCACTTTCAAAAAATGCACAGGTATTCCCCTCTAAACGACGTCGTTTCATTAACACTATAAAACTCATTTTGCATTCCCTTCTTAAAAAAAAAAAAAACCAAAATTTTTCTTCCTTTTCTCTCTAGTGAGTAGTCGGCCAACCAAGGGGTTTGGGTTCCTCCACCCTGGTCCGTCGTGGCGTCGGTGCCGATGACACACCGACGGCCACCGTAAGCGGTGGTCGAGCTCCCAAAAAAAACCTTATTGTGTTTTCTACCTCCCCGAGCCCAAATCCAACGTTCATTTACCCAAAATCGGACCCAATGTGCATCAAACGTGTGAGGACCGCTTGGATCTAGGCTTCGTTCTTCCGACAATGCCCCGACGGACACTCACAGCTGTGGTGAAGATGAAATGGCGCGACAATGGTAACAAACCCCCTTTTCACTTATTTTCGAACAAAATATGAGTAGATCTACGATTTTAAGATCGGGAAAAAAAATAAAATATGTTCGTAACCTGTTTACATGAGCATTTAGTAACAGGTTATGCTCTGTTGTTTCATCAAAATATTGTGTTTATCAAAATATATATTATAAATAAATAAATATATTATAATAAATAAAGAAATATATTATAAATAAGCTCACATCACATCTTCCCTCTTAACCAAATAAGTTCTTGAAAGCAATGTAGTCTTTCAAGCATCCTGCATCATCAAGACTTTCGTTGGGCTTCTCCGGCAATATTAACGTAAAGGGTGACACCAAAATTGTGACATTGATCCAGGTTGCAGGCATTTCTGTTATTGTTCTGTTATCTCTTCTCTTTCTTGGTTGCAAATGAACGGTAATAAATGGATTGGGCTTTTTTTTTCTTAATGGTGCTGGCTGCTTAACGGTGTTTTTTCTTAGACTAATTACTGGGTTGCTGATAACATGCAGGTGAAGCAGGCATAGTTTAAAACCTTTGACTATGGTGTGATGCATTGCTCTCTACAATAGTTTTTTTTTTTAAGTTGGGACCATGCAGCTAAACATGGGAAGATACGGAAAATGGTTACCAAAATATATTATAATATTTTTCCACTTCCACATGCTGAAATTCAATGATTCACCCTGGGGTTAGTTGCTGTTCAACTTCCCTAGGTTACTTCGTATGTCTGATGGTAAACCGTTCGATTCCTTTCTCTTCTCTTTCTTGGTTGCAAATGAACGGTAATAAATGGATTGGGCTTTTTTTTTTCTTAATGGTGCTGGTTGCTTAACAGTGTTTTTTCTTAGATTAATTACTGGGTTGCTGATAACATGCAGGTGAAGCAGGCATAGTTTAAAACCTTTGACTATGGTGTGATGCATTGCTCTCTACAATATTTTTTTTTTAAGTTGGGACCATGCAGCTAAACATGGGAAGATACGGAAAATGGTTACCAAAATATATTATAATATTTTCCCACTTCCACATGCTGAAATTCAATGATTCACCCTGGGGTTAGTTGCTGTTCAACTTCCCTAGGTTACTTCGTATGTCTGATGGTAAACCGTTCGATTCCTTTCTCTTCTCTTTATTGGTTGCAAATAAACAGTAATAAATGGATTGGACTTTTTTTTTTCTTAATGGTGCTGGCTGCTTAACGGTGTTTTTTCTTAGACTAATTATTGGGTTGCTGATAACATGCAGGTGAAGCAGGCATAGTTTAAAACCTTTGACTATGGTGTGATGCAGTGCTCTCTACAATAGTTTTTTTTTTAAGTTGGGACCATGCAGCTAAACATGGGAAGATACGGAAAATGGTTACCAAAATATATTATAATATTTTTCCATTTCCACTTGCTAAAATTCAATTATTCACCCTGGGGTTAGTTGCTGTTCAACTTCCCTAGGTTACTTCGTATGTCTGATGGTAAACCGTTCGATTCCTTTCTCTTCTCTTTCTTGGTTGCAAATGAACGGTAATAAATGGATTGGGCTTTTTTTTTTCTTAATGGCGCTAGCTGCTTAACGATGTTTTTTCTTAGACTAATTACTGGGTTGTTGATAACATGCAGGTGAAGCAGGCATAGTTTAAAACCTTTGACTATGGTGTGATGCATTGCTCTCTACAATATTTTTTTTTTAAGTTGGGACCATGCAGCTAAACATGGGAAGATACGGAAAATGGTTACCAAAATATATTATAATATTTTCCCACTTCCACATGCTGAAATTCAATGATTCACCCTGGGGTTAGTTGCTGTTCAACTTCCCTAGGTTACTTCGTATGTCTGATGGTAAACCGTTCGATTCCTTTCTCTTCTCTTTATTGGTTGCAAATAAACAGTAATAAATGGATTGGGCTTTTTTTTTTCTTAATGGTGCTGGCTGCTTAACGGTGTTTTTTCTTAGACTAATTATTGGGTTGCTGATAACATGCAGGTGAAGCAGGCATAGTTTAAAATCTTTGACTATGGTGTGATGCATTGCTCTCTACAATAGTTTTTTTTTTAAGTTTGGACCATGCAGCTAAACATGGGAAGATACGGAAAATGGTTACCAAAATATATTATAATATTTTTCCACTTCCACATGCTGAAATTCAATGATTCACCCTGGGGTTAGTTGCTGTTCAACTTCCCTAGGTTACTTCGTATGTCTGATGGTAAACCGTTCGATTCCTTTCTCTTCTCTTTCTTGGTTGCAAATGAACGGTAATAAATGGATTGGGCTTTTTTTTTTCTTAATGGTGCTGGTTGCTTAACAGTGTTTTTTCTTAGATTAATTACTGGGTTGCTGATAACATGCAGGTGAAGCAGGCATAGTTTAAAACCTTTGACTATGGTGTGATGCATTGCTCTCTACAATATTTTTTTTTTTAAGTTGGGACCATGCAGCTAAACATGGGAAGATACGGAAAATGGTTACCAAAATATATTATAATATTTTCCCACTTCCACATGCTGAAATTCAATGATTCACCCTGGGGTTAGTTGCTGTTCAACTTCCCTAGGTTACTTCGTATGTCTGATGGTAAACCGTTCGATTCCTTTCTCTTCTCTTTATTGGTTGCAAATAAACAGTAATAAATGGATTGGGCTTTTTTTTTTCTTAATGGTGCTGGCTGCTTAACGGTGTTTTTTCTTAGACTAATTATTGGGTTGCTGATAACATGCAGGTGAAGCAGGCATAGTTTAAAACCTTTGACTATGGTGTGATGCAGTGCTCTCTACAATAGTTTTTTTTTTAAGTTGGGACCATGCAGCTAAACATGGGAAGATACGGAAAATGGTTACCAAAATATATTATAATATTTTTCCATTTCCACTTGCTAAAATTCAATTATTCACCCTGGGGTTAGTTGCTGTTCAACTTCCCTAGGTTACTTCGTATGTCTGATGGTAAACCGTTCGATTCCTTTCTCTTCTCTTTCTTGGTTGCAAATGAACGGTAATAAATGGATTGGGCTTTTTTTTTTCTTAATGGCGCTAGCTGCTTAACGATGTTTTTTCTTAGACTAATTACTGGGTTGTTGATAACATGCAGGTGAAGCAGGCATAGTTTAAAACCTTTGACTATGGTGTGATGCATTGCTCTCTACAATATTTTTTTTTTTAAGTTGGGACCATGCAGCTAAACATGGGAAGATACGGAAAATGGTTACCAAAATATATTATAATATTTTCCCACTTCCACATGCTGAAATTCAATGATTCACCCTGGGGTTAGTTGCTGTTCAACTTCCCTAGGTTACTTCGTATGTCTGATGGTAAACCGTTCGATTCCTTTCTCTTCTCTTTATTGGTTGCAAATAAACAGTAATAAATGGATTGGGCTTTTTTTTTTCTTAATGGTGCTGGCTGCTTAACGGTGTTTTTTCTTAGACTAATTATTGGGTTGCTGATAACATGCAGGTGAAGCAGGCATAGTTTAAAATCTTTGACTATGGTGTGATGCATTGCTCTCTAAAATAGTTTTTTTTTTAAGTTTGGACCATGCAGCTAAACATGGGAAGATACGGAAAATGGTTACCAAAATATATTATAATATTTTTCCACTTCCACATGCTGAAATTCAATGATTCACCCTGGGGTTAGTTGCTGTTCAACTTCCCTAGGTTACTTCGTATGTCTGATGGTAAACCGTTCGATTCCTTTCTCTTCTCTTTCTTGGTTGCAAATGAACGGTAATAAATGGATTGGGCTTTTTTTTTTCTTAATGGTGCTGGTTGCTTAACAGTGTTTTTTCTTAGATTAATTACTGGGTTGCTGATAACATGCAGGTGAAGCAGGCATAGTTTAAAACCTTTGACTATGGTGTGATGCATTGCTCTCTACAATATTTTTTTTTTAAGTTGGGACCATGCAGCTAAACATGGGAAGATACGGAAAATGGTTACCAAAATATATTATAATATTTTCCCACTTCCACATGCTGAAATTCAATGATTCACCCTGGGGTTAGTTGCTGTTCAACTTCCCTAGGTTACTTCGTATGTCTGATGGTAAACCGTTCGATTCCTTTCTCTTCTCTTTATTGGTTGCAAATAAACAGTAATAAATGGATTGGGCTTTTTTTTTTCTTAATGGTGCTGGCTGCTTAACGGTGTTTTTTCTTAGACTAATTATTGGGTTGCTGATAACATGCAGGTGAAGCAGGCATAGTTTAAAATCTTTGACTATGGTGTGATGCATTGCTCTCTAAAATAGTTTTTTTTTTAAGTTTGGACCATGCAGCTAAACATGGGAAGATACGGAAAATGGTTACCAAAATATATTATAATATTTTTCCACTTCCACATGCTGAAATTCAATGATTCACCCTGGGGTTAGTTGCTGTTCAACTTCCCTAGGTTACTTCGTATGTCTGATGGTAAACCGTTCGATTCCTTTCTCTTCTCTTTCTTGGTTGCAAATGAACGGTAATAAATGGATTGGGCTTTTTTTTTTCTTAATGGTGCTGGTTGCTTAACAGTGTTTTTTCTTAGATTAATTACTGGGTTGCTGATAACATGCAGGTGAAGCAGGCATAGTTTAAAACCTTTGACTATGGTGTGATGCATTGCTCTCTACAATATTTTTTTTTTTAAGTTGGGACCATGCAGCTAAACATGGGAAGATACGGAAAATGGTTACCAAAATATATTATAATATTTTCCCACTTCCACATGCTGAAATTCAATGATTCACCCTGGGGTTAGTTGCTGTTCAACTTCCCTAGGTTACTTCGTATGTCTGATGGTAAACCGTTCGATTCCTTTCTCTTCTCTTTATTGGTTGCAAATAAACAGTAATAAATGGATTGGGCTTTTTTTTTTCTTAATGGTGCTGGCTGCTTAACGGTGTTTTTTCTTAGACTAATTATTGGGTTGCTGATAACATGCAGGTGAAGCAGGCATAGTTTAAAACCTTTGACTATGGTGTGATGCAGTGCTCTCTACAATAGTTTTTTTTTTAAGTTGGGACCATGCAGCTAAACATGGGAAGATACGGAAAATGGTTACCAAAATATATTATAATATTTTTCCACTTCCACATGCTGAAATTCAATGATTCACCCTGGGGTTAGTTGCTGTTCAACTTCCCTAGGTTACTTCGTATGTCTGATGGTAAACCGTTCGATTCCTTTCTCTTCTCTTTCTTGGTTGCAAATGAACGGTAATAAATGGATTGGGCTTTTTTTTTTCTTAATGGTGCTGGTTGCTTAACAGTGTTTTTTCTTAGATTAATTACTGGGTTGCTGATAACATGCAGGTGAAGCAGGCATAGTTTAAAACCTTTGACTATGGTGTGATGCATTGCTCTCTACAATATTTTTTTTTTTAAGTTGGGACCATGCAGCTAAACATGGGAAGATACGGAAAATGGTTACCAAAATATATTATAATATTTTCCCACTTCCACATGCTGAAATTCAATGATTCACCCTGGGGTTAGTTGCTGTTCAACTTCCCTAGGTTACTTCGTATGTCTGATGGTAAACCGTTCGATTCCTTTCTCTTCTCTTTATTGGTTGCAAATAAACAGTAATAAATGGATTGGACTTTTTTTTTTCTTAATGGTGCTGGCTGCTTAACGGTGTTTTTTCTTAGACTAATTATTGGGTTGCTGATAACATGCAGGTGAAGCAGGCATAGTTTAAAACCTTTGACTATGGTGTGATGCAGTGCTCTCTACAATAGTTTTTTTTTTAAGTTGGGACCATGCAGCTAAACATGGGAAGATACGGAAAATGGTTACCAAAATATATTATAATATTTTTCCATTTCCACTTGCTAAAATTCAATTATTCACCCTGGGGTTAGTTGCTGTTCAACTTCCCTAGGTTACTTCGTATGTCTGATGGTAAACCGTTCGATTCCTTTCTCTTCTCTTTCTTGGTTGCAAATGAACGGTAATAAATGGATTGGGCTTTTTTTTTTCTTAATGGCGCTAGCTGCTTAACGATGTTTTTTCTTAGACTAATTACTGGGTTGTTGATAACATGCAGGTGAAGCAGGCATAGTTTAAAACCTTTGACTATGGTGTGATGCATTGCTCTCTACAATATTTTTTTTTTAAGTTGGGACCATGCAGCTAAACATGGGAAGATACGGAAAATGGTTACCAAAATATATTATAATATTTTCCCACTTCCACATGCTGAAATTCAATGATTCACCCTGGGGTTAGTTGCTGTTCAACTTCCCTAGGTTACTTCGTATGTCTGATGGTAAACCGTTCGATTCCTTTCTCTTCTCTTTATTGGTTGCAAATAAACAGTAATAAATGGATTGGGCTTTTTTTTTTCTTAATGGTGCTGGCTGCTTAACGGTGTTTTTTCTTAGACTAATTATTGGGTTGCTGATAACATGCAGGTGAAGCAGGCATAGTTTAAAATCTTTGACTATGGTGTGATGCATTGCTCTCTAAAATAGTTTTTTTTTAAGTTTGGACCATGCAGCTAAACATGGGAAGATACGGAAAATGGTTACCAAAATATATTATAATATTTTTCCACTTCCACATGCTGAAATTCAATGATTCACCCTGGGGTTAGTTGCTGTTCAACTTCCCTAGGTTACTTCGTATGTCTGATGGTAAACCGTTCGATTCCTTTCTCTTCTCTTTCTTGGTTGCAAATGAACGGTAATAAATGGATTGGGCTTTTTTTTTTCTTAATGGTGCTGGTTGCTTAACAGTGTTTTTTCTTAGATTAATTACTGGGTTGCTGATAACATGCAGGTGAAGCAGGCATAGTTTAAAACCTTTGACTATGGTGTGATGCATTGCTCTCTACAATATTTTTTTTTTTAAGTTGGGACCATGCAGCTAAACATGGGAAGATACGGAAAATGGTTACCAAAATATATTATAATATTTTCCCACTTCCACATGCTGAAATTCAATGATTCACCCTGGGGTTAGTTGCTGTTCAACTTCCCTAGGTTACTTCGTATGTCTGATGGTAAACCGTTCGATTCCTTTCTCTTCTCTTTATTGGTTGCAAATAAACAGTAATAAATGGATTGGGCTTTTTTTTTTCTTAATGGTGCTGGCTGCTTAACGGTGTTTTTTCTTAGACTAATTATTGGGTTGCTGATAACATGCAGGTGAAGCAGGCATAGTTTAAAACCTTTGACTATGGTGTGATGCAGTGCTCTCTACAATAGTTTTTTTTTTAAGTTGGGACCATGCAGCTAAACATGGGAAGATACGGAAAATGGTTACCAAAATATATTATAATATTTTTCCATTTCCACTTGCTAAAATTCAATTATTCACCCTGGGGTTAGTTGCTGTTCAACTTCCCTAGGTTACTTCGTATGTCTGATGGTAAACCGTTCGATTCCTTTCTCTTCTCTTTCTTGGTTGCAAATGAACGGTAATAAATGGATTGGGCTTTTTTTTTTCTTAATGGCGCTAGCTGCTTAACGATGTTTTTTCTTAGACTAATTACTGGGTTGTTGATAACATGCAGGTGAAGCAGGCATAGTTTAAAACCTTTGACTATGGTGTGATGCGTTGCTCTCTAAAATAGTTTTTTTTTTAAGTTGGGACCATGCAGCTAAACATGGGAAGATATGAAAAATGGTTACCAAAATATATTATAATATTTTTCCATTTCCACATGCTGAAATTCAATGATTCACCCTGGGGTTAGTTGTTGTTCAACTTCCCTAGGTTACTTCGTATGTTTGATGGTAAACCGTTTGATTCCTTTCTCTTCTCTTTCTTGGTTGCAAATGAACGGTAATAAATGGATTGGGCTTTTTTTTTTCTTAATGGTGCTGGCTGCTTAACGGTGTTTTTTCTTAGACTAATTACTGGGTTGCTGATAACATGCAGGTGAAGCAGGCATAGTTTAAAATCTTTGACTATGGTGTGATGCATTGCTCTCTAAAATAGTTTTTTTTTTAAGTTTGGACCATGCAGCTAAACATGGGAAGATACGAAAAATGGTTACCAAAATATATTATAATATTTTTCCATTTCCACATGCTGAAATTCAATGATTCACCCTGGGGTTAGTTGTTGTTCAACTTCCCTAGGTTACTTCGTATGTTTGATGGTAAACCGTTTGATTCCTTTCTCTTCTCTTTCTTGGTTGCAAATGAACGGTAATAAATGGATTGGGCTTTTTTTTTTTCTTAATGGTGCTGGCTGCTTAACGGTGTTTTTTCTTAGACTAATTACTGGGTTGCTGATAACATGCAGGTGAAGCAGGCATAGTTTAAAATCTTTGACTATGGTGTGATGCATTGCTCTCTAAAATAGTTTTTTTTTTAAGTTTGGACCATGCAGCTAAACATGGGAAGATACGGAAAATGGTTACCAAAATATATTATAATATTTTTCCATTTCCACATGCTGAAATTCAATGATTCACCCTGGGGTTAGTTGCTGTTCAACTTCCCTAGGTTACTTCATATGTCTGATGGTAAACCGTTCGATTTCTTTTTCTTCTCTTTCTTGGTTGCAAATGAACGGTAATAAATGGATTGGGCTTTTTTTTTTCTTAATGGTGCTGGTTGCTTAACGGTGTTTTTTCTTAGACTAATTACTGGGTTGCTGATAACATGCAGGTGAAGCAGGCATAGTTTAAAACCTTTGACTATGATGTGATGCGTTGCTCTCTACAATAGTTTTTTTTTTGAAGTTGGGACCATGCAGCTAAACATGGGAAGATACGAAAAATGGTTACCAAAATATATTATAATATTTTTCCATTTCCACTTGCTAAAATTCAATGATTCACCCTGGGGTTAGTTGCTGTTCAACTTCCCTAGGTTACTTCGTATGTCTGATGGTAAACCGTTCGATTCCTTTCTCTTCTCTTTCTTGGTTGCAAATGAACGGTAATAAATGGATTGGGCTTTTTTTTTTCTCTTAATGGACAACTAAATCGAAAATGGAAGAGGAAAAGAAGCTAAAAGTGAAAACTTACCCAAATTCCTATTAATTTTCTAATGTATTTGTTTAATTATTCTCTTTTTACGACTTTGATACTTAGAACTTTATGTGACACATAGGAAAAAATATATATATAGAGTAACAGTTGTCAATGAAATACAGAAATTTGAAAGACAAATATTTATATTATATTATTTTAATATTTAATATTTAATATTTTTTATTTATTAAAATTCTTTATAGGATATTTTAATGTAAATATTAACATAATATTATATATTTAATATAGATTTATTTTTTAATACTTTTAAATTTAATAATATAATATAAAATATTATAAATTTAAAACAAATCAAATTAAATAAAATTCGAATTTTAAATATTCAAATTCGCACTTAAACTCATATTTTAAATAGATTTAATTTTTTTACACAAATCAATTATTTAAACTTGATATTTTTATTCAAATATTCTAACAAACTTTCTAGTCTAAACACTCTAAACAATCGATCCGACTCCCAAACAAATCTAGCTTCTATTCTTCCCTGTATAAAGCATGTTATTATAATATATTACAAAAACTTGAATAAATTATTATAGTTTTAAAATTAATATATTTTTAATATATAGTTTAATATTATAAAATATTCTAAAGATCGTATTAATATTAATATCTTTCATAAATAAATTTAAATAATATCTACATTGTGATTTCAAGCTAAAACAAAATTTGGGTTCACTAAAAAAATTAAATTAAATTAATAAAATGCAAACCTGAGCTGGTTTCTTCAATATTACAAAACTTTTCTGCTGCCAAATTATAGTAAAATGTGTTTTTTTCACACAAAAGACCAGTTTACAAAAGAGAAGGCCAAGCAATGGACAGTGCTCTGATCAGCTTCAAGTACTTTCCAAGCAACAGCTTGTTCATACGAAACATGTCGTCCCATCGTCGACATGCAGATTCCTGCCGGAAAGTATGCGAATCCCTGTTCATAAATATAGGAATCTTTAGCTCAGGATTTAACTAGTTCTTGAGCAGTCAATTTCTTTACAGAAACTGCGAGGAAGATTTACCTGCTGCATCAACTTGCCGAAGTCGGAGAACAATGCCTTGCGTCCGGATTCATCGAATATTTTATCCAGTGTGATGTCTTGTAGGGACACTAGGGTCGTTTCGAGCATGTCAAGACCAGCTTGATTTGCGAAGATGAAAACCGGTAGCGACTGCAAAACCAAAACCGAAGTCAAAACCAGGGTTTGTTGATAAGTTTACAAGTATTATCGATTTTTTTTTCCGATGGAATTGTCGGCGTACCTTCAACGAACAACACAAAATTGCATCCTGATGTTGCCAGAGATTCTTCAATATCGAGTCACTGCCAAGTGATTCGGATCTCAACAATTCTGCCCCTATATGGTAACTGAGGTAAAAGAAAAAAAAAAGGGATGAGCTAGCTTATTCGGCAAATCCCGGTGTGGCAGGTTACTGGAAACTACTAAATTTACAAAAACTGAAGCAACTTGCCTGTAGCTCTGGCAGATCCACTGAGCTAGTGTAAGTGCTTCGGGAGAGCCTGGAGATAGCTTCGGTCCTACAGACGTGCTCAATCCGGATGGAGATATGGCCATCGCAACCCGTTGCACAGAAGATATGACACTACGGACATACTGGCGTGCCATGGTTGCAACATTATCCTGAAGACTGCTATCAAAGGGAAACTGGAAGGCAATCATCAACACCGATCGCATGTTCTGAGATGACGGAACATCTCCAGAAGAATGGTTCGTAGCCGGCCCCACTTCAAGACTCGAAGTCAGATCCAAAGTCCGATTTGTGGTCAACGAATCCTGTGAATCAGACTGTATAATAATAATACCATAAGTATCCAAAACCAGATCTTCGGTATCACTTCAAATAAAATTAAAAGCTGAACCGGGACACTAGATATACAGTTAAGCAAATTGTTTCCTATTAACTGCTCATTATTTCATAATCTTATGGCATAATCTTCTTTTTATCTCCCTATTGTATCGTAAAGTGAAATCTTACCGGTTTTGACTCCAATGGAATAATTCGGAATCCAGAAGGTATTAAGGGAGCATCATCAGGAAACATCTCATCGATCGGAGCAAAGACAAGCTCCGAACATGCTCCAACAGCATTCTCATCGGTTCCACTGCATATCTGTAAATAAATACATACATCGATAAGTTAATGCAATTAATGAGGATACACATTATTTTAAACATCCCAAAGATGTTGATAGAAAGATCCAGTGGTTCAAATAAAATTGATTGCAAATGTAGTTTACAATAGTTTCAAGCAGTAACAAAACAATGATTTCATGAAAAACATGTACAAAACCAGTATGATGACAGAAAGTGTCGTGTCGAGTTCTATATTCCGATTAAAGATATAAATAAATGTCAAAATTCAACTTGGAAATGCGAGAAAAGCACCTGCAATAGGTGAATATCTCTTGATACAAAGGCATCTTCTTGCACAAGGGAATGGCCTTCAAGTCTAATAACTTCGAGTATCTGATACATGAAAAATACAAACAACATTAGCATAGTTTATAGAACGAATAAGCAACAGGCAACATTTCAATGGAAAATAAAAGACGTATTGAATTTGTAGATCATATACCTCTTCATGTTCAATCATGTGACCAAGTGGCATGATAATCTGACTACCAGTAAATCTCGTAGGTCTCATTCCAGGATATGCATATGTTCCGGCCTTCAATGATGCAGCAGTATACGCATCAACATTGAAATCAGCCCACTCCGAGCGGTGCTCTCTCAGGAATTGCACTAACACAGCGGGTGGAACATTCTGACAAAAGACAACAGGTAGTTAGAAAAATTAATTACAAAAGACATAACATGGAAGAGGCTTCAAACTTGTGTACAATAAGAAAATTTCCCACTTCTGAGCTAAAAATTTACTAAATAAGAACACTTTCTTAATAACTGTGCAATTTTATTAATATAGACCATGTTGCAGAATAAGAAAATGAGAACTTACTTGAAGCAGCATGGATGCCTTTGCACACAGAACACCCCCGATGAAGGGAAGAGCATTGTTGGGATTTGAAGTGCAGCTAAAGCTCTTGCTTGAATTAATTGCGATTATCACATCCTCATTACCATCACAATTCATTATCGACCAGCCGTCATCGTTGAATCCGTTTATCGCGTCATTAAAGCCTCTACAAGTAAATGATAAACACAATATTTTGATGAAACAACAGAGCATAACCCGTTACTAAATGCTAATGTAAACAGGTTATGGACATGCACGTGCATGGATTTTTTTTTGTGAGTTAACTTGTAAATTGAACAAAGTTGAGGATTTAATACAATACTGCAACTACCTGCTTAATCTTTGGCTAAAAGTTCTTAGGACAGCTGGTTGCCTGCCCATACTGTAAACTACCTCACCACTCGTCTCCTGAGCAATTTGCTTGATGTAGCGCAGAGCCTTTGCAGAGATCATATATCAGTACCTTTAGAAAATGCTTTTTGAGGAAATAAAAAAGAAAACCAATGAAGCATCCCCCCATTTCGGTATTTCTTTTATGTTTAGACAACAATCAAACATGATACAACATATGGAAACAAAGTGAATAAGCAGCATCATCATCATCTACTCACCGCAATTGTCATTTTCTGAGCAATTACTTTTGATGATTCGTAAAGTGGGCGCAGCACCTCCGGCACACTCCACACCTGCAATGAGATATTCGAGAAACTTGGTATAGCCACAAGAGATGTAAAGATGTCTGAAAAGTACCTACTAACCATAAGTCCTACCTCAAGATTTAGGTGGTCAACAATATGGATGATTGACCCTCCACCGTCACATGGTCTAATCAAATACCCACTAGGAAGCACTTCGGCCCTCACAAATTGAGCTGCCGCAACTGCACTCGGGCCAGCACCAGATCCGGAAAGGGATCTCTCGCAGACCTTTGAGAATACATCAAGAAAGGAAATCCCTATCAGCATATACAACCAAGTTTACTCTCAAGAAGCTTGTATGTCAAATTTACATGGACCTTCAAGGGAGAAACAAAAAGCATAGCTCCGAAACAAATAATGATAGGACAGTCATATAAGCAACTGAAATGCTCTAAAATACTTATTGACTTTCTTACACTTGTTTACATTATTGAATAAATGATAAGTACTAAGAAATGCATACCACGAGACTGCCATTCTCTAACGTTGTAGTGTATCTTAGAGTCCAAAAGTCCCTTGCAGGAGCCAGCGTAGTTGGGGCGAACATCTAAAATATTTATTGTTTTAGTCCTCCCTCGTTATAATAGAGGGAACATGCATTCATAAATAAAGATTACTCTTCACCTGTGTGTATACAAGCTCGATTGTTCCACCACTGCCAGCTGGAAACATTGTGAAAACTTCGAGGTTCCGGCAGTCCCGTAACCAAGATGGACGATCCTTTAGAATCTCCGCAATCTATTAACAATAATTTGATTGTTTTGTTCCGATCATATAGATCATGTGTGGCGAAAAAAAGGTTTGATTTGTTATAATTACATCAGAGTGCATACCTTTGTAGGTTCTAAACTTACAAGACCGCAGGCTCGAGCTGCCACTCCACTACAACTTTGGGAAATGGCAAATATCCCAACCGAATCCGGACCAGGCTGTCAACAGATCAAAACAAATGTGCTTAGAGAGGCTTCTGATTTGTGACGCGAGATAATATAACTAAGTTCGTATACAATAGCAATCAAAGACAAAAGGATGGAAAATAGCAGCTGCATAAGACAGCGACAAACCTTCATCCCAGGCATCTGGACCCATTCGACAGCAGTTCCTGTAGCCTTGGAAAGGAACTCTGCCAATGTCTCCTCTGCAATCGAGAGGAGTCTGCCAAGTGCATAACCAAATTCAAAGCATTTATTAGAAAAATAGATGCACATACACAGAGAGAGCTGGTTCATTGTAGCTAAAAATTGAACTTACCCAGCAGGGTTATTGGGATCCCTTAGTGAATGCTGAGGAGTGGTAACCACAGAGTCGCAGCTTGCATCGGTTGCCGATGCCTGAAAAGCAAATCCAGAAGTAGAAACAGCAATGATAATGTTAAAACAAAATAATTCCATAACACAAGTGGCCTAGTTGCAAAAACAAGTACGAACCATTTAAGGCAAAATAAGACAGTTCCAATTCTAAGAAATTGACAGGCCACAAGGATCTATCTAATGCCTAAAGATAAATAAAAAAGGACATAAACTTCCACATTGAACATACATTTACAGTGTGCAATTGTTGCTTCATATAACCATTCTCACAAACCAGCTGAGAAACCTGTTTTTGCAACCGGTCATTCTCCTCCATCAACAGCTTGTTCATTGCTGATAATTTTCTATTTACAGTCAGCAACCTTGAAGACTCTTTCCTTTGCTTCTCTCTACACCTGCATACTCCAATGGAAACCCCCATAACTACATCTAAAACGACCCAAAATTTCATTATAAACAAGAAAAACCAAGACCTAGTTTTTTTTTTATTACCTGCGATTTTGGAACCAAACTTTGATCTGTTTAGGTTCAACGTTGGAAAGAATGGGGCATTCCCTTATCAACTGTTGCCTACGCAAGGAACTTGGCTTGGGGCACTCAGCATAGACTCGTTCCAAGGCTTCAACTTGCTCAGCTGTGTACCTAACATACTTGCCTGAGGCATCAAGATGTTTGTCAATGCTGCTACTACCACTGGTGCTCACCCTGTGTTGGGCCACCGCCATAGCCATTTTTCTTGCTAAAAACCAAGACTCCAAGAACCAATCTTTGTTTATATATAAAAACAAATGAGCTCAGCTTAGTAAAGTCCGTCCTTTAGTATGATATATATAAAGCAAAAGGGAGTTAAACGTGGGATTTTGTTTGCAAACAAGCCTCAAGTAAAGGCCAAGTGGATAGTCATTTAGTGAGGGTTTGGCTTTTTTTCCAGCTGATGATGATCGAGCTGGTGACGGTGAAATGAAAAAAAAAGGTCTCAAAAACTGCCCACAAAGAACCAAGCTTTGATATCCCAATACCAAAACAAAAGAACACAGCTAACAAGCAAGCTCGATATCACTGAAATGGCTTCTCAAGAGAGTTTCAACTACCCACTGCACCAAATAAAGAGAAGAAGAAGCAGCTTTAGAAAAGGCTCTCTCTCTCTCTCTCTCTCAAAAAAAAAGAGAGCCCAAAAGGAGAAGCATCACAGAAAAGCTGGGTTCCTGCAAGAACCCACCATGGAAATGTGAAGAGAAACTGAAATCTTAACCATGTTGAAGAAGAAGAAGAAGAAGAAGAAGAAGAGTGTCTCCAAGAACTAAAGAAAAGATTTTGAACTCTCAAAGGGTTTTTAAAGACCTTAAAAAAACCCCTCAATTAATTGAAGAATTTCGTCAAAAGAGAAATGAAGATAGAGAAAGGGTAGGAAAAAGAAGTTGTGACAGTGAGTGATCTAAAGTCTGAAGCTTGAAACTGTAGGGAGGCCATTAAAGAGAGAGAAACAGAGCTCATTTGCACGCAAACCGACAAACTTACCATACATGTTCTCTTTTTTATTGTTTATATTGGCTCAATTCGAAAATACACCCTTCAACATTTCACTGTATTTAAATAAGCATTTCACTGTATTTAAATAAGCCCTTAAACTTCCTTGCACAATTACAAACATAGACGAAGCTAAGAATTTTATGTTAAATAATTGAGATAAAATTATAATTTTTTAAAGAAAGTAAAAGAAGTTGTGTTAAAAATATCAAAATTGAATTATCAATTTCTGAGAGGGACTAAAATATAATTTCTCTATTTCAATTAAAGTAAGCCTTGAACTTTAATTTTCTATTCAAATAAATTCTGAAATAAAAGTTTATTTAAGTAAAAATAAGAAATAGGACTTATTTGAACACACTAAATACACAAAAGTTCATTTAACAAAAGTAAAATAGTTTAAGGTCCTCATTAGTATTTTAACCATTAATATCAAACCAGCTAACCTCACTTACTTTACCGTCCCTATTGTCTACTTGAAATGACATGCTATCTCTAACCTTCTGATAAGTACATAATTTTTTTTCCCTTTATTTTTATAAAAACTTTCAAATAAAAAAATAATACAAATTTAAATTCACGTTTTTTTTTATATTATTAATAATATTAATATCAATTAAATTAAGAATCAAATGATATTTTTATAATAATTTTAAGATAATCATTCATAGTTAACATTGAAAAGAGAAATTAAATTTATAAAGTAAATTATTGAGCAATAAAGTTAATCAATTTTTGTATTTAAATTTTTATAATATGGGTTTTGTCTTTGTATTGTTGGGTGTTTGATTATCAATATATAATTTATTACAGACTCAATTAGCTGAAATATCTCTGTTTTTACTTTATCTAATTATCCTTGTTTTTTTCTTAAATAATTGTTGTTAAGGTTTGGCTTTTAATACAAGAAAAGAACAATGCCGATCTTTTTTCTTTTAAATTATCCATTTCACCATACTTAATTTTTTTTCTTAATCGTTGAGTCAATACAGAAGTACGTAGGTTTAAACGTATTATTTTTTATTTATGAGTTGAGAATGAATTATGAATAATTTTAAATATAAAAAAAATATTTTCGTAAAAAAATCTCGTATAAAAATTAATTTTTTTGCATATTGTATAATATTTTTGATTTCTCAAAATATCTATTGAATTCTTTCGATTTTATAGCTAAAATCTCACCTGCACGTAATTTCTTCAAATTAAATGAAAAAAAAAAAAAGTTGGGAATGCAAACCCTAAACCCAGATTGGACATTGCAAAATTTATCTTTTTTCTTTCTCGACTTTTCTTTATACATACTTATCTTCAACAACACTTCATGTTTTTAATTGGTTCTAACTTCAATTTTTTTTTTTCTCTTTTTATTTTCCTTTTTTAATTTTATAAAAACAAATCAGAGTGAGAGTAAAATGAAAATAATTGCATTTGTTGAGATGGATATAAGTGGGTAAATAATAATTTTATGTTTTTAAAAATTAATGACGAGGCAAGATTTCATCGGTGTAAAAAAAACTTCAATTTTTAGGATTTTCTTAATACAATTTTATTTAGTTCAGAATAGGTCTAATTCTGTTCTCAAACCATATACTCTTTAGATGTTTTAAATTTAGTCCCTCTAAACTAGTTATTAACTGGCTTATGTTAAATCCGCATATTTGTTATCGATGGATCCATTAACAAGTACATGGATTGAATTTCTGAAAATAAACTTAGAGAGACTAAATTTTAAAATATAAAGAATAGAGGGACTGAAGGCGGAATTAAACCTTGTTAATATGTATTTGGATGTATAAAGAATTGAGTGTATGGGATGGGATTTTTCACCCCCCTTTTTGCATGCCAAAAAAGTAGGGTTAGAATCATGTGGCACCACATGGTGTGAAATTAAAATATTTTAAATACTATAAATTTATATTAATTATTAGTAAGTATAATGGTTTCTTCATGGGAAATTATAATCAATTTGACCTTTCATTACTTATTATGTGCCTATTAATAATAATAAAGAGCCAAAAGACCTAAAAAGCTAAAATTATATCACAAGCAACAAAGGTGGAAAGGAAAATAATATATATTTTTTTTAAATTGCTTTCAAGTGAGATTGAAATCCATCTTTTTGGCTCAATGATTGTGTATTTCGGTAGAATTTTAAAAGATTATAATAGTTACATCAATACCATGTGATCATCTTTATGCTATTCCACATCCTTGAATTTTCAAGTATAAATTTTACTTCTTCCACAATCAAATAATATTTTTAAATATTATTTAATTCGATTGGTATGAACGGTATTATTAATACAAAAGAACATGGATTTGAGTACACTGAAGTTTATTATCCTTCTATTTATGAGTTGAGGAAGAATTATGAATAATAAACATTGTATCAAAAAGAACCCAATATATACTGGACAAAGATGTCACCACTCGATATTTTTATGGATCGAATATAAAAAAAAATTAGATGCCATATATTTTTACACCACATATCATATTTATTGAGCAATATGTGTCGAGGGTCAGATCCCTCAACATATTAGATATTATTCTCGATGGAAAATTTATCTCAAATACCAAACGAAGTACTTTCGTCTTAGACATTTGAATTCTTAACAGAGTCATTTTGTGAAGTGCCTTAATAGAGTTAGAAGACAAAACCTCTCACTAAAAACAATACTTGACGTTATCAGAAGTCCGACCCATAAGCAACTATAAGTTATTGTTACTTTGGTTTACTACTTATCTATTACGGGTAGATATTTAATATGAATATATTTTAAATTTTAAATTTTGTAAACATTTATTGAAGAAGTTTAATAATAATCTATATAAACAGTGGCTAAAGTCAAGAGTAAGCAAAGTCTCAATTCCTCTAAAATGAAAATTTTTTTATTTAAATTTTTTATAATTTATAAAATTTTAAATTAATAATAATAAAATTACACTTTAATTTTTTTTAAAATAATAAAAATTTAATTTAATATTTTAAAATTTATAAAAATATAAATTTTAAAAAATAATAAAATTATATTTTTACTAACGTAAAATTATATAATTTAATTTTAACCATCCAAACAAATTCTGACTCCAACCACGCGTATGAAGGATATATTATAAGATAGAAATGAAGATGGAGAGGTCAAAAAAAGTAGGTATAAGGCGGAAGTAATAGCAGACATGTTTGACAAAACAGAGATCTTTGTTTGGATCCGAAAAGCTTAAAAGATTCAGCCCCCACCCCTTATTCTCTCTCTATATAGACACCCTCACATCATTAATATATTTTCAATTTTAAAATGTTTGGTCCAATTTTAAATTTTGTATATATTTATTGAGATTGGTTGTAGTCTAACTATCAAAGTTGTTAACCGAAATTATAGAGGTCATTCAAATAGGGATTTAATTGTGTGAATCTAAGAATTGTGCGAACATAAGTAGAAAGTGCTCTTTAAGCAAATACTTGGAGAGGTAAACTTTGTTGCAGACTCCTTAATTGATTTAATGAAACGTTTTTCCATCGGCGCAAGAATCTTTCATTCCGCTCCTCTTTTGGTAGATAATACAATTCGAAGGACCGGCATTTTTTGCTTTCCAACTTTGCTCCTACTATTAGCTCTTAATCAAATTTGATTCTCTTTTGTTCCCATATATATATATATATACGAGTCTTATCCAATATCAATAAATAATAATATGATATTGCCAATCGAGTATTAGTTCGACTGTCATCTCTTATTTAAGATCCGGTCTAATTGTTATTCAATATGGTGCATGAAGCTCATGCTTGTGAATTACACCAAACATTCCCAAAGCTATAACTCAAATTTTAAATTAGTTGATATTAAAAAAGTTCTAATTGTGTCTTTAAAATATCAAGTATTGTATCAATCATGTCTTTTTGTTTGCTTAGTCATCAATATAGACACTAAATGCAACTTGAATTTAACATGAAGTATATCTAAAACACACAGATCAAATTGTATCGTGTGTACCTACCGGACAAATAATTTAAATTTTGACAAGTTAAAAAAAAGATAAGGTCAATAAAAATTAGGAGGGATGTATGAGTTGAAATTTAATGCCTAAGCTAATGGCTAGACTAATGGAAGCATGTGATTAATACAAAACTAATATCCTGAGGATTCAATTAAAACATGTGAAAATTTGAGAATTTATTTACAAATTGAATCTCTCTATATATAAAGATTTTGGGTCTTGGATTTTAAATTGATTTTCGAATTTCAAAAGTTAAATATACTGCGATAGGGGAAGATGAAAAATGGCTATTCAGCCACGGTTTCGTTCACGACAGTCGTTGATAATCTCAGCAAAAGGGTTCCTTCATCTGCTTTAAGGGAGCTTTTTGATCATTTTGGTAGAGGAAGTACTCTCTTACGACTTTTGCCTTTGTTCAATTTGGGTTTGAGGAAGATCTTCACAGAACAATTGCTATGGATGCTAATCATAGGATTGATGGTTTTGTCATCAGTGTTTCCACGGCTAAGTATGTAAGTAAGAGCGACATTTTGTCAGCCCGACGATCTAAGGGAGTGCGTAAGGTGACAGTGTCGAAAACTTTGAATGGTAATGACCTTTTTGGTGCTCACAAGCAGCAATTGCCTAAGTCTAGTAATCCTCGTCCCAAGGTCTTTTCAGGGGCGTTGAGGCCTGAGGGATTCTCGGTCATACATTATTGGAGCTGATCCTTTGCCCATGGTGGATGAGAGGGGAGGGGGAAGACTGAGGCGGTTGCTGCCTTGCTTCCCAACGGGTTCAATGAGTCCTTTAACGCTAGTGACAAAGCAAATAGGTCCACGGGGCAAGAACAATGCAGTAAGGACATTGATGGTTGAAACATTGTCTTATTGGTAACGGAGGGGCACTTACACTCTCCTGCAAGGTCACACATGTGATCGCGCATGTAACCACATAAACGCTTATTAAGTTTAAGATAGAGTACGGTACGTGTTGACATACATGAAACCCACTTAGGATATAACATCAATGAAGAGTGATCATATCATACAAACACACAACTTTACCAACTAAAGAGGACAGAGAAAAAGACTCAACAATTTTGATTTTCTATCACATTCTAATGCTGAAAAACAAGATCCAGAGATGTTTGTTACTTGACGTCCCTTTACGTTGTTGGAATGAAAGCTTTTTTAGGTCGCTCGGGGAACAGTGGGAGCATTTTGTGAGCCTAAACCGAAATTCGGCCCCCTTTCCAATTTGGTTGCTGCACCTTTGGTGCTGTCGGGTTTGATCATTATGTTTACTTCCCCTACATGTTACATGTTTGACAAAGATGAAGCTGATCCATGGGTCATAGGTATATTCTTGATGTCTATTGCCACATTGACATGAACGCGTGCATGACTTGATATGTGTTGATGATGCTACATGCCACCCACCCATATATATGTAACAGCAGTAATTCTCTTTCTGCAACACATAATTATGTTTTCTTTGTCTTGGAAAACATAAGCTTCACGATTCTTACACAATCATCAGCCACCTTCCTTTGTCTATCACACTTTCGTTTTTCTTTTCTCCAACCTTTCGGCTGCTAAGGAATATCCGAACATTATATAACGGATTAAATTGGTTGGATTTTAAGTTTCTTTTGAATTCAAATTATTTTGAATTCCCGCAAATTAACATGCCCAAAGAGACTAATACATTAACCAACGACAGATGGCAATAAATTAGAGGCCGAGTTAATTATAGTGTGCGGCTCTTAGGCCATACAAGCAAACAAACCCTAAAACCAACCACTGCCATGTCATGTTTGTAGGAGACTGTTACCAGGACTACTGACACAGTGTCAGTTTGGTGGTCAATTTTAATGTGATCGATTTTTTAAAATTTTGATTATCAGTTGATTCGGTTCGAAATCGAATAATTAACTAAATTAATCGAAATAAATAATATATATTATATATAATATATTTTTGAAACTATTTAAAAAATGAACATTATCAATGTATTCTTTTATATGTTTTATACTTATTTAACCAAAACACAAAAAAACATATAAATTTCGGTTAATTCAGTTAACTGGTCAAATTAACCGAATTTTTTTGATTCAGTTAATGTATTTGAAAAAATTTCAGTTTAATTAACCGCTAAAAATTTTTACATTTTGAGTAATTCGGTTCATAGTAATTCGGTTTGATTATTAACTGAACCGACCATCTGAACACCCCTAGACAGAAGGGCAAGGGAAGTGATGAGCCAATCCCAAGGATATAACATGTGCTATGATCCTAGCCGGTAAAAGTATTATTGTAGAGCGTATTGATTCTTTTTGTTAAAAGTTTCATCTTTTTAAATTGTTAAAAGTTAGGGTGGTTGATAGAATAGTAAAACAATAATCTTGAGCGTGTTATGTGTATCTCATGTCGACATATAATAATAAATTTTTAACTGCAAAAATGAATAAATTTTTTAACAAAAATATTAATTTTCTCTTTGATATAATGTACAAAATGAATTTACCTATTTTTTAAATTAAAAGAACAAAATAAAATTTAACTCTTAATACAAGAACCGCCATATTACTCTTACTGACCCTAACCTTTTATCCATTCTCTCCATACTCATCTTTATTATTATCAAACCTTCTTCTTCCTGAAACTTTTTCTATATTAATTTAATTTCTCCTTATATTAAGACGGCTAAATATTATATTACATCATTAAATTGTTTGTGATTATATTTAATCAAATGGTAAAAAAAAAAAAAAAAGAGTAGATAGTTTGAAAAGAGGATAAGACATACACCACAAAATTTTCCCTCACAAATGTGTCAAATGAAATATGATGAGAAATGTCAAATGGCTAATTCTTTTCCCTCACCTTTTTTTTTTCTTTTCAAAACTTTAGCTAAGTGATGGGATTAACATTCTTCCAATTTGTCCCCCTCTCAACACACACACACATATATATATATATATATATATTTTTTCATAAAAGTTTAAGTGGCATTTATAGATTATTCACTAAATAAGATTGTTAACGAAATTTAAGTATTGATGCTTATCAAAATGTTAATGAGAATTGAATTAACTGATTCAATCCATTTTAAGCGGTTATTTTAATTTTCGATTTTTTATCAGTTCAAAAACCAATTATGTGGGATTATGATTACAATGGTTTCATTTGCTTAGTGGTTTTTGTGGTTGGCTAAGGAAGAAGAATGGGTGAAGGGTTCCTATCTGCTTTTGCAATGCGCCGTTGCTTTGATGATGGTAAAGGAATAATGGGAGTGCTTCCTTAACCCCATATGGACCCCATTTCAGTTCATTTTGTCTGGCCCCATATCAACTATAACCCAACCTCACAAAAATTAAAAAAAATAAAAAATGAAAAATAAAAATCCCATCCCATCCCATGTTTGCGTAAATGAATAGAATGGTAACGTTGGTGGTATTGCTTTGAGGGATTGGTGTGGTTAAAGTGGAGACTTGGCCCCTCCCACCCAAAGCCAACCTACTTTTCTCATTCCTATTCCTATTCCTATTCCTGTTCCTATGATATCATTTACTTTTCCATATTCACTGTTGTTTTAATCTGCGCACTTGGAAAAAACATGGCAGTGCTATGTTCATCTAAGGTTAGGGTTAGGGTTAGGGTTAGGGTTAGGGTTATAAGATGTTGCTTAAGCAAAAAAAAATATAGTTAGTGGGAGGCCTACATAGGTAAAAAAAAAAAACTTAGTGACTATAGTAATATGCAAAGAGGGTAAAGTAAAATTATAAAATTTTGAGTTAAAATTAAAAATGTTCGGTTTAAAGGATTTAAATCGGATTAATATTTCTTAGAAAGGACCATATTAAAAAGACTCAAATTAAATTATTATTTTTAAGATAGGTTAGAATTGAAAATTTTCCATTTTTTTTTTATCAAGGAGGGTCTAGGCTTTACCTTCCCTTTTGACACATGGCGATTTCTTACTTTTTTTTTTTTTTCTTAATGGTGATATCTTTGTTAATATCTTTGAGCTTTGACTACAGTTATTCCAATCAAACATCATGAATTGTGATTAAAGGTTTTGATTTTATTTTCTATTCACTTTCAATTTCATTGAATAATTTAAGGAGAAATTTTTTTGATGAATTACAAGAAAAAGGTAAAATCTTAACAGCAATGCGATTAACGCAACTCGAACTCAAGCTATATATAAAGCAGTGAACATCCTAATCATGCTGCCAACACACGAGATTTATTTTTAAATATGTATAATGATATGACATGTATAATCAGTATCTTTTCTTTAGTTGACTTTTTTCCACATCTAAAAAGAATAAAAAAAATATAATATGTATCACATCACCACATATTTAAAAAAACGTGTCAAATTATTTGATGATATTAATGGGAAAAACAATTTATCTTAATAATGAAACTCCATGTTTAAAAAATATAAAGGTTAAAAATAAATAAATTATAGTAAATGTGATTAAATCTAAAAAAAATGCGTAGTTCTATATAATTTGACCATGTATACCCTATCATAAAAGTATATAAATATTTGTTGAGGTAAGTGTTGTCAAAGTGCCAACAATAGTGATCACTGTGATTATCACTACAATAGATTTAGTTATTTGTCATTTCATGAGTTGATAACTTTTTAGATAAAATTCTTGGGTTTCAAACAATGTTGATATCGCGGAAGTATAGAAGCTCGTCTATGAAGATCAATTCATTTGAAACAACTTATCTTAAAGATCGAAACGAATCAGATTAAGCAATCGAGTCCTTTGAATTATGGAGATTGTATAGAATATAACATTGAAAACATATCTCCAACAATCCACTTTACATTAGTTTTTATTATATTGCATCTTACTATTTTAGTTGTTGTTTAATAGGGGGATCGGTTGTAATTGATCTAATGTGTTAACAAGTTTCGAAACTCTTATATATCTGAGAAACTTGTATAGATCTTGTACCGAGTATTGAGAGCACTTATTTGTTCATTAAAAAACATACTTTTGTGAGTGTATTTGAAAGAGTAAACAAAATTTACCGTGATTCATTACTAAAACAAAGTGAAAGATCCCCAAATCCGAACATTAAAGAATGTGTACAACTCAAGACCTCAGCGTGGCAAAAAGATTCACTAACCATTGTTAGTTAAATTAAAATTTGGTGTCACACAAATATATGGGTTGGTCCAAATTTTTTTTTTTCCTCCAATGATTTGACAATCCTCTAACCCATTTCTCATGAAATTTCATGGCTTCCAAACAAGGCTTGAAATAAGCTCCTCATTTCTCTCATCAACTGACATGGAACATCTGTTGAGTATGGATTTCCGAAACATTTAATGATATGAACCCATACAACTAAATTGGGTGTTCCCATCGAACCCATTTTGTTGGTAAGCTATTAATTTTTGAAACCCTAAAACAGTGTAATGAAGAAATCAATGCCAAAAAGGTTGCCTGGTTATCAATGGGGAAATAATTCCATTGAAGAAAGAATAAGGAATAAATGGGTGGTCAAAAGGGCATTAAACGAGCAACAAGAATGATAAATATAAATGTGAAGGCATCCAGCAGCCTTCATGATGTTATTCACCTTCAATGCCCGGTTCCTCTATTTCTAGAAAATAAGGATTTGTGTTTCATCACTAACTTTCAATCCCCATTCTCTTTTACACCATCCATTCAATAACCTGCCTAAAAGCTTTTATATATGTGGAGTTGGAGGAAAGAAAGAACCCACACCATTAATGAATGGCCCTTAATATCACATGCAAAACTCTTACTATATATATATATATATATATATATATGAATGCATTGAAGGTAGAAATGAAGTTTTGAGTATGGTCCTTAATATCACATGCAAAACTCTTATTTAAGGCTAAACCTACCTATATTCCGAATATAAACAATAAAAGCAAAAGGTGTTCAAAGTTTAGACTTGGATCATTAATGGTTGAATGGGTCGTTAAAAGAAAACCCATTGTGTAACTCCATTCAGTTTCTTAGAATAACCCAAATTTTTTTTGAATGAGTTGATGTTAGTGTGTGAGCTAAGGATAAAATTAAAGAGGAATTAACAAAGGTTTAAGACGTGTAAACATGTCATTTTTTAAGATTTTATTTGCTTCTATCGAATTTATTGGCGTTGTTTGAAAATCACATCTCTTAACAATAAACATTATTATTTAAATAGTGTGAATTGGTTGATTTTGCCTTCCAATTCTTTGTTCAGTTAACGTTGGGCTATCTTACTAGCAATTATAAATTGAGAAATGAACACCAAAGTTTAGTTACACGGTTTGAAAACTTCACATGTCTGTGAGACCTTGCATAGAGAGTAGTCCACCCTAAACCAACAAGTACGATACGCGATTTAAATCCAACCCACTCACCAAGTTGCAACCTCACTCTTATGCCCAGTCTATATCACTCGTCTCACTAATATTTTTCCCTTGAAAGCTTAGTTCTAAACTGGTCAACAAGAATAATTTACATAAAATGAATTTACGTTGAAATAAATTCCTCACTTGAATATAATAAGTGCTCTCTCAAAACTCATGAGCTTTTACTTAAATAGACATTTAATAGCTTGGAACGATAAATGTGAAACACTATCTTCTCAAAATTAGCCTTAAACTAAGTCTTCCTATGTAATAAGTTGACAGAGATCTTCTCCGTGTAAACTTCCTTGAAGATTATATCTCTTCAAATATGAAACTTTAATCACATTAAAAGTCATCATAACGTCCTCACTTGACTTGATTTTTTACATTTTATCTTCAATAAAGTGTTGCTAAAATTTCTCGATGATATGCTCTTAAAGAGTCCAACAATTTTGATCGAAAAAATATTAATCAAATATGACAAATTACATTAACCTGCTAAAGCTAAATCACAAGTGTAATTACATATGAACTATATAACCGGCACTATCAAATAGATATCTATTTGAGCTATTACAACTTTTGATTAATAATTAAGAGATTCGCTTTTAACAACTAATAAACAAAGCTAATCAATTATAATATTTCACTTTTACATTACAATCAAAAGACTCATAAAAATTAATGTTTTTTCTAAGATTGTTGAGTCGAATTGTAAGGAATTCAATGTTCTTAAAATATTTTTGGGTTCGAGTCTTATTAATGAAGAAAATAATATTGGAAGAGTTTACTCCCTATTTAGAGGTATGATCTAGTTCGATTTCAAATTTAGTTAAAATCCAATATTTAAAATGATATAATGGTTTCCTTTAGGTGCCTATTGGGGGATTTTAAAATGATTAGTAAATGAGATAGGATAGTTTAGTTGTTATTAACAATTATTATTAATAATAATTTCTATTAATCTTTAGAATTAACAAATATTTAAATTATTTCAAAAGGTATATATGATTTTCTTACATGTTGATCGAATTCAATACATGAATATATTCGAAACACAACTTATATATTAACTTGTGAAAATATATAAATCTTAAAAGTTTCCTCATACCATTATACTTATAAATTCAAGAATATTAATATGTTGTGTATATAACTTGAAATATCTTAATAAAGTAAACCTTAAACTATTTCTAATGTTATATAATTTTTGTCGATTAAGTTTTATTTCGATTGGTATGGGCATTATTATCAATGCAGGAGGACGTGATTCGAGTGCGTTGAATAACATTATCCTCTTATTTATGGGTTAAAGAGGGATTATGGATAGTTTTAGGCATTGTCTCAAAAAAAAAGCAGATATGACCAGAACTAGAGGTGTTTATGAGCCAGGTCGAGTTGGGTTTGGGTTGGGCATAAGTATGATATTAATATATTTTATGCTTTCCTAATCTCAACTCGACCCAAAATATGGGCCTAAAATTTTTCCCAAATTCACTCATATTTAAAAAAAAAAAAAATTAACTCAACCCTATTTTAGACTTGCCCATATTGTTTTTTAAATTTGTTTAAAAAAATATTTATATTGTTTTATTTTAATATTTAATAATTTTATACATTTTTAATTTATTGAAAATTTTTATATAATTATCTTAACATTTTTTTATGTTTACATCATATTAATATTATATATTTAGTACAGGTTTATTTTTAATATTTTCTAAATTACATAATGTATAAAAATAATATAATATAAAGTATTATAAACTTAAAACGGGTCGGGTTCGGGCCGAGCTCCGGCCTTGAATGTTTAAGATTGAGTCCAATCCATATTTTAAATAGACTTAATTTTTTTGTCCAAACCCTCTCGAATTTCGGGCGGGCCTTTGAGCCTGAATGAACAACTCGACCCATGAATAAGTCTAATAGAACCTATAATGAAAATGATATGAAATTTTTTTCTAGCAATGTTATCAACAAATATTTTTTAGAAAATGTTAAGGTTTTCATGATTGAAGGCTAAAGATTGAAGCTTTGTGATTTTTTTATAAAAAAAAAAAAAAAAGAAAACCAAAAAACAATGAATTGAAATTGTAAAGATCATATAATAAAAGAATAAGCAGCGGTTATGTTTAATTGTTTATTTTAGATAAATAAGTTAAAATAATTTTATCTCACCAATCATTAATGTAAAGTTCAGTGTTTTCTTATGCTATAGTTTAGTGTTTTCTTATATTATGATTTCATTTAAATGTGATTGACGAGAATATGATTTTTGAGAAAGATTCTTTATAATATTTGATATACATCGAAAGATATTGATTAAAATCTTTAAAAAATTCCTTATCATATTTGGTTCATAAAGTGCTTTCTTAAAAATGTATTTGTAATTTACAAATTAACCCTTTTTAAATGAAAGATAATATTATTATATTTAATTTTTAAAATAAAATTTTATTCTTGACAAATATTTGAATTAAATATTTAATAATAAAATTTAATTGATAAATTTCAAATTATTTTTTAATTTATAATTTTAATTAAAAGTAAAATTGTTTCAAATTTGTCTTCTTATATTTTCTAAATATAATAAGGCATATATAAAACCATTAATATATATTTTAAAAATTACTTGAAATCGCGATTTGTTTTAGCTCACTGTATATATTTTCTATATTTGTAATCATAATAAAAACCCAATCACAATCATAATGCATTAATTATAAATATAAAAGGGAAATATGTAGATAGAAATATGTATTACCATATATGCATAAACATGATTTCATAATTTAATTGTGTTACTAAAGCTAAAGCTTAGAAGGCTCGAATTTTTTTTAAACAATTTTATTATTGTTTTTTTTCACAATGCTTAAAACTACTCATAGTCCTTTCTCAACTCATAAATGGGAAGAAAATGCGCTTCAACGCACTCGAACCCACGTCCTCCTGCATTGACAACCATACTCAATTGAATTAAGACTCAATCGACTTAAAAAGGCTCGATCGAGATCAAATCAACAACGTAGCTAGCCTTCATATGTACACCACTAAAACAAAAGGCATCTCTATTTTCCCTTTCCCTCACCAAAATCCTACCTCAGATTTGGCCCACAACCAGAGACTAATGCAATTTTAAATACCCTCCTGCTGCACACGTTCAGTCAGTCCATGCCACCAAAAGTAAAAGGGTTCCCTCAACCCAATTTTTGTGTTCTTCCATTCACATGACAAATACATATATCAAGTCAAGACAGGCTAAAGAAAAATAGTCAAGCAAGCATGATTTTCATTTGTCTTTCATATGTAAATATCATCATACTGATTTGTTTGCATCACAAGAGAGTTAACTCTTTGTCTAGGGGAATACTTGATTGTTCAATCTATGAATTCTCTAATATTTTGATTAGCATTTACCATCGATATTGCTGCTGCAGAATGCACGTGATTAGTTAAAGAACAGAGATATCTTCTACTTTCACAGGATTTTTACATGGAATCAAATCAATGAAGCTATAAGCTGGAACTTTCCTGATACCTGCTTCTACCATGGCTTTCCTCAAGTCAGCTGCACGATCCCATCTCTCCTTGTCGGCATTTATGGTAGACAATGCTACATATAGTCCACAATGTCGTGGCTGCAACTCAAGCAACCTTCTCCCCACTTCATTTCCAAGTTCAATGGCACCATGAATCTTACAAGCACCTAAAAGAGCCCCCAAAACTGAAGCATCAGGTTGAAATGGCATAGTGTCTACAAACTCAGTCGCTTGAGTCAAAAGGCCTGCTCTGCCTAAAAGATCGACCATACACCCATAGTGTTCCATTATTGGCACAATGCCATACTGGCACCACATTGATTGAAAGAATTGTGAACCCAACTCCACTCTCTT
This sequence comes from Kokia cookei, assembly GCA_039519145.1. Taxonomy (NCBI): domain Eukaryota; kingdom Viridiplantae; phylum Streptophyta; class Magnoliopsida; order Malvales; family Malvaceae; genus Kokia; species Kokia cookei. The sequence goes on along the minus strand of CM076900.1, from coordinate 34,061,710 downwards.
GGTGCGAGCACACGCTGTAAGAACAGCAACAAATGTGACCTCATCCGGACACATTCCGCCCACTTTCATCTTCTCAAACAAGTCCAAAGCCTCCTTTTCTCTACCATTACATGCAAGAGAAGAGATCATTGCATTCCAAGTACAAACCTCTCTATCCAACATTTGATTAAAAACTCTAAAGGCAAACTCTAAATGACCTCTTTTTCCATAAAAATGAATCAATGCTGTGCCCATGAAAACAGTCATAACGCCCTCGTTTCTGAAAATATACCCATGTATCTGCCTCCCTTGGTAAAACCCACCTTGCTTTTCTAAATTAGCACAACAAGAGAGCGCGTTAACATAAGTAGCCTCGCTCGGTTTAACCGAAAATTCCATCATTTTCTCAAAAACCCAAAAAGCCTTTGCAAACTGTTTGCTCCTTACGAAACCATTCATAACACTTGTCCAAGACACCGCATCCTTTTCAATCATGCGGTCAAAGAGGAAAAGAGCAGAACCCATATCACCATTTCTCCCAAAAGCATCAAGCATCGCATTACACGCGACGATGCACGGGTTAGGAATTTCATCGAACACTTTTCGCACATTACTTAGGCTACCGAGTTTAGAATACAAACCAAGCAACGATGTTTGCACGAAGGAGTCAGTCAAGACGCCACGCTTTAGTGCTTGGGCATGGAGGGGTGAACAAGAGAGTGAGGCTAAGGAGTGGGAGGTAGAGGCGGCTTTGAAAAGGGAAGTGAAAGTGTGGCCATTGGGGGGTGCCTGATGATGAAGCATGAGGGTGAAGAGTGTAAGGGAGCGATGTGGGATTATGTTGAGATAAGCTCTTATTAAGGTGTTGTAAAGGAGGGTTGGTTTCCATTTGGAAGCAGTATTGAAGAGGAGAGCGGTGGTGATTAGCAGGGAATAGATTTGCTTGATTTGGTTTGGACGTTTGATGAAACGTTGAAGGTGCTGCAGCAGATGCTCAGAGTTCATGCGGCTAATTCGGGTTTCAGTGATGGCCCTTTCAGTTTTCTATATCATGGGCCTCATTACGTCCATGTTTGCCTTGCTTGCTTTAACAATTTACCTTTCCATATCACAATGAGCTTTGCCCAGATTCTCATAATGTTCTGGAAATGGATTGAGTGGGGACTCAACCATCATTTCACCACTCCCATTTCTATCCAATCGTGGTAGCTTATAATTTTTTATATCATGGGTTAAAATATTGAGCTGATATTATAGTTTTGATCCCTCACCATGCAAGCAAAGATTTTGTGTTGGAAAATATATTTTTTAAGAAAAAAAACCTGAGGACAAAAACCAGAATTTTACCATTTAAAATTGAATACAAGCAGAAGCATTAGATTACGGGGGTAATTATAAATAAACTAAACAATAATTTGCCTCTAGACATAGTCTAACTTTAACTGCAATTATATGGGACTAACTTAATCTGCAGAAACTGCAGCTTTAGCTTTCTAAGAAAACAAAATGAAAAAGAACACTCATATATGAGTTGACAAAAAGTAACAAAAACAAACTTTGATACCAACACAAAACCATAGCTCTTACTCTACTGCTTCCGATTCGGGATTCGATCCTTCCTTGTCATCAGATTTTGAGTTGTTCTAAACTCTCTACCGTCTCAGATTCTTGCAGGTTCTTCGATATTCTTCTCACTGCTTCCCCCGCTTGAGTAGGTGATTGGTTAGGCGGGGAAGCAGCAGTAGCGGTTGTGATATCTTCATTTCTGAGAGGAATGGATTGTTTATCTTCTTTCCGTACCGGTGGAGCAGCAAATACAGGAACCACTTGCCTAATGGTGACTGCTTGGGCAATACGTACTGGAGGAGCTCGCAGCACTTGAGAGGAGAGTGTCGGTGGCAGTTGATGAGGAGGAAGAACAGATTGTGTTGGTTGAGCGGGATGAGTAGGAACCGCTGATGTCGGTGGCTGAGGAGATACTGCAGATGGTGCTGGACGCGGAGGTGCGGAGAAAACAGGCACTGCAGTTCTTATTGTCACTGGTGGAGCAATGCCACGGCAAGGTGTCCTTAACTGTCTGATGGGAACATAAGGCGCTGCTCCAGCTGCAGGGAATTTCTGTGGACGAACACCACGGCTTTCAGGGGCAGGTGTTTGCAATGATGCCAGTACGGGCTTCTCATTTGATGTTGCTGACATAGATCTGTTTCGAGGAACCACCTTCGGGCAGATTAAAGGAAGGATTTTTGAGGTGGTAGCAGGAGGCTGTGGACTTGTTGGTCTAGGATTCTGACTAGGAAACTTCTTTGTAAATAGTATTGGCACATTGGAGGAGTTTGCCATAGCCATCTTTTCCTTTATTCGGTAATTCAACAAAGCCCGAGCTATCGTGATCTGTTCAAGCTCATCATTGTTCTCTGGCTCCGAAGAAGAACTTGCAGTTTCTTTCGCCACTGGAAATAAAACACAGCACTCAGTTTCGAACGAACATTTATCACTAGGAAAAATGATCACAGACTCACATAGTTTTAGAGACGTCCAAGCTGCCATGGCTGCATTCTTTTCTGCTTGTTTCTTGTTCTTAGCTGGTTCCCCGGTGAATCTGATTCCAGCCAATTCAACAGTTCCCGTAAAAATAGGCAGGTGCCCGAGACCTGATCTAAATGTTGTATACCGAGGCAACGGAGCCCCAAGTCTTTGTGCAATTTCCTGTAAGAGGTTCTTATAAACTCCAGTCTCATCCTAACATAACAAGACCGGATCAGTATCAATCCCAATAAAACTCAAGATATCTAGACAGACATATTAGAGAAAATTGAGATATAAACACAACAAAATCATCATGAATTTGCCAATTCACTGAAGGTGCGTAGCTTCATTTCACATAATAACATTCACAAGTTGGTCCATAGATTAGAAAACACCGATGACCACGATGAACACAATCATAAGTTTACAAACTACTTCTACCAGGACATGAAAATCGAAGAGTGTGAACTAACCAAGATGACAACAAGAAACAAACAAGCAACACAACGAGAAACATATCAACCACCATCATGAATATCATATGAAACAATTAACTAAAATGCCTCACATCCTTGTAGTTCTACACAATCCCCCAACCTAAGCACCCCATTTTGCTCATATTTACATGCTTTTCACTATGCCGAGCAAAGCAACACATAATAGGAATTCATATAAAAAGGCAATTCATATTAATAATGCACCAACACTGAGTCTCAACAAAACAGTTCTTACAAAATTACAAATGATAACTTTGATCATTTGCTAAAGCAAAACTAACTGTTTCTCTAGGAAACATCGCCAACCGGAAACCAAACCCACTCTTCCGATAAAACCTGACCCAAAAAACCATATTTTTTTAACCAACAATAACATTTGCATCTCACATTTCTTTTTCTTTTTCTGGGTTTTTTTTCTTTTGTTGCGCCGACAAATGTTCATACACCTACTTGAACTAATTAAAGTCTGCAAGAGATTGAGACACCAAATTAAATTTTGCCTTCTCTACCGTTTTATCCTCGGGCAATCAATTGAGATGGCCTGAAATGAAACATTTTTATGACCAAAATACCCATGATTAAGCCATTAATTACACCTACACAACCCATATCATCAAAATACAGCAGTTTCCCAGAATGAGAGGAAAATCATAAGATTTAATCCCATTTTTATTTCCCTAACAATTTAATTAAAATTTCGCTTCCATCATCTGGAAAAAAGCCAAGAAAACCCCACTGCCTTCTGCTAATTCACTAACTATTGAAGGGCATTGTAGTAATTCCCCATTCCCCTCCCTACGACTATCTGAACTGAACCTCCGGCGATCACGACGGCGGAGCAGGCTAACACCGATCACACTACACGGCTCAATTTAGCATAAAAAGAGAGAAAAAACAAGGCGCACCATTAGCAGAAGCTTTGAGAAAGAACTTACTAGGATTCGAGCGGCGAGAGAGTGAGAAGGTCCACGATTAGAGAGTGACTGGAGCGCCACTTCGGCGGCGGAGTGTTCGGCTTGACGGAGAGTCGAACAATAGTGAGGGCTCTCGAAGGTTTCGCCGTTGAAGTTAACGGTGGCTTTGAACCTTGGCGCGTGGTCGGGACCTTCCCTAATGCACGTGTAGGAAGGGAGATTAAAGCAGCTCCTCTGCGCCAGCTCTTGTAGCTGGTTCTTATACATTTCTCCCTCAAAATGAAACCAAAAAGAAAGAAGAAAATCACTTTTTCTCCCTAATTGTTGTTTGAACACTTCATCTGGGTTTTTTCATTTCAAGAATGAGAAATGGGATCGGACCCTGATCGGGTCGGGTTGAGATATGAAATGGGTCAGTGAAGATCAAAGGTTTTAGGGTTTCTGCACCGAGAAAACACAAAAAGCAAGGGAAAAGAAAAGGTGAAATTTTTTTTGGTGAAGTGGGAAGGGAAAGAGGAGAGCTTTACTTTACTGGGAATGTGTATTTTAATGGGAATATATTTATTTAAATTTATTATATTTGCTTTTTATTTGCTGGGAGTCAACTGAACGTTAGGCTGCATGGTGATACCGATGGATGAGATTTTTTTCCCTTCATATTTTGGTTTAATTTAGACTTTACAAGATTTTATAATTAAATTTAAAATTAAGTTAAGTCGAGTCCTAAACGAGCTAAAATTTATCCATTCACAATATTCCAACTCAATTGTTTAGTTAAAGGGCATCTAACTTATTCGTTATTACTACTTGACTTGACTTGACTCAAAAGGCATTAGTGTTTTTATATTGGAGCGAAATTAAATTATAATTTTACAATAAAAAAATGTAATTTTATTTTAATAACGTATATTTTTATAATTTTAAAAAATTAAATCAAATTTTTATATTTTTAAGGGATCAAAAAGTAATTTTATTTTTATTAATTTAAAATTTGAAAGGATCTAAATGGATCGTTTTTTATTTTAGGGGGATTGGGGCGTTACCAACCCCTTTAATTTTGCCGTTGTTTTCATACGTTACCTTTTATCGTTCCTATTAAAATCAAAACGGTGGTCTACTTTTTTAAAACAGGAGATGTAAATTTACCGTTAGTTAAGTATGATTGCTTGAATTTTCATGTGACTCAAAATTTGTTACGAATAATCTTAAAAAAATATATTCCACGTTACCATTTCAATGATAACGCATGAGACGATATTATTAAATTTTGATTAAAAATATTTTTTTTACGTACAAAATTATAAAATTAATTCAATCGTCGGTAAACACATAAACTTGAACTATTAATTTTTGCTTAGTTGATCATCATATAAACTGTGGATTTAATAACAAAGTTGAACAATGTGATCTCTATTTTCATAAAGTGTAAGGACCAAATTGATAATGTGTGAAAATCAGAGGTAAGAAAAGATAAATTAGAATGAAAAAAGTAAAGATGGGATGGGATGGGATGGGGTAGATACGGTCCAAAGCCAATTAATCAGTGTAGGGACATTATATTAATGTTATTGTAATCAAACTACACATTGTGTCAATTAAAATTTATGAGTAATTGAAGAAAAATACAAGCAATGTATATCTATAAAATAACAATCCTAATAAAGTTGGTTCCAAACCCCCACAAATAGAATATATATATTCATTTAATGTGTATTTATGAGATTTGTAAATTTGCGGGAATTTTGTGTGGGTGTGAAGTGTGAAAAAAGCAAATTGGGGTGGGTACTAATTATGTCATTTTTCATCAATGCTGCCATAAAGTGGCCATTAATTGTGTTTAACGACTAGACTGATTCAAATTTTAATTTGTTTGTTAAAAGTTTTTTTCCTTTTAAATCATAGCTACAAATTCAGGAGTTAAGTGAGATGATAAGAATTTTTATTATTTTAATCAGTGGTCAAAGATTCGATCTTTGCCGTGGGTGTGGAACAACTTTAAAACTCGTGGTTAACATCTATCCTCTTAATAGGCCTACAAAATACGGAGGATTAGTTATTAGATTCGTTCCGATAGATACCTAGAGAAATAACAAAAGAATAGTTCAAGTTTGAAAAAAAAAAACCATATATATATATATATATAGATAGCATTTGTTTAGAAGCAAGGGCGAAATTAGAGGGGGCTGGCAGGATCTGTCCCCTTAAAATAGAAAATTTTTCATTTAGTTTCTTTAAAATTTTAAAAATTTTAAATCAGTAAAAGTAAAATTACACTTTGACCTTCTAAAAATATAAAAAATTGATTTAATCTTTTAAAAATTATAAAGATATAAGCTATTAATATAATAAAATTGTAATTTTGTTTCGATCTCCTCTAAAAAAATTTCTGATTTCGGCTCTATTTAGAAAGTAAAAAGTATATTTAATTTAGGAATTTAGTTTTTTTATATTTTGATTTGATTTTTTTATCATTATTAATGTTATTTTTTAGTTTAAATTACTTTCATTGTTAAAAAATATTGTTTGTGGACTGATGTGAAAATTTCCAAGAGCATTAAACTTGAAAATCAAAATTTCTTAGTTCATTTAAAGATGAAAGTACAATTATCGGAATAATTGTTTTTTATTAATTTATCATTTAAAATAATAATTGAAACTCAGCTTCATGGGGTGATTTGGATTAAAGTAACAATAAAAATTTAATTTATTTTCAAATTAAAATATAAAAACTAAATCATCAAATTAAGTATAGTATAAGGAAAATAGTGATTAACTTTTTTTTTTTTTTAAATAATGACATGAAATCAATAAAATAATAGTTTATTCATTTTTATTACCTAGCATTTCTTTTTCTTTTTTTTTTTGAATTATGCGAGGAGTTAAATTCTAACAACAACGCGATTAGCACGATTCAAATCTAAACCATACTTAAAACAGTAAACACCATAATCATCAGCCAACACTTAAAATTTCTTACTTAACATTCTTTTTAGTGCGTAAGAGATAAATAAAAAAACTACAATCTAAGTTGGCATGAAATTTATTATATATAATAACTTTAAAAATATAACTTTCACTACTAAATATTTATTAAAATTATCATAATTTTAACAAAAAAAATCACTAATGATAAATTTTAGACATCTCAAACTAGGTTATTCATTTTAATTTGTTACTAATCTTAAAAAAACAATTAATTACATCATTAAGTTATCGATATTATATCAACCAGATCATTCCATTATTGAAATCATTAATTTAACTATTAAATAACAAATAAAATCATATGTGATATAATTTAAATTTAAAAAAAAAAAAGTTAAAAATAAAAAATGAGAAAGTTATATTGAAAACCTTAAACTCAAGGTTTTTATAACATACATTTTTACAATATTTATTTTTCTTTAAAGTATTAATTTTAAATTATGTCACATAAAATATGATATATTATTTAAATGTTAAATTAACTATTTTAGTAGCGGAAAGATTTTATTGATATAACATTAATAGTTTGAGTATATAATTAGAATATTTTAAATTTAAAGATCAATTTTAAATATGGATCATAGTTTGAGATTATTTGATGCGATTAACTCTTACAAGTAAAATAAAATTATCCTTCAAAAATAAGTAAAATAAATTTAGATGAATCAAGGTGAACTCCTATTTTTTTTTTTTTTGAAAATAATAGCTGGCCTGCATTTAAAAGGGAAATGGTGACAGAGTAATAAACACAACTAAACAACTGTCTTGAGGAAAATGAAACAGATATTGGTTACCAAGGCAGTGCCTCGGTTATCCTAAAACAAGAAAATGAAAAAACCTAAACTAATCCTAACAACCCATAAAGAAAGTTAAAAAGTCATTTCCCTTCTCTGCACTAAAACAAAAAGAAAACGGAGCTGCCTGGTGTTTAAACGCCTCTTCTTCTTCTCTTTAATCCTTTAACCAGACACTCCAAAATTCTGAGAATTCATCGGAGTACTATCCTTCTTCGGTGTCAAAAGAAGAAAAGAACCAACACCTCTCTTCTTTAATCTTGAAAAACCCTTTTATACCTTTGACCAACTAGATCGGTCGTTTTCGACGAGCGACTCAACATCTGGAGGTACTTCTTCTACCCAATATACTGGTTGACGATCATTCGTTCCTTTTACTGTGATTCTATGAGCAACCTCATTTGCTTGCCTAAGAACGTGTTGAAATCTTATGGTAAGATTGTTATTTGCTTTCAATTTTATTGCTGCAATGATATTCTCAATCCATGACCTGTCTTCTTCTGAGAAGTTTAATTTTTTAATCACTATTAAGGAGTCTCCTTCAAGAATAAGTGATCGAAATCCCAGATCTATCCCAAAGATGATCGCCTGGAGACAAGCTTTGGCTTCAGTCGTTGTCGCATCCCCAGCGTTCCCTAACGGGTAAGTTCCTGCACCCATGACCATCCTTTGATGATTTCTAACAATGAACCCAACATAAGCTTCTTTAGTCTGCGAGTTAAAAGATACGCCAAAATTTACTTTGACAAAATCTTAATTCAAGGCTTTCCATGTAAGATCTTGACGTAGGGTAGGTCATTCTGATGTCACATATAGGACATCAAGTTCTTTTAAATATGCTAAAATGAAACTCAAAACCTCCTATAAACTGCTTCTTTTTCCCTCATGTAACCTTTTGTTTCTACTATGCCAAATTGTCTAATAAGATACGGCTAATGTTTTGCATTGCTGATGATTAATAGTACTGATTAAATAGGCTAACCAACTAATCCGAGATTGGTTTACTTGTATGTGCGAGATGTCAATGCCGAGATTACGGAGTAAATATTTAGTGAACTGGCATCCTCGAAAGAGATGTTTTATCGATACTAATGCCTCTAAACAAAAAAGGCAATTTGTACTACTCCTGAGTCCTCTTGTCTGCAGATTACAGAAAGTTAGGAGGAAATTCTTGGACACTCTCCATAGGAGTATTTTTACTTTTTGGGGGACTTGTAAATTCCAAAATTGTGTATCATAGGTTTTCAGTAGGCTCTGATTTGTGTTAAAATTAGGTGTAGTCGGAAATTTCTCTGTAATAAGCCATTTGTAGCCACTTTAAACTGTGTAAAGCCCAAATTTATCTCTTTGCCAAGTCAGAACGTTCGACTGATTACAATCCACCAGAAGAATAGAGAGAACTGCATCAGCCTGCTCATCATCAAGTAAGTTTCGAATAACTCTTGAGTTCCATGAGAATGATTCTGACTCAATAATATCAGTTACTCTTAAATAATTGATGTTTATGTTTTGACCCATAATTCTTCTTTTTCCAAGTACTAGCAACCATGCATCGTTCCATATATTGACCGACTCGTCATTGCCAATCCGCCACCCCATGCCTTTCTCCAGCAAGCTACGAGCACTCTAAATGCTGCGTCAGGTAAAAGAAGGGTAAGACCCTAAACTTGATTCTAAAAACGTATCCAGAGGATAATCAAAACACGCTCAAGCAAACTATTAGAACGGGTAATTAGTTTCCACCCCTGTTTAGCCAACATGACCGTATTAAACAAATTAAGATATCTAAAACCCATTCCCCCAAGAGCTTTCGAGCTACACATAGCTAACCAAAAGCACCAATGAATACCTTTATTTGATTGTAAATTGTGCCACCAAAACTTATTAAATAAGTTTTCAAACTCTCTGCAAATGGACATAGGTATCTTAAAAACTTACATCACATAAATTGGTAAGGATTGTAAAATGGCTCTAATAAAAACTTCCTTTCCTCCGATAGAGAGATTACGAACACTACAGATTTTTATATGTTGAATTATTTTTTCTTTCAAATCCAAAAACGCACCCTTCTTTCTTCTTCCAATCATTATTGGCAGACCAAGGTATTTTCTGGATTATTCGAGATACGGACACCCAACATCTCACCTATTTGTGATTTAGTTTCCTCCGTAACATTCCTGCTGAAATAAATCATAGACTTTTCAAAATTAACCTGTTGACCAGAAATTCTTTCATATCTCTATACCACAGCCTTCATTTCAGTAGCCCCTTCCCTTGATGCTTCTCCAAACAGGATGCTATCGTTAGTAAAAAATAGATGATCGATTATAAGAATACCTCTCCCTATCCTTGTACTTTTAATTCGACCTTCTTGTTTGGCTTTATTCAGCATTCTAGAGAATCCCTCAGCACATATGATGAATAGATAAGGGCACAATGAGTCACCCTGCCTAATTCCTCTTGTGGGCCTGAATTCCTTTCCGTTCATCACATTCAATGACATCGAGTATGAGGCTGTTTTGACACATTTCGTTACTAAGTTGGTCCATATTTCACAAAATCCTAACAACTTCATCATGTCCGCAAGATAGCACTATTCAACTCTATCATACGCTTTACACATATCTAATTTCAACGCAAAAGACCATGACCCACCTTTCTTTTTTCATATGAATGTAAAATTTCCTACGCAATGAGAATGTTATCCATAATTTGATAGTCCGGGACAAAAGCACCTTACATTTCATCAATGCAAAGGTACAAACAGTTTCGAAAATGGTTAACAATCATCTTTAAAATCAGTTTGTAAATTACATTACACAAACTTATTAGTCTAAACTACCCCAAACTTGTAGGAGATTGAACTTTAGGGAGAAGTATGATGTTGGTTTTGTTTATCTCTTCAAATTTTTTATCATTGTTCAATACTAAAAGGCAATAATTAATCACGTCCTACCAACTATATGCCAAAATTTTTGGTAAAAGAAAACAGGAAAACCATCCTCTCCCGAGGCTTTAAGAGGGCTATACCTTTTAATGTTTCAATGACTTCTTCAACCTTAAATTCCTGACATAGCCGATCATTTATTTCAGCAATAATACAAGGCTGAATCACATCTTGAAGCCCATCACAACTCTCTACTAATTCTACAGTGAACAAAAAAGATAATGTTAATTGCAATAAATCCTTCTCCCCTGCAATCCTTTCACCGTTCTCATTCAACAATTTATTAATAATGTTTCTTTTTTTACGAGATGAGGCGAACTTATGAAAAAACCCAGTATTACGATCGCCTATTTTTAGCCAGTTAGCTCTGGCTCGTTGTTCCCAATAAAATTCTTCTTTATCAACTTCTAAATTTAAAGCCAATTTTACCTCTATCAACTCTGTTAGTACGTTTTCATCAGAATCTGCTGAATTCAACATATTCAATTTCATATTCAAATCATCTTTTTGTTTAGAACGATAAACCTTTTTTAAGCTTGCTTACCTTTGAATCTTTGATTGCAAAAATTCCAGTTTTTTGGGAAAATCCATCTCCTCTAAAGTCTATGCTATTTTAACATGTTCTCCAAAATCATCTTCTAAAGCCCACTCGATGTTAAATTGAAAGGAAGATTCCCACTAAATGCGTACCCCCGAATTTACGAAGTAGATTGAAGCAATAAAGGGCAATGGTCAGAAATACTGTTATTAAGATGTTGCAAAGTATAATCCGAAAATCTTTCCCACCAAATTGAGTTTGTCACTCCTCTATCAAGTCTTTCCCGAATATTGTTATTTGGGAGACGACCTTTTTCCCAAGTAAACCACTGACCTGAAAAACCTAAATCGCATAAGTCACAATCTTCGAGGAACTCTCTAAAATCATGCATCTATCTTCCCCCTTTAGCTTACCTCCTTTTTTTTCAAAAGAAAAAAGGATCTCATTAAAATCCCCCATTACAAGCCAAGACAGTTGACTGTTTTCTTTCAATTGACGGAGAAGATTCCATAACTCCCTTCTTCTATTCTCAATGGACGCACCATAGAATCCAGTAAAGTGCCAAGAATCAATGTTTCTATCATCTTGAATTGCCACATCAATATGTGATTTAGAAAAACTATTGAGTTGGATGTTCAAATCGTCTTTCCAACCAAAAGAAAGGCCTCCTTTCAATTCATCAGCACCAACGTCAATACCATTAGAAAAACCACAAACTCTTCTAATCCATTCCATCTTTCTTACATCTACTTTTGTTTCAATTAAAAACAAAAGCTGAGGCTGTGCTTGTCTCAATAAGTTCTTAAGACGTTTCACTGTCCATGGTCGCCCTAAACTACGGATATTCCAGCTTAAGATTTTCATTGTGATCGGTCGACCTGCTTGCTAGCGGCCGTCGATAACTCGTTTGGTAATCTTGAATCAAAAAACTTATCATTAATCCCTCATTCCAAAATTTGGACCCTTTGACATTTCTTTCCTTCAACTACCTCTACCGGACTATTCTCAATATCATCATCCGATTCTATTGTGTGGCTAAGCTGAGCTTCTTTTAATTTCCTTCTATCCTCAGTTTCATTAAGTTACAAAGAACGATAAAAGATTAAACCTCTTCCCTTATTCTGTAGATGTCTCGTAATGACTTTTTCAATCTCTTGACAACAGTTGAGACCCTTTTGCCGAAGTTCTTCAATCTCCATGTCGCTTTTGACAACATCACTAGGCAATTCACGATGTCACCTGTTTATAGCCATCTGATCTCTTCTAGATGGTGCTCAACCAAAAGCTTGTTTTGGAAACCCTAGGGTAAGCCGAAGGGGACAAAAGTTTTCCCCATTGGCTAGACACCTACATAAGAAACAAAACAGGGAGAGCCTTTGATACTTGAATAAAGCAAAAGTGGACTTATTTCTCCCATAAATGATTCACTTATTCCTTTTCAGTGGGTTACGAATATCTAGACAAACCCTAATTCTCATAAATTTTCGAAAACCTTTAGTCAATATCTTTGCATCATAATCCAAAAACTGCCTAATAAAATTGCTAAGCTGTCAGGCCATCCCTTTCGACATTGATCCATTTGGCAACTCAAGGATTTGAACCCAAAAGTTTGAAAAAAATAAGGGTACTTGCAACGATTCTTCCCTCTTCTTCATCTCATGAAAAATTAAGAGGTGTTTATTAAAGAACCAAGGGGTGCCATGTAGCATTCTTCTAAAATCTACCTCGTTATAAAATCTGAACAATAGACGCTTATCTTCAATTTACGTTATTGTTACCCCCTCAAGTGGATGACATAGCTCCGAGAGAACATTCCTTAGGGATGGAAAGTGTACTGAACCATTCGTAAGGACCCTGCCCGCCAAACAAAATCGAAAATCATCATCTTCCTAAACTTCCCCTTCTTGATTGACAACCGAATTCGTTTTCCATCACTCTGAATGGAAGCAAATATGTTAAAACCTCCTTGTAAACGATCTATAGCAGTAAAAACCAAAAGAAGAAAAAACTGCGCAAAAACGACAGATAGAGAAAACAAACCCTAATTTTTTAGGTACGAAAGCTCTAGGTGAATTCCTATATTTAAACATGGATAAATAGTACAGAGGTTGATGTTATTTTTTTTTTAAATTATACGTTAATGGGCCTACAAAATGTGAATGATTAGTTATTGGACTCGATCTGATAGATACCTTAAAAAATAAAAAAAATAGAAAAATCAATTAAGCTTCTATATTAAATTTGTGTTTAATTGAGTCCTTGCCATTAATTAAAATAATCAATTAAGCCTTGTGTTGACAGAATTTATAGTTGACCGTTAAAATAAATTGACGCACCAATTAGATGGTAACACAGACAATTTCTAGTTTGATTAATATTTCCTCGTAAAAAAAATAAAAATTGTAAAAAAATCATAAACAAATTATTAAAACTATTGAATTTTTAAAATATTAAAAATGATATAAACTTATAAAAGTTATAAAAAATGATAAGAACTTATAAATATTATAAAAATATAAAATTTTAATAAATTACAAAATTAATAAAACATATTTAAAATTCATAAAAACATATAAAAAATTTTAAAAACTCATAAAATACTTTAAAATTAATATAAATTTAAAAAAATTATAAAAAACCATAAAAACTTGTACTGGACTAAATTTATTTGTCGGATTGGTTAGATAAAAATTGAAAAGAGCACAGGTTCAAAGAAAGTCATTAAATCGATTGACCTAGGAACCGACCAATTGAAACAATCTTTTTTATTTTATAAATAGTTTTTAATTTTTTTAATGTCTTATTTAATTGAATTGGATAGACCGATCAAACTGGTTGAAATGACAAACCAGTGACCTAACCGTTCCGATTATTGGTTCAGCTCTAAAATCTTTAGTCAAAATATTTCATATTGACATATGCTAATAGTTGGTTAATGAAATTTTGGTTTGATAGTATCTAACTGTACCAAAAATACTTTATATCATACAATACAAACAATTTTTAACTTTTTATGATCCAAACTATTGTATTGTATTTAGAAATTGGAGATAAAAATTTTAAAAATAAAAATATTAAATTATAAATAAAAAAGGAGATGATTTCACTACTCTTGTTTTATTTTTAAAATATCGAGAATATTTTATTAAACATGAAAATTACTATAATGATGTAATAATTATTCCCATTAATAATTGGTGTGATGTCATGTGTTCATTATATAATTTAGGGGTTTAAATGAATTTTTTTTATTATAATTTTAACTTTTTACAACTTTTATATAATTTATTAGAATTTTTTATATTGTTTAGGAATTTTTTAAAGTTTTTACAAAATTTTAAATATTTTTAAATACATTTCATTAATTTTATATTTTTTTACATATTATTATTTATTATATTTTTATAGTATTTATAAATTTTTTTTATAAGTGTATAATAATTTTTTTAAATTTTTAATGATTTTTATAAGTTGTTAAGAATTTTTATACGTTTTTATAAAATTTTAAATATGTTTTATTCATTTTATAAAAAAATATAATTTATTAGATTTTTATATTTTTATAATATTTATAAATTTATATCAATTTTAATATTTTTTAATAAATTTATATATTTTATGTTTGTCTTATAGGTTTTTATATTTTTATGAAAAATTATTAGATTAAACCAGAAATTATCTGATTGATCCGTTAATTTATTAATAATTAATATGGTCGACCATAAATTCAATTAATAGAGGGACTTAATTGATTATCTTAATTAACACTATAGATTCAACTGGGTGTAAATACACAAATTTAATTGATATTTTTTATTTTCTAAAAATTTTCTTTAACTTATAAATCTTTGAAAAAAAAAAAAAGACTAAGTTTTTGAAAAAAAAAAAACATTTTGAATAACATTAATCTGATTTAATTGGATTTCAAAATTAATGAAAGAATCTTTGGCATTGAAAAGAATAGTGATAAGAGACCTTCTTTATATATAAAGAAAATGATGATCAAGTAAGAAAGAGGGGGGTGGGTGAGAGAATCGAGGATACAAAATTACAAATATGCATACATTGCAGGGTTTGGGAATGTGAAGTTATGAGGGCGTTATGGTCATTTCAACCATCTGTATTAATTAAATTAATTAATTAATATGGAATTATGATCAAGTGGGGAACAAAGTTTAAGTAGTAATAATAACAATGGGGGTAATAATCTCCCAATTTTATCAACTTTTACTTTTTTGAAATAACGAAAGTGCCACTACTTAATTTGAATACTATTATTATATTTAAATGTTAAAATATTAATACAAAGTTCAACACTTTCCAGGATAAAATTTATAACCATTATAATTAATAAACTTAAATTTAGGTGTAATTATACAAGAGTAATATGTTCGAATAATCATTATAATTAATTGATCTCATCGAATTAGATGTAATTAAAACCTCGATTACACTTTTTAATTCTTAATTATATTTTTTATCCGTAACTAAATATATAAAAATAAAATTACTTTCTTTTTCATGTCACTTTAAATTTCATCAAAATAAAAACTTTGAACCTTCAATTATACCTTTTCCCCTCAAAACTAAATATATAAGAATTAAATTAAAAATTTTATCATACATGTATACATGTAAAAATCACAATTTAAAATATAAATATGTATTTAAAAATAACATAAAATTTAAATCAACCATACTTTCGAATAACATAACTTAAGTTAAATATGAAATAATATTTTAGTAATTTTCTTAACTGAATTGATACCCGATTGACTTGTGACTATAACATCAACTTAATCAAAGACTTAAATAATAATATGAATAGATGATAGAGGTAATAGTGTGAGTAATAAAATTAAAAAGTAAAAAGTAGAATAAAATTTTGATTGAATGATAAATTTGAAATTTTGTTAATGCAATTTACATAGGTTTAAATCCACTTCTGTCATATTTTTTAGTTTATTTTTTAAATTAAAAAAATTAAAATACCCTCAAAAGATATAATTTATTTTAAATATGAAAAAATATTTTAATAATTTTCGTGAATTGACACTCAATTAACTCGTAACACCAACTCATAAAAAACTTAAAAAAGTTTTAATAAAGAAAAAAAAACCAAACACAACCTTCAAATAAAAAAGTAAAACAAAATTCTAATTTATCTTACTTTTCTTAAATAACATTCTTATATTTTTATTGTACATATATAAAATAAAAAAAATAAAAAAAAACCTACTTTGTGACTTATTCTGATACAATTTCTACTCAAGTCCATATTTCAAGAGAACTATGAATTGATGTTATTAAAAGCTAATAGTTGACTGATTATATAACAAAATTACAAGAGAGTAGTGCAGAATTTAGAAATTTCTCTACTATCTTAGGACTTATTGTGGCACCACCACCAATGGAGAAAAGATTGAAAACAAAACAAAAAAAGAATGGGGCAAACATTTATAAACTTAATCATACATTTGGCCATCTAACTATGGCTACCATGAAATTCTAACTCAAGTCAGACTGGGGGCAAAAAAAAGAAGAAGAGAGAAGTATAAGGAGGGTCGTGCTAATAAACAAAAGTAAGAGTACATTTTATGTATTACATGAATGACTTTTATTACCATGAAAAGGGGCTAGCTCCCTGCAAAAAAATCTCATTTTCTACATCTTTTATCCATTGACAAACCCTGTTGCAAGTCTTTATGGCTACTGCCTGCACAGTACATTAATGAAACTTTTAAAGCTTCTTCTGCACAAAATAATGTATTCAGTATGTATTTAATACTATGTTGAAATTTATTAGTTTAATTATAGTTTTAGTCCCTCTACTATGTTGAAAATTATGATTTAATTCCTCTATTTTGGTTCCTCTTTTATGATGTTATTAGTAGGTACAAATTGATAGCACTGTTAGTCTGTTATTGATTAAAAAATTCATGAAAATCCCTGTCATCACTTTAATAGTTATCAACTTGGACCTACTAATAACATTATAAAAGTAACATTAAATTAGAAGGAATAAATTGCAAATTTCAGCATAACAGAGGAACTAAAATCATTATTAGACCAATTATATATGTATATGTATATGTATATGTATATGTATATGTATATACGTAGAAGCAAACCTTGTCTGCAAGGGGATCGAATGCCGCATAGAGTTCAAAATCTTGTGTAACCCAGCAGAGTAAAACTGACAGAAAAATCATATTAATTTCAAGACAGTAAAATAAAAACTCACTAGCAACTGTTTCCCATTAATATACACATAACATTAGGAAAGGGAAAGTATTGATTGCTGAAAAGATTCAAACAGCAAAACCAAAAAACAGAACTGTGACAAAGTAACTTTCTGCTATATAGAGTTATAGTTCAGATGTCAGCAAAGTTAATGTCTCAGAAAGAGACTTACCATAGTTTTCATCTCTTCTAAACTGAGTTTTATGGGGCCCAATTCCTTTATCATGCATGGAAGCATACAGTCTTTGGTAAGCTCTATATAACCTGCACAATGAAAGACCAGTTTTATACAAATTGCTATACCTGTTGGCCCGGTGTACCAAAATACATTATATCATTAAACATGTAAGAAGTTCAATTGACCCAGTGAACCAAAATACAACATACCTTTTCTGTTGCTGGGGACTGCTAAGTGGCGGTGAGAACTCAGAAGATACATATTGCTCAAGAAATATACTACGATAAATAAAATGCCATAGTCCAGCAGGACCGCCAATGCCAATAAATGGTTCCCTAGGCCTCTTAGGAGAATCTGTTGGAAGCCTCTCAGGCGAATCAGTTGGAAGTCTTTGCTGGCCTAGGTTAGGTGATGATCCCAATCGAGGCAATGGGTCAAGCGGCAAATCCTCTACATGCATTCCACCATCGATCATCGACCTCTGAACTTCACTAAGAACATTGGACTTCGAGAGAACCAGTTCAATGCGAATCCTATAAAATTTCAGTCAAATTTCTTAATGGTCTAGTAAGGAAGAAAATAAACATTTTACATTCTACATGAAGAGGTAAATGTGCTTTCACTGGTAAGCCACAGAGGCAACTAAATCTGGGTATATTTCCATTTGGTTAGATGGTCAAAGGTCAGACTCAAGATATGCAGTCAATTGATGAAGAATTTGGTAAGGTTATAACCTAAGTTCACTAGCATCACGATCAAATAAGGAAAATACAAGTTACCTGCAATCTTTAAGATGATAGAACGCATCTGATCTGGTAGTAAGCAATATCAAATAGGTATCAACCTGCCAAAAGAAAGTAAGCTGATGGCATGATCAAGGTAGGGGGAAAAAATATGACAGCATTGTATCTAGTAGAAGTTGCACCAAATTAACCTATCATGAACCATGTGTCAACTCACATCAAGAAAATTAACGTACGCATACAAAAATGCCATAGGATTATATCTTGGTAAGCAAATTGGCGAGAATGATTCTGCTGTCCTGCATAAAGCATGAAGATCTCATAAGAACTAAGAGCCCATGAAATCATCAGCACAAAAAGACACTAACTCCGCGTATCTCTACAGAAGAAGAAAAGGAAAAAGAAAAAAGAAAAAAGAAAGAAATGAAAAGAAAAGAAAATTGCTAAGAAGAAGCATTTCACAAAACAGCTGCAGAAAAACAGAAGAGATAGTAAACATGCAGGTTGCTAATAGTGTGCAACAAGTTTCTTAGCTGGAAATTCAATTTATAGTTCATCAGGAACACCAGGAAGACCCTTCATATAAGCTACAATGTTATTGAGATTACTGATTTACCAAAACAATGTTAGCTAGAAATCCACATAAAACCAACAGATCCAAGCCTAAAGAGTCATCATTAATCCCGTGTGCTTTTGAAGGCATATGCATTCATATGCTATGAAGTTTAAAAAATGCAAGGGGATTAAAGACTTGTTAACATTGGTTAAACTAACCTAAATGATTCTGATGACATCACAAAGTTTGAAAGTAGTAACATATCATCAGGATGAAGAGAGGCTTTTTGAGCACCCACAAGACTGATAACCTGAAATTGACCTTGTCGTAAATAAAATGCTTCAAGCAGTAAATCTTAAGGAGTTAAACTGGAAAGTTAAATAACAAAAACACAGATGTCCTTACTTTTAGGGGATAAAAAAGGATGAGGGAGTTTTACCTTGTGTTTACACATTAGTATGGCAAATAGCACCCCAGAATCAGCAACATCTTGCAATATAGCACCAGCAGCTTGCCTTGTTGCATAAGCAAGGGGAAGACAAGTGTATGCATGAATAAAGGTAGCTGGGTTCCTGAAAAAATAAAGAATAAAAAATTAGAAGGTATCATTCAAGTAAAATATGAAAGAAAATGAATATTTTAACTCACATCTCATCAATAACACAAGTAACATAAATGTAATAACAACACACATCATCCTGTTCTGAACATACAAGCAATTTCTACAACCAGAGTTGGAATGTGACAAATTGTTAAACAATCAGAACCGAAAATCTTGCAATTAATTTAAAATAAGTCAAAACCCCAGTAGGTTTGTTTTCAAGGGTTGAGCATGAAAGCAGAAATAGGGTTGGTGGAGTGGGGTGAGGAGGGGAGAGATCCAACATCTTAGTAAAACCCAGTGAAAAACACCACCTGAAGGAGTTGTTAAGGGAAGAAAAAACAAATGGTAGTGTGTGGAGAGGAGAGATTCATCATTATTATTTATTAGACATGCAAAAAAAAACCTAATGAAAACGCACCAACTGAAGGCGTGAATGAGGGAAGAGAAAACAACATCTGTTCCTCTAAGCAAAGATGTCATGTCAAACTTAGGATTCTTCTCAAAGCATCTATTTATGGACTTCGTTAATATAAGTATCATCTGCATCCATTTCATAACCATTCAAAGTGAGTCAGTATGAGAAAAACTTTTGGGTGACATTATAAACAAGTAAAATAAAAGGTGACAAAATATTTTGATCAAGGGAAATTAGCAAGCCTTGAATATGCAATGGCAACCGAAGTCATCCATCCAAAAGAAGAGATTTGCGAGGGAGGCTATAAGAGATACCTGGCCATAAATAAGCTCCAATTGTCCTTTTAATGATTCAAAGGGCTCCTCTGTGCAGCTGATGCAAACTAAATAAATTGGTCCTTTCACAAGAAAGACCACCTGAACAACAAAAACATTATCCCATACATCACTCATCAAAAGATAAGGCTTTATTCTTTAAGAGAAAGTAGGATCTTCAATGTTTAGGCATTCCATACCAAATGAATAAGAAAAAATGACAGTTTTTTTTATCAAGCTGTATTGTATTGATGAGGCCAACAACACAACTCTTCATGTAAATGCGCCTATTTCAAATAATACCAAACATTCTGCTATTGCATCATTCACTTTTCTTTTGAAAATTAATTAACATGTCTTGGCAAATATAACAAAACCATAACCATTTTGAGGATTAAGGTTCCACCACTTTTAATGAAACTAAGCTACTTAAGCCTAACGCAAAACAGTAACGAAATTGCAGATACTCAATGTTTAATTCTAAAGTATTCAATTTCAATATGTGAAAGAAGAAACTTCAAAGGTCTACTTAGAAAATTAATCACTATGTGGAAGAGAAAGTATTTCAAATGCAAGTAATCTAATAACAACAGATTGCAGGGCTGTCAAATTAGAAAGTATATAAATTTCAAATCCAAATAATAGCAAATGTAACAATACCTGGTGTTTCCCAGCCTTGACCAATTTGACACGATCTCCCCTGTAAAGCAATGAATAAAATGTTAAAATTACTTAAAAAACTGACATAAAAAGGATAAAAGTAGCCCAAATAATCACATTTGATTAAGTACAAGAATCATGACTAAAAACTAAGCAAGCTAGATTCAGCCAAGTACCCATTCTCCACATAGGAAATGATGGCTTGTAATGTTGCTGAAAAACCAGCTAGCTTGTGTTCATCTCCATATCTGGAAGCCAAATGTATAGGGAAAAAAATTAAAACAGGATTCATAAGCAAGCAGTTTATATTAATAGTGCAAATTTTGCACCTTCCAGTGCTGGCATTTGTAGGAACTATTGACACACCTGGAATATATTGGTTTACCAGAATTACTCAAAATAAAGAAGTGTTTCTTCCTCTTTCTCCATGATATTGAACCATCATCCTGCACTTCACTTATAAATTAAACATGATATAATATAGCAAGTATTGTTTAAAATAGCTCCTTTTTTTTTTTTTTACATTCAAACCATAACATCGTTATTGACTAATCCTAAACTTCATAAACATTCCCAATTCTACAATTCAGTGTATGAATATGTAGGATAATGATATGTTAAATGGCTAACCTCATCAACATGACGTTTACCCGGTACCCAAGCGGAGGCTTGAACATCGGAGAATCCTTCGAGGGAGCAATCGTTCCTTACTTCCTGAATCTCATCACCGTCAATCTCACTCGCTCCATCGATCCTCGACGCGGTCGAGGCACTGCTGCTCCCTCTCTCACCGGCATACCCACTACTGCTAGGACTCGAAGGCCTTTCGTCGCCAAATATTTCCCGATTCTGCACTGTTAATCGTTCGTCCTCTTCATCGCCGTTGCTTCCCTCCCGATTCAACGATCCATTGGCGACTCCATAGCCATTTCCACGATTAGGTTCCAATTCGACAGGTTCGGTCAATGACAGCAAACAGAACCGTTCATCAACCGGTTCGAGATCGGAATTACGGTTTAAGCCGGTGGACTCATCAACAGAAGACGAAGATGAGATAGAATCCAACGACATTTACTTTTTCTTCCCTCTTAGAAAACCAAATCTAGGGTTTTGAATTGGGGGAAAATGAAATTGAGAAAAAAAAATATAATTTAAGAATACCAACAAGACTATTGCGTTCAGCTACCAGTCCAGTTGCTGTTTTATGTTGGTTGGCTTCGCTGCACAGCAGGCCATTGAAAGCAAAATATCTTAGCTTAAATTCTGCTTTCAGTCACTATACTTTGACAAACTTACGATTTAGGCATTATATTTAAAGTTTTAAAATTTATAATCATCTTATCTTTACATTTTAAAATCTTAATCAAATCATTAAAATAAAATAATTGACAAAAAAATGTGAATTGACTAATATTTTTAAATTAAAAAATATAATTTTTTTTTTATATTTTTATATACATTTTTCAGTTAAAATTAAAAATTAAAAAAAATCAAGATATTTAATTTTAACTTTTTAAGTATAAGCTTAAATACTAATTTAACCCTTGAATTTGACAAATTCTTCTAACTCAATGCTTCGGTTTTTTTTTTTTTTCTCCACAAAATATTATCATTCTTTTTCAAAATACTTGTGTCTTCACAATTATCTATCAAATGTTGGCGAATGATGATTATTCTAATTTGAAGGTTGAGGCTGTATCATGAGTTTTTTCATTTGTGTTATCATTATTTGTTATTAAAGAAAGCCTTAGGCTTAGTTTAAATGGACGGTGCATTTACTTTCGATAAGGTTAAAAACAGTAAAACTAATTGTTGTAGCTGTGAGGTAAAAGATTTCACCGTATCAAAATCACCGTCCATCCAAAAGAGATCTTAGTTCGCGCAACACACAACACCTTAATCAAGCTTTGTTAGCTAAGCTGGAGTAGAAAGTTTTCTCAAATTAGTTTTATTTAATATTAACGTAAAATTTAAATTTATTATTATATTTTTAAAAATGTTTATGTGTATTTATATATTTTTGAATTTTTATATATTATTATTTTGTCAATAATTATTTTTTAATTTATATATTTTAAAATATATTTTTTGAAAATATTTGTGTATTTTTATATGTTGTCTTAATTTTATAGAATTATGATCAAGTTGAGATCATTTATAAATTTTGAGGATTAATTTTTTAAGATTGCGACTAACTTGATATAACATGTAGAAGTTGATGACTAAACTTATTATTATATCGCTTTTCCAACTGCCGTGTTACCTGCAATTAAAAAAATGAGCCATAAAAAAAATCAGACTGACCAATTTAAAAAAATTATAGCCGTAGTACAAAAAGAAAATGATCCATAATTTCACATTTGGATTTATAGTAAAAAGAATAAACAGAGGTAAGCAAAATTCAATGTCCACGGACACATCAATAAAATATTGGTGTGATCGATAGAGGAAAGTGTATGGATCGATTTCAAGAATCTGAAAACTAAACAAACAAACAAACGATTAGAGAGAATGAAAATAAAAGGTTGGTCCTTGAATCTGCCCTTGGTCGAACAAGGAAAATTACAACTATTAAAAGATTAACCCTTAGATACAACAAACAAAAGTAAAGAAAGCCGAAACAAATGAATACTTAAGATCAGGAGTTCAAACGGACTAAGATTTAACCCCAAAACCCTAAAACTACGAGGTCACTTGGATTTTTTTTTCCCGTTTAAGGTGTCTCTAATGTGTTAAAATCATGAAAAATTACAAGGTACGCATGGTGAAAACCAATTTTAATATGTACAAATGAATTTTTGTTGTTGTGTTTTTCACTTTCTTTAATTATGTAAACCTTTTTTCCAATGTAATACATGGAAAAATTTACCAAGAAAATACTTTGGGGGTCGAAAACAAGCTTATCCCCACTTTTGGAACAAAACAACCCAAATTTCGGCATAAAACAATTTTGTTGGAGCACACCGAGAATGCAATTTGATATCAAATGATAGAGGGTAGCGGATGGATCGATTTTAAGTTGTTGAAAATGTCTAAAATTCAAATATGATAATTAAACAAATAAATTATTAGAAAATCGAAAATAAAATAGATTTGAAAAGAAAGAAGAGGAGATAGATTTAGCCATGGATTTTAGGAGTAAAAGTAGAATATGAATTTTTGAATCTAAAATTAAAAGGTAAGCAAGTTAGGGATAATTTAAGAATAAATAAAGAGAGAAAGAAACTGAACGGATGATAAAAATGATGACGACGAGATGAGGAAGAAAAATATCTAATGGATTCTCTTGAAAAATAAATTTTACTAATGATTTTAATCGACCTTCAAAATTAAATAACTCGACAAGTCGAAGGATAAAAGAACTCCCACCAACAATATCAAAAAAGATTGAGTTGACTATCCCAAATTTGGATTTGCATTCCATGAAGTTTCCTCAAAATTTCCCGAATGAGGATGTAGGTTGGAAGTGGAAGAATAATGCATTGCTACAAAGGAAGTGGAGCTTGAATAGTGTGTGATTGCTGCAGTTATCCCGTTATCAGAATTTGCAATATTCTTAGCAAATGAAAGGATGATGATGGTGGCAGGATGCTGGATGAGGTTGATTCTACGGTGTTTTGTTCCAGCAATGCATAATCATGGTAGAGATGTAGGGTCTTGTGCGAAACCATATGACGGCCAAGGAATAGTGAACCAGACAAGTTCTGTGTGTGGGCAGGTTCAAAGTTGTTGTTCATTAGCTCCGGAATAGGTATACCAGGAAGGGATTTAACTGTATGTTGGCGGAATGCCATGCCATTGCCACTAACAGAAACATTTTGTCCTCGACCAATTTGGATGTCTAATCCAAGCCGCAGATAACAGATTTATCTTCTTCTTTTTTTAATAATTTAATTATAGGTTCTGATCATATTTTTCTTTTTGACACAAAACTTAGAACTAGATCTGTTCATGGGTTGAGTTACCCGTCCATGCCTAAAGGCTCGTCCAAAATTTGAGAGAGATTGAGCAAAAATATTAGGCTCCAAAATGAGCTTGAGAAAAAAAATTAGGTCCGTTTAAAATATGGATCAAGTTCGAGCTTGAACATGATGTTCGAGCTTGAACATTCAAGGCACAAGTTCAGCCCGACCTAACCCATTTTTAAGTTTATATTACTTTTATATATTATGTAATTTAGAACACATTAAAAAATAAAATCTATACTAAATATATAATACTACTCTAATGTAAATATTAAAATAATGTTAAGATGGTTATATAAATTTTTTTAATAAATAAAAAATGTAGAAAATTATTAAATATTAAAATAAAATAAACATTTATTTAAAAAATTATAAAATAATATGGGTGAACCTAAAATGTGCTTGGATTATTCATTTGCAAATATGGGCGGGTTTAGAAAAAAAATTTATGTCAATATTTCGGGTCGAGCTAAATTCGAGCAAACATAAAGTATGTTAATATCATACTTAAACCCGATCTAAACCCAGCCCATGAGCACCTCTACTTAAAACTATCCATAACCCTTCTCAACCCAAAAATAGGAGGATAATGTGTCTTAGCGCTCTAAAATCTACATCCTCCTACATTGACAACAATATCCATATCAATCGAAAGAAATTGTTATCTATAATGTTTCTAATATTATGTTTTCAACTTTTTTAGATTTAATTTTTGTTTCTTCTAACTTTTTTTAAGATTCTAAAATTATCACATTTTTTAAAATATTTTGTTCCAGAAGAAAATACATAATATAAAATATATATTATTTAAAAGTAGTTGGTGAGTGATTTTTTTTTAAACTTATTTATTTTACATAATTGAAACTATTTCAAATCTTTGAATATATTATTTTTAATCTTGGGTATTTTGATCATATCTTCTGATCATATAGGTTCTTTTTATTTTTCTAAACAATCTTCTGATCATATTTCTCTTTTTGATAAAATACCTAAAATTATCTATAATCTCTTTTCAACCCATAAATAGGAAAATAATACGTTTCAGCGCACTCGAACCCATATCTTCTTGCACTGAGAATAATATCCATGTCAATCAAACTAAGACTCAATCGACAATTGTCTTTTTCTTAAAAAAACCAAAATCATTCCTAATTTAATTGTATATTAAATTATCAAAATTTGTTATATAGATTGTATAAAACACGAAATCAAATTATATACGTAAATAATGGTAGTTTAATATAAAACATGAAATTAAAAAAATGACGATTATGGTAAAATATTATAACAATTATTGCTTAATATTATGTTTATGTTTATGTAGAATGTTTATCTGTAAGGATTAATCTATAATTTTTTCTTTTTTTCGATTATCTTTGATTTACTTTAAATCTTTATCTATTCTATTAAAGTTCAATTTATCTGGCCCAAACTAAACTCATTTTTAAATTTATTTTAAATTTAAATTATTAATATTCAAAATACAACTCCAAAATCCAATACAAACCCAATAAATCAAAACCCAATTACATTCAAACCAAGCCCAATGGTTGGAGCCTAACAAACCCAAATTACAACAGAAGCTCATGTGGCCCAAATTTACAACCCAAACCCTAATAGACCACTTGTGCTGCTGCTATCCATGCCTACCTAATTAGTGTTCGCCATGTCAGCACCAAGTTGCACCATTATCCATCTACCACCATTGTCAATGCAAGCCGAACTTGCAAAGAAGAAAAGAGACTTGCATTTAGTTGAAAAGAACAAAAGAGCATGATTGTAATTTTAGGATATAAAGTCGAAATGAAAATACTTGTAATGGTTACAAGCCTTTTTTAGAAATCAATATACAGGTCTTCTTCATTTTGAATTCAATACAAAAAAGACAACCTTGAACATTTGAAAATCAATACAACAAAATTCAAAATCAACAGAGAATACACAGATCAGAGCAAAAGCAGACTCAACATATTTCAGTATTTATTAGCAAGGTACATTTAATTATTGCTTGTGTATTATCTGAAAGTTAAAACGTTTTTAGTATATATATTAGTATTATATTATTATTATTATGGTTATGAGCATTTATTCCAAAACATAATAAATTAAGTATATTAAATGCATAATAAACAAATACATTAATAATAAAAATAAAGAGAAATTCGAAACGGCGTACTTGTTCTAGCCGAAGCACCGTCGTCATAGTCGTGTTCGAATTTTGCCGATCGTCGTTCGTGTTCGCGAGGAACTCCAGCAAGGAGATTTTTCACTGATAAAAAAATAATATTAAAAACAATAAAATATTTTAAATAAAAAAAACACAACAATCTAAAAACATTTAAAAAAAAAAACAACAACAAACAGATCTGAGCTTTAAAGAATTTTTTTTTAAATAAAAGAAAATTCAAAACTTTGAAAAAAGAATACGAAACATATTTGAAAATAAAAAGGTAGATTTTATTTATTTTTTTTAAAAAAAAAGGGGTTTTTCAAATATCTGGGTTAGATCTGTTTAAATCTAAACTCAAATCTGTTTAAAACACAAAGAATAATAAAAAAGAAGATTTTTTTTTACCTTCGGAGTCGTGTACGACGACAGAGGAGCGGTGGATAGCGACGATCAATCACTGAAGCTAGTGACTAGAGCCTTGGCTACAGCAGAAGGTTTTGAAAGAGTGAGGGAAGGTTTTTTTTAAAGGAAGGGGAAAGAAATTTTTTTTTTAGAAAATATAGCCTTTTATAGGCTTGGAAAACGGTGTCGTTTTGGGGGATGACTTAAACACCAAAAAGACATCATTTAGGCATTCGACCCGCAACCCAATTCGGACACACTAAGGGTTCACGTGTTTTTTACCAGAGGGATATTTATTCCCCTGGTCCTTCTTATTTTTTAAAACTTTACAATCAAGTCCTTGTTAATTTTTTTAATTTATTTTAAATTTAACCTGAAATTTTAAATGGTTTTCAATTTGGTCCTCTCACATCTGAAAGCTTGAGAAGTTGTCACGTGTCTCATCTTTTTGGTTTTATTACCCAAAAGACCTCTAAACTTTTCCAAAATTAAATTTTGATCCTTAAACTTTTCCAAAATTAAATTTTAACCCATAAACTTTACTAAAATTACATTTTCACCCCTAAACTTTTCAAAAATTACATTTTCACTCATAAACTTCCAAAAATCACATTTTTACCTTTGAACTTCTTAAAAACATATTTTTGCCCTCAAACTTCCAAAAATCACATTTCTACCCTAAACTTTCCTAAAATTACATTTACCCTTAAACTTCTAAAAATCACATTTTACTTTGAACCTTTCCCAAAATTAAATTTTACCCCTAAACTCTCAAAAATCACATTTTTACCCCAAACTTTCCCAAAATTACATTTTTACCACTAAACTTTCCAAAATTATATTTTAACCCCAAACTCTCCGGAACTTCATTTTTTACCCCATTTTTTTTTCTTTATTCGACTTTCGTATATAAAATTTTAACTATTTTTTTTGCATTTTTAATTAATCTTTTATTTTCTCATTTATTTTGATTCATGATTCGTATTTTATTTTTCTTATATTTATTTTTGTATATTTATTCATTCGTATAATTGTTTGTGCTTTTTGCTATTTAACTTTGTCATTGATTGCATGAACTCGAATTTAATTTGCTTGCTCATTTTTATCTCTATATTTTAATTAAAGTAATTTTTTTAAATTTTTCTTCAAAATACAAATATTTAAAATCGAGGCAATATTTCTTTATTTCGGGTTTTGAAAATCTATGCCTTAACTTACTAGGCACGATTTTTCTTCAAACCATAATAATCGAATATCCTTTTCAAGGTTTAAAATTTGCTACAAAGGAAAGCTCGTTATTTTTAGATCTTGAAACGTTATGTCTTAACTCACTGGACATAACTTTCTTCCTCTATCATTTCGAAATAACGAGACTTCTAAATGAAACTCGATTTCCTTTTCAACATGTACATCAAAAATAAATCATGCATTTAAGGATCATATGTTAAATTTTACTCAGGTTTTCAAAATTTTAACAAATCAAGACCGGATAATAATCGACGTGGTACCAATTTTAGACGTGTGAGGGTGCTAATCCTTCCGCTCACGTAACCGACTCCCGAACCCGTTTTCTGGATTTCGAAGACCAAAATGTTTTTCAAAACGGATTTTAAATGTTTTGCGGTGATCCAATCACACCGAATAAATGATTGGTGGCGACTCCATTTTTTTTCATTTTTCAATTTTAAAATATTTTTCGAGACCTGTTTGTTTTCCCAAAAATGAGCATTTCGACATATTCAATAATCATTTTCAATTTATTACCCTCGAACACCTTATATCATCTAATTAAATGCATATGTCAATTAAATTTTCATTTTACAAAAATTCCCTAAAGTTTTACATTTTACATAATTTAGTCTCTAAAATCGTAATTGTTATAACTTTCAAATTTGGGCTTCGATTCTTAAATCAATCTGAATTTCGTCCTTCTACAGACCTCAACAACCTATATTTATAGAAATTTCATGCAAAATTTGAAATTATTACACTTAAGTCCCTATGTTCAAGATTGCCAATTTTTACTTTAGAAACTAGTCCTTTTCATATATGAGCTCAAAATCTATCATTTTAATACCAAAAGCTTTAAGATTCAACAATAGAAACTTTTGTAAACTTTAGCAATTTTACAAATTAGTACTCGAGTTAGCTAAATCGAACTCCTGAGACCTCAAAAACATAAAATTTAGAATAAAAGACTTGTATACAAACCTAATTTTGAAGAGCTGAAAAGTTTGAAGCTAAGCTATGACTTCAAGGTTTTTCTCTTGCTTCGTACAGTAGGGAAGAGTTGAAACTAAAAGTTTTTTTAACTCTACAAGTAGGGTTAGACGGTTGACAAATGTTCTACATGAGTATAATAAAATATTTAAAAATATTTTTTTTTAAAAGAGACACATGTCAATTTTTTAAAACTGCTTGTGGAATAAAAAAATACACGGTCAGTGTACCAAATTCTCACCCAAATAAATAATAAATTTTTATCTAATTTTTTTATATTTTCCATGTTCATTTTACGGTTCATATTTAGGGTTCATAACTATATTTAAAAAAAAATATTATTATTATTATATTATATTTTATATATTTTGGTTATATTAAAAAATTAACAATAATGTTAAATATAAGACAATATTCTTAAAATAGCCTTTTGAGGAAACTAAGAGCCACCTCCCCTTAAGATCATATGTATACATATGATGTGTGTATGTATAAATTATGTTTATTTTATGTTTCAAGTTTATCCAAATTTTTAATGACACTTTTTTATAATGTTCTCATTTTTATTATCATTATCATTATTCATTCTTTATCTAATTTGATTGTTGTTCACTTTCTAAAATATGTTTCTCAATTTTTTTTAGTTCAAGATTCCTATTTATTTAACAAATCAAAATAAAATATTTAATACTAGATTTGTTCCACCCAAAATATCTTATAATTCCATATATTTTAAAAGTGGGTTCCAAGATAAATATTATTATCATAAATTTAAATTATATCATACATTTTATTTTTTTTTATTAAACCTAAAAAATGTCTCCTCCTTTAAATCTCACTGATAAAATTTAAAAATTTTAATAACAATGTATGAAATATTATATATATTTGATAAATATTAGGTAAAAGTATCATGAAAGTCTTTGTATTAAGAGTCGGATTGCATTTTGTCCATTTTACTAAAAAATGGGCAAATTAGTTCATGTATATTAGATCAAAGAGCAAAATGGTGAATCCCGTGTGTTGGACTGATGGTTAAGGTGTTCACCACCCCAGGTGTGGCCTGAGTTCAAGTTGCGCTAGTCACGTTACTGTTAAGACTTTGCCCTCCTCTTATAATTTACCCTAAAAAATAGATCAAAATGGTCCTCTGACTTCGTCTTCATACATATTTTTATGATTATATTAAAAACTAATAAATATGTTAAAATTTTAATCACATTAAAAAATTTAAATAAAATTATTTCTTAATACTTATATAAACATTAATAAACTCGAAAAAAAAGTATTTGATTAAATTGATTGGTTAATGATCTTTCACCCTAGGGGCATGATTGAAATTTTTGGTAAATTTTGCTTATTAGTCTTTATACTATACATAAGTTGTGATTTTGGTTTCTATACTCTAATCTGATCTATTTCAGTCTCTACATTTTACAATTTTAAATTTTCAGTCATGATTTAAACGGTAGCAATTAATTTCGTTAGGTCAAATTTTGCTATTAATCTATTTTCTTTAAATTCATCATTTTTAATTATTATACTTTTTGAACTTCAAAATTACAATCATTACTCAAAAGACCGTTGAATCCATAAACTAAAACAATGTGTCATTTTGTGGGTATCACGTGAAAACAAATTGACAAAACATTATATATAATAATATGTTTGTTACATAAAATTTTAAAAGTAACAAATCTAACAATTATTGTTTAGGTCACAATTAAAACTTTAAAATTCGAAAAGCACAGAGACTAAAAACTATAGAATTACAATATATATATATATATATATATATATATATCAACTAAATCCGAAACTTTTCTCATGTCGCCATTAAAGGGAAATAAAATTAAATAAAAATACTCGACGAAAACGATGGGCTAAGCGTAATCAAAACGCCATTAGTTAATTTATACCAGATCAGAAGGGTCAACTTACCGTCACTGTTTCTGTCTCCACAAAAAGTTTAATCCGACGGTTCAGAGTTTCCCCAATTGGCCAAGAAAAACGTCGCTAAATGTTTAACTTTTCTCGACAAAGACCAGCATTACCTTTTTTCTTTAATTTATTTTTTAATTTAAAAGAATTATTGGTTTTTAGTGGCTTGGAATGTCTCTCCTATTGCAAAGTAAAAAAGTTCACGTGATCTCAAAATTTGTCCAAACAAATTCGGTCGATAAAAAAAAGAAAAAGGACCCAATTATGTTTACCCTATTAAGCAAAATGGGGTTGTCTCCTCTCAATCTGTCTATACATGTTTTCGTGGCCTTTTCCACCTTTTTGAGTTTCCATTTTTGAATCATTCGTTGCTAGTAGAACTATTTGTGGATTGAGTTATTTATCTAGCTTTAAAGCTCTGTTTGAAAAAAAAATTTGAGATTAAGCTTGAAAAATGTGCTTGGATAAAAAAATTAGGCTCGTTTAAAAAATAGATTGGGCTCGAACTTGAACATTCAAGACTCGAGCCCGGCTCGATCCGTTTTTAAGTTTATGATACTTTATATTATGTAATTTATAACACTTTATAAATAAAAAAAAACCTATACTAAATATATAATATTACTCTAATGTAAACATTAAAATAGTATAATATAAATATTTTTGTTTAAAATTTTAAAAATAATATGAACGAACCTAAAATGAACTTTGTTTAATCTTTTGCAAATATAGACGAGTTTGGGTAAAATTTTAAGCTCATATTTTGGGTTTCTATAGACTTGGGCAAGCACAAAAAGTATGTTAATATCATACTTAAGCTCAGTCCAAACCCGACCCGACCCATAAAGACCTCTAATTGCTAGTAAGCAAACAAGTGTTACATATATTAGCAGAATCAATGTATCTTTCATATCTATTTTACGATTTATATAAATTAATCTTTTTAAAGCTTGAGGTTGCTGTACTCAATAGTGTCATCTCTAACGTCTAATATAAGTTATTCTTTAAAAGTGTAATGTGCTTTATCATTACGTTCAACACTTGCTAGTAATTAA